>JAUCNO010000279.1:7464049-7476832 GCA_032353835.1 Enteromius viviparus | reverse complement strand
TGTCTGTCTGTCTGTCTGTCTGTCTGTCTGTCTGTCTGTCTGTCTGTCTATCTATCTATCTATCTATCTATCTATCTGTAGTTCCCTTTTTAACATTCTTCCTGTCATTCTATATGTTATTTTGTCTATCGTTCTATAATTGCATCTGTCATACCTTTCATTCTATCATTCTTTTCTATAGTTCTATTATTCCATTCCTCATTCTGTCTATCATTCAATACCAAATGGGCACTATGTGAAAAATTAATGTTCCTTTCCCCCACAGTTGAAAATGTTTGTGGGGTTTAGATATCATTCTGTCGTTCTGCCTCTCATTCCATAATTCTATCTACCATTCTATCAGATATTATATTATTCTAGCTCACTCAGTGTTGCTCATTAGATCATTTCATCTATTATTCGTTCATTCTGTTTATCATTCTTTAGGATTCAATGTTGTTCTTTCTAAAATGTTAACATTCTATTTATTGTTGTATCTGTATTTCATAATATATATTATTCTATCATTTTATTTAGTCTCTCTGTAATTTCCAGAATGTATCTCCTGTTTGCATTTACATTATGTATTCAGGCATTTTAAAACGCAGCATTATCCAACATATAATTTAAATTTATGCAGTATATATCTACTTATATACCTCATTTATCATTTGGTTTATTTTTGGTGTAGAGTGCACACTTTTTATTATTATCATCACCTTCATTACATTCCCTCTGCCATTACGAAGAGTGTGTTCCTTGTCTGGCAAAATTTAAATATGATTTCCAAATTCTGTATTCATAAGGCCCAAAAAAAAAATCTTTTCATAAGTTGTTTTGAATTGCAAATTTGTCAAAATCAGCCGTCGCAGAGCAGGCCAGGCCCATGGCGCTTATCCTCGAAACCAGTAAGCCTGGCGACGTTGGCAGCAGCACATGCATACACACAAACACAAACTGTCATGGCATAATTATGTAACCCAAACCTCGGCAGATTATTTAAATGTGTGCTGGAGGTGTCATCCTCAGTGTGCCCATGGCGGGTGAGTGGTGTCACATCTCAGAAGTGGAACGGGTGAAACAGACCCCCCCCCCACACACACACGCGCACACACAACTCTGCCACGGTGGTCTAATCCAGGAGCAGCGTATACGTGTGTATATTTTAGCACATGTGTGTTAGTATGTTACCTTTGATGGGATGGATTAAAGCAAATCTCCACTCCTTTGGTGCAGTTCAAACACACAGGGACAATACTGCGCACCACAGCCCAGCTAATGAGAGATAAACCTGAGCCCAGGAAAGTGAGTGACGAAACATCAACCTGATTAAAGACAGAGTCCCTTGCATTCCCTCCTTTTTCAACTCCCATCACGCATACATCTAATTCCATCCCTCTCTTCACCTTTTTCTTTGTTTATTCCCCTTTCTTTGAGTTGGCTTGACTTGAAAAAGAGGCCAGCTTGACTTTATTGCTGTGATGGTCTGCAAATGTCTTTCACCGCATGTAAATGAAGAGCTTTACATCTTTCTGTGTGTCTCTCCTGCTAACTTAGAGAAGGGGCTATGTGTTATTACAGGGGTTGTTGACTCTGCAGATTTAGAGCTGAGCTCTCTGCTTTGTGGTTTGATAGCTTAATTAAACATGCAAATCTGCTATCTTTATACATCACACTCAGGGTCCCGCTCAAAGTGCCCCATTCACAAGCATCTCCTTTCATCTAATATATAGAGTTCAGCATATGCAGAATTGACAGAGACGAACATAACAGCGTTGCCATGTTGTTGTATAATTTATATGTACATATTGTTTTTTTACATATAAAAATGTACATATTGAAATTTGATATTATTTATATTAAATATTTATATTATTGCAGTATTTTTATATTTCAAATGATTTTTATAAGTTATATATTACTTTTTAATTTTAGATTTTCAGTTTTCATTTAAATTTAAGTTTGTTTTAGAATTATGTTATGTGTTTTTGTCATTTTTATTTAGTTTTTATATTTTATGTTTCTAAGTAGCTTTAATTTATTTATCATTTAAGGGCTTCAGCTTAAACGTAATTGTAAGTGCTGTAGTTGCAAAGGCAACATTTCTCATTTTTATCAAATATTTCATTTTCATTTCATTTTTATTTGAATTAATGAAAAAAAAATTCTTCTGTTTAAATTACCAAAGCAATACTGTAATAATCGTATAGTAACTTCCTAACAAATCTTCCACGTTTAATTTATGCTCTCAGACTGTACGTTAACATAACAAGCACTAGTGATGTTGGCAAAGCGCAATGTTTTGAGACATTGATTGGAGATTTTGCTTGTGGACGGGAAGCATTACCGCTAGTCTAACAAATGACCCCTCCAGCTCTGATACTGACACACCGCTGCGTCGCTCGTGTTGACACAGCTCCGTATGCTCTGGGCAGGATGATGAAGCTGTCCGGCGGATTTGAGATGTGGTAATCCGCTGCTGAATTAGCTCAGGAGGATGTCTCAAGGCGCTGACGGTGTGGTGCCACTTATGTAGGATTGAGTAAGTACCCTCTGGTCCTCTCGCCTCTCGTCAGAGGAGCTGCCCCTGGGCCAGGGAACAGATCTCAGCCTCCTGTCTCTCAGACTCCTCACAAAAGAAAACAGAGTGCTGACACAAAGAGACAATCTGACATGATCTGATTTTAATAAGCTCAGCGTGCTGAGGGGGGCTTGTTTGCGAGGGAGGTGAATGGAAGAGTGTTTGGAAACGTATGTACGTATGTCGAGGGTTTGTCTTGGGGGGTCAGCGGTCGGAGAGGCAGAGGTTGATTGCGTTTGCGTGTGTGCGCTTGGGGTGAGGGTGAGACTCCTGTGTGCGGCGTGATCCCGGTGAATCTCCTCTTTGAAGCGGAACAGATGTGGATTTGCATATGTGCGGGTCCCAGGCTTCAGTGGAGATTAGCGGCTGGTTTTGTGGAAGGTGCATATTTAATAAAGGCCTGAAGGGAAGCCGAGCGCTGAGCAGACCCCAGCAGACATGCAGGACAAAAGCCAAGGAGGGAGAAGAGGGTCGGTGACAGGCAGAAACAGACCTTAGACCAGACTGAACTGGCCTTTTGAGTGCAGAAAGCGAGAAAGAGAAAAAGTTAATAAGAGGGTTTATGACTTGCTCACTCTCATCTGCAAGTTTATTTGTTTGTTTGCACTCTTTTGATGTAAGGTTGTGCTTTTCTCCTTTTTCCATGCTCGTGATCTTTTTCTGCTGTAATTTGGGATAAGGGCTGGGATGAGAGGCAGAAATAAGGGATTTAGTGGAGAATATTTGGAGCTGGAAATAACTCCATGTTTCCCATGGGGTGGAGATGCAGCAATAAAAAATAAATAAATTTGATTAATGAATGTGAATCAATTTAATCAGTAATTAAATCTTTAATCTTTAATCTTTATCATATAATTAAAAAATTATATGATATTTAGCTCTTTAATGTGTTTAATGATGGAATTTAAATAATGTTATAATGTGTATTTATATATACTTATATTAGGAACAGTTTTAAAATAAACAGTTGACCCAGACACATCGATTTATGAAGATTTGTGTGGCTGTTGTTGTTCTCAGCTGAAAGAAATGATGTTTTTCGGCGTTAAAGTAAAGTTTTTTTCAGTCAATAAGGTTAAAGGAACCAAGAGGCACAGAATCTTTTTGATCTGTTTTTCAGCAAGTTGTTTTTATTCATCCACTGAGATCCATTCCACTGTTTATTTTCAGGAACTGAAAATCAAGTAGTTTTTAGAGGCACTGATTTTCTTTTCCTCTCTTGTGTCTTCTCTCCTCTTTTTTTCTTTATTTCTTTCTTTCCTTCTCTGAGCTAACCCAGAGTCTTGTGCTCACCAAAAATGTATTTATATTTATTTATTTTGAATTTATTTGAGAGCGAGAGAGAAAAAAAAAAAACTGTAATATTTTTACATTTAAAAAAAACTTTTTTCTGATAGAATTGATTTTTGAAAACATAATTTATTCCTGAAATGGAAAAGCTATATATTTGGCAGCCATTACTCCAGTCTTACAGTAAGTGTCACACGATACTTCAGAAATCACTACAATATTCTTATTTTTATTGCTCGGGAAACATTTCTAATTATTTAAACATTTCTTAATATGATGTCAACGTTTATCTTTTTTTAGTTTAGCATTTCAATGTCAGTCAGTATCTTTTAGTCTTGACTAAATTTTTTACAATTTATTGCTGAATAAAAGTTTTAATTTCTAAAACAAACAAACTACTCAAGTAGTTAGTTACTTTGGATCATATACTGAAAATCTATAGTCTATTTTTATTTAGATATATAGATAAAATTTATATATATATATATATATATATATATATATATATATACTGTACACACACACACACACACACACATGAAAATCATAAAAGTCATAATTGCTGATCATTCCATTGAAAATGTAATTGTGATTTTACATGCCATATGACTACATGCCATATTTTTACATTAACATAAGTTGAAGACACTAACTGAAAAACCTTTATTGCTTTATAGTATTACGTTTTTAATGTCAGTTTGATAAAAAATATCCGGCAGCAAAACGTCTAGGATACGAACGTAACCCACGTTCCCTGAAAGAGGGAACGGAGACGTTACATATGGGAACTCGCCAGAGAGACCAAATGCCTTTGAGCTTTATACAAAAGGCCAATGAATATTGACGTGCACTTGATTGCGCTCAGGTTCACCTCCTCACTGTGTGAGTATAAGAGGGCTCAAGCAGAGTGCACATGCAGGTTTTCGCTAAAGAGCCGAAGCCGGTGTCAGCGCAACCTCATAGTCATGCCAGCAGAAAGTGTAACATCTCCGTTCCCTACTTCAGGGAACGTGGGTTACGTTCGTAACCTAGACGTTACCCTTTCAGTCGAATCACTTCAACGTTACATATGGGAACACCCATGGAACAGGACACAACCCTTGAGGCCGCATTACGTGGAGACCCCCCCGCCGACAGGCAAGATACTTTTTAAGTTTGTCAGCAGAGGAGTCTGCACGTAACCTTTGCAACCCCCTGGGGCCCAGGATGGGGGGCCCACAGGGTTGCCAGTTGTACTGAAGCAGGTAATTGGGGAGTGGAGCACATGACCAAACACATAGTTTCTGCATGTGGAAATAATGAAATCCAATATATCAATAAGGTTATGGATATAATTGAAGGGAAACAGCCTTCTGGGTGACTGTGGAAAATTGAGATTTGTAGCCACACCTACTGGGCGAAGGAGACCCAGAGGTAGCACAGCCGGAGGTACTCCGCTCTAGGTTCGACTTCGGGCAGGGAGGACTCAGGTTTAGCTATTACAGTGGAACATTGAGAAAAATAGCGCACGGATGCCGTGGGAGTGGCGCAGCAAGCCGACACCAGCTGGCCTTCAGCTCACCTGCTGTCTTCTGTAAAGACATGGGAGGACACAGCCTCTACACGAAGGTTATAGAAGGTTTTGGGTGTGGCCCAGCCCGCAGCCCTACAGATATCTGCTAGAGAGGCGCCAGTCAATGCATAGGATAAAGCGACATTCCTTGTTGAGTGAGCTCTCATTACTAAGGGCCTGGAGGAACAGGCTCGATTGCATCCAAGACCGCAGCATTGCTGTCAGATCGGACAGTGGTATAGTGGAATGCATTGGCACCTGGGCAGGCGCCTGGCGAACTGAATCACATAGTCGAGGCATACCCTCCGTATCAACCAACGTGGTTTCTTCCTCACCCTTTGAAGCTCCCAAAGACATCTCAGCCTCTTGGGGCGCCCCAACATACTCGGCCCAGTTATGAGGGGGGAGCAGTCTCCTTCGGGAGGACCACAGGACTACACGGTACGGCAGAAGTCCGTATGGCTGATACACCGGACGGAATATTCTGGACGGTCACCTGGGAGTCGTGAACTTGCTACGGTCCACCGACTTTCTGCGGGATGGATGTGAGGGGAGTCGTCTCACGAATGAGAGGCGAGTCCTCAACACAGCCATGGTCATCCGCTCACAATAAGCGCATTGACCACCAACGAAAGCTGCCTCTGCATGTTCTCGGCCCAGACAAGAGAGACAACGATCATGTCCGTCTGAAGAGGTGAAGAAACTTCCGCACCCAAAAGCGTCGGATCGACATTCTGGAGAACGTTTTCACCAACCATGTAAAAATCTGCTGTTTCTCCAGGTTTGCCCAGGGAAGACCTTACGCGGCAACTCCGTGCACTCAGAGGTCTTTGCTTGCTGGAATGCAAGATGACTGGCACAGCCGGCCTTGAAAAAGGCTGACAGCCACCCAGTGAACGCTGTCAGACGCAGATCACAGGAACTCTTTTAGAAACGGCACTCCACTCCAACTTCTCCAATCGCAAGTCGAGGGGGTCTCCAGCTTAGAATGGCGTAGGCTCTGAAGCGAAAAGCTGCATGTGCACTGCGCTCGAGCCCTCTTATACTCATGTAATGATGAGGTGCACCTGAGCTCAATCAAGTGCACACCAAAATTCATTGGCCTTTTGTATAAAGCTCAAAGGCAAATGGTCTCTCTGGCGAGTTCCCATATGTAACGTCAAAGTGATTCTTTTCTATTACACACCATCTTCTCAAGTAAAAATAAACAAATAACAAAGATAAAATGAAATAAAATTAATAAATAAATACATAAAATATTTTACAAATTTAATTCGTAAACATATGTCATGTTTATATTTGTCCATACGAGCAGTAACACAGATTTAAGCATAACTTTTTAAAACAAAAGGTTATAGATCATGAGAAATTTAACAAATGTGTCCAAATGTTTACTGGTAGTGACTATTTAATTGGTTTGAAATTTTTTTTAAAATTAGACATTGTCCTGATTTTAGTTTTGCTAAAATTGTGCCAAACAGATGGTGAGTCTAATGGTTTAGTTAAATGGTAAGACGAATCTGACTTCATAATGTATATATATATATATATATATATATATCTGCAAACTGCTAACTTGCATACACATGGCTAAGTATTTAAACACCACTGCATGCACAATGATGATGTGCACAACACCAAGTGTGAAAATCTGACAGCCTACTAGAGAAACAGCCCTGGAGAGAACAAGAAAGAGACACAGCTCCTCGTGCCTAATATTCCAAGCTATAATAAGGCCCATTTACTCTCATTCTCCTGCTTTCACAGGAAATGGATTTCAACTGCAGATGACACATAGGGTCTTTGTGCATGTTATGCTCAGCAGACCTCTCATTAAATGAGTGTGGATTTCTAGTAAAAGTTGGCTGTGAAAATGAGGAACCAAAACTGCCATTTGAATAGTGGGTTTTTTGCTGGCTGTGGCTACTTATTTTTACTGACACCTGCTTTACATTTAATTTGAGGAACTGTGGAATATGCAGTCACTGATAATGTAAGATTTCAGACATTTGAGCTGGAACTTTATATGGTAAATGCTCACCACAACTTCTCCAAATGTGAGATTATGTGGTACCTGAGTGTTTGCTGAACTGCTGCTGTATTGATTCTGAGCATCAATGTACTGTGTTGCAGACGCTTGTGTGGAGCCAGGGTTGATCTGCAAAACATAATATTATACATGTAAATATATTCATGAAAAAAAAAAGCCTAATATGCTACAAAAATGTAAATATTAAATCATGTATATTTTTGTTATAACCAGTCAATGGCTTTTGCAGTCCATGCATATATTAAACTTTCCCTCCACATGAATCAATGACAAAAAGTTATTCAAATGTCATTACGCCTGAGGAACGCAGATTGTGTATCTACAGGAAAGCCACATGGGAATATGTTAAACATCTTGGTAATTATGGTACAAAGATAGACCTACTGCACAAAGCATGTGGGAATATTCTCCGTAAAGTATGCCAAATAACTAATTAAACCTTAAGACAGTTACATTTTTTATCTTCTATTTAGAATACAACTCAGAATATATACATATTCAATTATTTCCCTTGATTTCAATGATGTGATGCTACTGGAAAAACACAGGAAAATCTAAAAAGAATAATTAAACACTGTACACTTTTAGTACATTATATCAGCTCAGCAAACAGAATAACACTCTTCTGACTGATGTGGTCTAGATAATCACAAGTTTGCTTTCATTTTGTCCTTCCCCTCTCAAAAGTTCTAAAAATAATCAGCTGAAATGTTCTAATTTCATCTAATGCTCTGCACACAGAAGTGAAATCGAAAACAAAGTTTTAAAGTTTTAACTTTTAAAGTTAGTTAAAAATTAGTTGCTGCTGTTGTTGTTTTTTTTTACCTCAATATAGTCCACAGGCACCAGGCCTACATTTCCTTTGGAATTCCGAGCCTCTACCCAGCCACCACCTACATTCTACAAAAAATAAAGAAAAACATAGGGGGAAAATTACATCATCTAAAAGTTTGTGATCTGTAAGAGTCTCACCGAGGCTGCATTATGAATAACAACAGTAACAGTAAAAACAGTAATACTGTGAAATACTTCAACCTTTTAAAACAATTATCTTCTTTTTAATACATTTTACAAATGGATTTGTTTGTGACGGCAAAGCTGAATTCTTCAGTGTCTTCAGAAATCATTCTAATAGGCTGATTTGCTGCTAAAAACAATCTCATCAATGTTTAAACAGTCACGTTAATTCAACAATGTTTTGTGGAAGCCATGATAAAGAAATCTTTTAATCAGTTTAATACATTGTAGCTTAAAGGGTTAGTTCACCCAAAAATGAAAATTCTGTCATTACTCACCTTCGTTCATCTTCGGAACACAAATTAAGATATCAGAGAGCCATCTATCCCTTCATAGACAGCAATTCAGCTGAAATGATTCCAGATCCAGAAATTTGGTAAAAACACTGGTAAAGAAAGTCCATGTGACATAAGTGGATCAACTTCATTTTTGTGTAACAGAAAACAAAAATAACATCATATACTCATTTATTTTCCTACAGTATGACTTACGTCTTCTGCCATTTTAGAGAATGTTACTACGTAAGCGCACACTTTCTTCTAGGCGCGAACAGCCGCAGATTATGTACTTAGCATTCTCGTAGCATCGCAAAAGTGAGGTAAAGCCACTGATGTCACATGGACTGTTTTACCGATGTGTTTACTACATTTCTGTATCTGGGATCATTTTATTTGTGTTCTGAAGAAAAACAAAGGTCTTATGGGTTTGGAACAACATGAGGGTGAGTTATTAATGACAAACTTTTCCTTTTTGGGTGAACCCCCATTTTTTTTAAAATGGTATGCCATATATAACATTATCTTTAGCCAAGTTCCTGTCTTGAAACATTCGTGTTGATGCTGAAGCTCACCTGGTTAGTGACCGTGAGTATTTCTCCTTCTTGAACAGACAGCTCATTGTTGCCAGGCTCCGCAGCGAAGTCATATAATACCTGAGCCTGAACACAGCAAACATATGGGTAACACAGAACAGAAACTGCATGAATTGTTTTAGTGTAGCATGGCTAAAACTTTCACCTCTTGTTTTGAAACTGAGTATAACCATTCTGAATGTAGATGTTACACGTGTAACATTATACTATATGGCATTATAAAAATAAAACTAAGCTTCCTCATCTTCTCCAAGAATAACATAAACACATGCACATTTTTGCCAATGTGTACACACAAATGAAAATATTATTATCAAATACATCTGGCGTCCAACGTCACCTTTTCATTGTACTATATGCTGGGAGATTTTATAGCCTCGTTTCCACATATGAGGGCTGCATGACCAGCCATCACAGCCAACATGTAAACCAAAACATTAAAACTGGTTTTCTGTGTTAAACCACCTCTAACCAAGCTCAGCTTTCAAATTTAGTGTGCTGAGTGTTTATCCATCACACTGAGGACATGCTTAATTGAAGGATAATGCTGACCAAACTACTGTACACTGAATGACATGTTCCTTTGGGTTCTGTTCCTGACAGGATGCACCATGTTCCTGTTCACAGCAACAAACTGGACACAGGCGACACAAAAGGCTTGTCTTTCTAGACAGTATTTTGAGGTGGGTTTTGAGTCAGCTGACTGTTTGTGTATATTTGTACCCAGATGACTCAGAACTCGCATATAATGTCCATGAATACTTCTAATGCAGCTCACTAGGTTTTGAGATCCAGCAAGTTTTAAGTGATGAAGTGTTTTTTTTTAATTCTTCATACATTTTTTATACTAATCCACAACAGAAAATAGTAACCTATACCTACAAACTTTAAGTAATAGCCTTTCATAATACAATTAGCAAAACATTTAATTTGCATCTGCACTATCTCTTTAAATAAATGTAACCGATACCAGTGCAACCAATTAATTATATTAATCATTTAATCTAACCGATCTTTACAATTATTGTCAAATCATGCTTTTCCCCACAAATGTATTACTGTTTCTTTGTAATTTCGCAGTTTTTTTGTAAAGCATCAAGATTATCAATGAATATTTTACAATAATATCTATTTATTTTATACTCTTACCAATGAGGGTTTACAATATACTTGCAGAACGTGTGTTTCGATTTGCATTGTCAACACAGCAGGAAAGACTGCAAGCGGGAGGTACCAATCAAAGACTTCGTGCACAGAAGCCCATCAGAAATGGCTAAAATGGTAGGCCTCAGAACTAGGGAAATTGGTGCGTAAAATAATGTCTGGCCATCTTTTTATATCATATTCGATAAACAGAATAAAATACACTAACCTTAATTTGAAAAGGTCAGCTACAATATCACGGCTATGCAGCACAGCAGCATACCACAGACTGCTCAATGAATTAGTGTGAGTACTTACTTGTTTCAAAATGCTTACAGTATCATTTATATGCTCTTATAACATGTCACTTTTGTTTAACAGTGTAGAAACATGTAAACCACAAAAAGCAGTATAGCAGGTTTTGAAACGACTAAATGTGTTCAGTTTGGAATTCTGTATTAAGAATTTTAAAAATGCTCTATACTTAATTTTAAAATCTCTCTTTATAAAAAAAAAAGAAAGAATAAAAATTCCTTGTGACGTATTCAACTAAACACGTGTTCCCTAGTGTTGTGAAAGAAATAAATACATAAAAATTTCAAAAAGTAAACATTTCTATCACTTACAACATTAATCTAGTTTCTTTTGTCCCAGTTTAGTTTAGCGCTTAATGCAAATATAATCATTTGGATTAACAGTCCTTCTATAATCTATTTACTGTTGCCTGAAACATTTCTGCACATTTATTTAAACGCTTTGTGTTTCTAAATTTGGCACACAAGCTAATTTAGAAACATATTTACTAGTACATATCTCGGATATCGATGAAGTCACTTTTTCACTCTTCATTAATCAAATGGTCGATTCGAACACTACGAGCTGGACGTGATCTTGACTCGAGAACCAGTCAGTCACTGAATGAATTGAACAAACCGGTTCAAATGATTCATTGATCAGGCCTGACTCAATAGAAATCGTTTGGGCATCGGTACTGGTTTAGCAAACAGTGTACAGCAGTGTATGAAATCACAAGATCAGTGAAATTACGTTACCTGTAATAACCTCTATTTAAGCTAATTAACATTTTGTGAGAATCAGTTTAATAGAAACGCAGTTCAACAAGTGTAACTTGCTCTTGTTGTAATGCAATCTATTTGGATCGGGTGGTAATAATACAGTCCATCAACAAAGTACACTGATAAACTTTGTTTGCAACGATGAAACATGAATTATCGTTTGGCTTTAACGTTAACTGTTAAGACAAATGCGCCACAGTCATTTCAATAGCAGTGTTTATCCCAGTGTTGTGCCGAAACTTACCTTCACTGCCATCGTGGTATCAATAATTTAATCACCATTAACATGCGATATGAGCTGTTAAAATAAACAAAACGTAGTAAAAACAAACCTTTCTGTCCCTAAATGAAGCGAAAATTACGCGTTTGTTTTTGTGTTATGCACCAATGACCGCTCTCGATTAGCAAAACATAGCTCGATAAAATCCAGTTATCTGACCCATATAACGAGTATGGGCGTTGAAAATGTAAACGTTTCGTCCTCTTTCCCTAACTCAGACCCGGAAAACTTCAGCACATTGGCCTCAAAATGTATGACTTATTGAGCTGTCAAAGCAGCTCTTCCTCCAACTCTCACACACACCGCCCAGTACAGCTCAAGTAAACAACAGAGACATTATGCAATGAAACACACGATTTCAGCATTTATTAAAATGTTCTACGTTAAATTTAAATAACGCATTAAATATTAAAATTATCATGGTTATTTTCTATTAGTTAAGCTATTTAAGTATTCATTTGAAACGCGTATATTTTTGTAGCAATGAACGATTGTTTGTGAGTCTGCTCAGGCGTGTCAGAGCAGGCTTTACTGAAGGAACGGCTTCTTCAGGGAACGACTTCACTGTCACTGCCACTCTATACAGGTAGAGTAAGAATGGTGGTGAGAAAAAATAGAAAATATAAGCAAGGAGCTGCACCAAATATGTGTACACCCATAATGAGGTAAGATTGCCATCTGCTGGTCTTTAAAGGTTAAGTCACATTTCCAAGCTGGCGTTTTCATCCACTATCCATTAAATTCCTTTCGACCTTATTTATTTATAACTTATATTTTATGTATCTTGTGTGTATGGAGTTCACACAACATAGCTTATACCTATGTATATATTTATTTGAGTACAATATTTAAAGTCACTGACATTTTTTTTCCCTCACAAATGTTCCTTTTTTCAAAAATCACGTTTTTTTAAAAAATGTGTGTATATATATATATATATATTT
>JAUCNO010000279.1:7383553-7459205 GCA_032353835.1 Enteromius viviparus | reverse complement strand
TTTTTTTTTTTTCCCCTTTTCAGTGCAAGAATAATCATTGTGTTTTGCACTATTTTAAAATTTTACATATGCTAACATATTAACATATTTTAATTCTAAAACTGCATTGATCAGTTCTCTGTGATTTACTGTGCTTTAAAATATACATTGTATACTTATACTTGCAAACTAATTAAAAATGCCATGTGTTGCTTTTGTATTGTTTATTTAAAAAATACCTGCTGTAAAATCTCTCCAAATCTGCCATGCATTACACCTCCATGTTACTCCAGATCAACACGGCACGTTTAGGTAGCTTATTGACTCCGTTATACAACAGACCAGAGGAGTCCATTAATATATAAAGGCCCTCCCTCGAGGTTGACCTCCTCTTTAATTGGCTAACACATGTAGGTTGTGTTTCATTAATTTGCTTGTGACCTCAGTATTTGGGTATTTGATGCAGAACAGATCATTAGCTGACAGGCATCAGAGTAAACAGTGTATTATATCAGTAAACACAGCTCTATGTTACAACATATTAAACCCAATTTGTGGTTCCTGATGATGGGTAGACATCAGTACAGTTGAGAATATTATGTAAATCTAATGCAAATTTATAGCAAAAACTGACAATTCCTTTTTAATAAATAGGCTTCAACAGTAATCTTTAATTTACGTCTTATTTATAGATTTAACAAGGTTTGCCGTTGTGCGACTCGCTTGCATCCAGTCTCAATGATTTAATAAATACTAAATGATAGATTTATTCTGGGAGTCATACCACATGAATACTGTAGCATTGTAATGTCACTAAAACTTAAATTAAAAGAGGATCTGTAAAGAGATATGGTCACATTCCAGTCCTTTAACACTTGGTTATTAGATTCAAAAGGCATTTATCCATTACATTCACTGTTTAGGTTATCAATAAAAAAACATACAAAAAAAAAAAACTTAAAGTGGTTGAGTGAGCATATTACTTATAATGAACTGAATAAAATATCATTGTAGGAGGCACAAGTAAGATAATGTATGAAATCCATATTTTTGGAAAGCATTTTGCCAGCATTTCTTTTCATTTTTGTAAAAATAAATGCATTTATTTAAGTGTGTGTACTAAAAAACTATTTATAAAATGTGTGTGCACAATTAAACAAAAAAACATATTAACGTATTATATAATAATTACTAATAATATTAATTTATACAATAAAATAATAGCAATAAAATAAAAATAAAAAGCTCTTTAAAGTGACAGTTCACCCAAAAACAAAACAAATTAAAAAAGTCACTATTTACTCACCCTCATGTCGTTCGATACCATTATGGATTTCATTTTTCTGTTTATCACAAAAGAAGAATATTGGTAACAATATACAGTTGCTGGCATTAAATTACAAGTGGAAAATACACATTTCCATACTGCTTATTCAGGTTTGGAACAACATAAGGGTGAATAAACGATGACAGAATTGGTATCTTTGCGTGAACTATCCCTTTCATGTAACTATGGTTACTTTCTGAATCATAGAATACTCTATTATTAAAGTAATAAATATTCCTTTTAAATACTCTTTTTAAAATCTTAAAACACGCAAATAAGGCAATGTCCGTCCAACAAGCTCATTACACGAACCTCAAGCTGTCTAACACTGATCCAAACTCCCAGTTGTAGGTGAGAAATGACAGAATTGATTATGTATTTGCAGCCACCTGTAGTTGGAGATGAGGCACCTGGCATCAGACTGCTCCCTGCTGTCCTATTGGATGATGGTGAGTCTTCTGTCCAATAGAAGTGGCCTCCCCCTGTCTCGCCCCCAGCTCTGGAGCCATGCTGTGTGGCAGGGGCAGCAGGAGCTGCTTTTTACCCCAGGAGGGGCTCACTCCTGCTGCTCTGCTGGCTCGCTCGGCTCCTATCCTGCTGACCGGGTGAAAAGGAGCCACTCGCCGGGGACCTGCCCGCCTCAGATTCCTGCACACATTGAATGCCTCTCACACCTGGAGATGTGAATTTGTACTCTGTCTGAACTCTATTATTTGTGTGATATGAGAAGCAATCGGCATTTTTGATGTAGAGAAAAGGTTTTATAAACACTGTTGTGTTGTGTTTTATAATGCAGGCAGTGCTCGAATCAAACTTAAAACTTAAAGCTGATGAAGCTTTGTTATTACAGTAAGTACAGTTTGTGGAGTTTTATGAATTAGATTATACACTAAAGATATTATATTTATTTATTTTTAATAAATAAAATTTCATTTTGCAATAATTATTTTTCGAATAAATGCTGTTATTTTAAGCTTTATATTTATCAGTGAATCCTGAAAAAAGTATCATGGTTTCCATAAAAATGTTAAGCTGCACAACATTATTAATAAAGCATTAATAAATATAATTTTCATATATTAAATAATAAATAATAATAATAAAGCATATAAGGCTCATGTGACGCTGTAGACACTGCTGGAAATTCAGCTTTGCCATCACAGAAGTAAAAGACATTTTACAAAAATAAATAGAAAGCTGTTATTTTAAATAGTATTACACAATATTAGTGTTTTTATTTTGATCTGTATAAATAAATATTTAGTGATCATAAGGGACTTCCTGAATATATCATTATAGTATATAACTAAAAGTATCTAGTTTTTATAGGTATTAGTTATCTATTGTCACTGCTCTACTCCCAGCCAACCACAGCGTTTACTCTCCCCGGATTACTAAACAGCATCACCTGCACCTCATCATCACCGCAATCATCAGCCCCATAAATACCACACACCATCCCTCATTCAGTGTCCGGGCTCGTTTGTACGTATGCTATTAGTGCTACTACTGAAATACTTGCATTGTACTTGCCTTCTCCTTCATTTCAGTTTCCTCCCGTGTTCCTTGGATGCTCCTGTCTATGTTGTGTGTGGTTGTCTCCCAGCTCCAGCGTGTCTCCTTTTGTCTCCTATGTCTCCAACACCCGGACGGTCATCTTAAAAAACAAAATGACTGACTAAAGAAAATTATCCGCATCCAAGATACTCACCTCTCAAGACCTGTCTCTGTGCATTCATTGTCGCACATCATAAATAACATTCTGTTTTCACTTACCTCCTGTGTAGAGACTGCTTCTGTAACAACTATATACTAATATAATTTGTTTTGGCAGTTTTAGTTATTTTAGTGAAATAAAATGGCAGAGGTTTAGCTGTTAGCTAAACTATATACAGTATATATTAATTTTAATAATAATAATAACAATAGTTATGCACCTCACCACTACGTGAGTATAAGAGGGCACTAATGCAGTGCACCTGCAGGTTTTCGCTAAGGAGCCGAGTCGGCGTCAGTGCGACCTCAGAGTCGTGAGTGTAACGTTTTCGTTCCCTACTTCAGGGAACGTGGGTTACGTTCGTAACCTAGACATTACCATTTCAGTCAAATCACTTCGATGATACATATGGGAACACCCATGGAACAACCCTTGAGGCCGCATTATGAGGAGACACCCAGACTGAAGCCCTACAGATATCTGCTACAAAGGCGCAGTGAGCCAACACATAAGACGACACTCCTTGTTGAGTGAGCTCTCAGTCCTAAGGGCATGGCTCTCCCTGGTATAAATAAGCCAGGGAGATGGCTTCAACCAACCAATGGTCCAACCTCTGTTTGGACACAGCATTCCCTTTCTGCTGACCACCATAGCAGATAAAGACCTGCTGGGAGCGTCTGATGATCCAAGTTTGAGTGTAGAGGCGCAATGCACGTACAGGACACAACAACTCTAAGGCAGGGTCTGCCTCCTCCTGGGGCAGAGCTTGCAGGTTCACTGCCTGATCATGGAAAGGGGGGTGGTAGGAACCTTGGGAACGTAGGCAGGCCGGGTCTCAAAATAACATGAGAATCAGCTGGGCCGAACTCTAGGCACTCTTCATCGACAGAGAAGGCTTGTAGGTCCCCCATCCTCTTAATGGAGGCCAGCGCAGTCAGGAGTGCTGTTTTCAGCGTTAGATATTTTAAGTCCACTGACTGAAGAGAAATCATGCCCATCCCCTGAGAAAGAAGGTCCTTCCTGAAGAGGATCTTCAAGGTAGGTGCTGCCACGAGAAACATGAGGTCAGCAAACCAGGTCCAGGAGGGCCAGTATAGCACTATAAGCAGAACCTGCTCCTTGTCCTCCCTGATCTTGCACAGGGTCTGTGCAAGGAGGCTCACTGGGGAAAGGTGTACTTGAGCCCAGGTGGGAGTCGAGGGAGTAATACAGCCGGCAATGAGCTGACTCGGGGGAGGCAAAGAGGTCTATCTTGGCCTCGCTGAAATGGCTCCAGATCAGCTGGAATATCTGGGGGTGGAGCCGCCATTGTCCAGGGTGGGTGGACTGCCGTGAAAGCTGGTCAGGTGCACGGTTGAGTGTCCCAGGAATGTGAACAGCGTGCAGCGATTTCAGCCGCATTTTACTCCTCAGGAGCAGATGGCGGGTAAGTTGTGACATGCGGCGAGAGTGTAGACCACCTTGTCTGTTGATGTATGCTATGACTGCCGTGTTGCGAGAAGGGCCAGAAACACGGCTAACAACTCAAGGCAATTGATATGCCAAAGCAGTCGGACACCTGTCCAGGGGCCCGAAGCTGCCTGCCCATTGCATACAGCACCCCAGCCCATGGAGGAGGCATTCGTGTTAACCACGACATGTCTGAACTCCTGTCCTAGGGGCACTCCCACCTGTAGGAAGGCAGGGTCGGACCACGGGCTGAATAGGTGCCATGCCCATCTCGGGACTCAATCGTGTAACCAACGGTCTCATATGAAGCCAGCCCAATGGCGTGACCATGGTTGCAGCTGCCATATGCCCCAGGAGCCTCTGAAAAAATTTAGGAGAAACCGCTGTCTTGTGCCTGAAAAGATCTAGGCATTTCAGGCCTGTGCATGCTCGTTGGTGAGGCGGGCAATCATTTTGACCGAGTCCAGCTCCATGCCGATGGAAGAGATCCTTTGCACTGGGGGGAGTTTGATCTTTTCTTGAATGACCTAAAGACCCAAATGGCTGAGGTGCCTTGTACTGATATGCTCGACCCTCAAAAACAAACCGCAGGAGGGGTCTGTGTCGAGGCAAGATCGAGACAAGTAAACTACGCGTCCTTCAGGTCGATGGCTGCAAACCAATCCTGGCTCCGAATGCATCTTAGTATGCGCTTCGGGGTGAACACTTTAAATGGAAGCCTGAGAAAGACCAATTCAAAGCTTGTAGATCCAGGATGGGTCTCAACCCACCTCTCTTTTTGGGCACGATGAGGTAAGGGTTGTAAAAGTCCGAGCAGACAGTGGTATAGCGGATGCTGCGGTACCTGGGCGGGGTATTGGTGAACTGAATCCCATAGCTAAGGTGTACTACCCGTAAGAACAATCCTCATCACCTCTGGGTTGCCTGTGTCAGTGACGCTTCGCAGATCTGTGGGATATGGGAGCGTCAAAAAAGCGTGCTTTGTCAGCGTCTGCCATCTGTGCCAGATTCAGCCAGAGATGTCGCTCCTGGACATCACCTGACCAAGGGCATGCGCTGTGACCTCGTCGCCCGGAGAGCGAAGTCGGTCACAGCACGGAGTTCCTGCATTTCCCCTTAATCAGGACCACTCTCATGCAGCTGTTTAAATGCCTTGGCCTGGACCAGCAGCGTTGACATAGCGTGGAAGGCAGTAGTAGCCTGCCCGGCATCAGAGCAAGCCCAGCCCACCAGAGTGGACGAGAGCTTACATGCCTTGGATGGGAGCCGTGACTGACCCCACCAGGCCGAGGCTCCATGCGGACACAAGTGCACTGCGATAGCGTGCTCCTCCTGAGGGATGGCCACATACCCCTGGCTACACTGCCATTGAGAGCGGCGAGGGGAGAGGAGCCCGGGCGCAGGCGTGACGAGTATGGGACCCACCACCACCTGGTCAGCTCCTCATGCACCTCCGGGAAGAAATGCACTGAAGGGGAACGTGGCTGGGCCGCAGTCCTGGACCCCAGATACCAATCATCCAGCAGTGAGGGGTCGGTCGAAGATGCATTTGGTTTCTCCAAACTGATTCTCTTGGTGGCACGGAGGCGCATAGCCGACAGTTCAGTGTCCGCCGCGGACAGGGCAGCCACCCAGTGAATGCTGTCAGATGAGAGACCAGAAGATCGCAGGAACTCTTTTTTTCATGATGCTCCACTCCAACTTCAAATCGAAAGCTGATGGGGTCTCCAGTTTATGAATGCCAAAGGATCCAAAGCGAAAAGCTGCAAGTGCACTGTATTCGTGCCCTCATTCTGAACTGAGTGCAATCTGTGCATGCCAATATTCATTGGCGTTTTATTTTTTAAGCTCAAAGGCAATTGGTCTCTCTGGCGAGTTCCCATATGTAACGTCGAAGTGATTCGACTGAAAGGGTAAGTATTTCAGTTAACATTTATTTTATTTTAATGATTAAACAGCATCTGAAAGATTAAAAATAATAATACTCAAATTAAATCTCAGGAATACTAAAACAATTTTTTTTTTTTACTTTTTAAAATCATGACTTTGTTCCTTCAAGTACTACATACAACTGCAAAACTGCAAAAAAATGGTCAAAAAGCATTTAAATTGGTTGGTTGCTTTTATGTGTCTTTCTCAAACAAAAAGAACTGTAGCACATCCTCTGATGGGTGGCCAGACTGACCACTGAGCACAGGTTTGGAGATGGACACTGTATTTTCTGCTCGGCGAACCATCAAGGTGGAGGTGGCTAACACATTTGAGCACACACACTCCATGAATAAGTGCTTCCATGTGACGCCAGGCATTATCAAACAAGTAATCATTTCAGAGGGGTGGAAGGTATGTGTGGGAAGAGACAGACTGAGAGAGAGAGAGAGAGAGAGAGAGAGAGAGGGAGAGAGAGAGAGAGAGAGAAATGTGTTATAATTACAACCAGTGAAGCATAGTCTTCATATAAAATGCATTAGTTTGACTTGACACATTAATTATCTGTTTTTGCAGATGTTTTGCAGCATTGTTGTGCAAACAATTTTAGGGGGAGGAATTATGGGAAAGTGAGCTGAAAATAAAATAAGTGGGAGGTTTCTTGCAGATTTACCTTCATTCATGCAGAGAGAGCGAAACGATGCAGCTGGAGAAAATGGAACCGAAGCGAAAGGATCATCCCAACAAGGTTATCATTACACCCTGCTCCTCGCCCTAACCCCTTCAATTTCTCTACCCACGTGGATTTCAATGCACTCTCCGTTTTTTGGCGGTTTGTTGTAGTGGCGAGAAAGGGGGAGGTTGCAAGGCTTTCCATTCAAGCATCACAAAGTACCATAATCAGGAAGA
Source organism: Enteromius viviparus (assembly GCA_032353835.1). NCBI lineage: Eukaryota > Metazoa > Chordata > Actinopteri > Cypriniformes > Cyprinidae > Enteromius > Enteromius viviparus. The sequence goes on along the minus strand of JAUCNO010000279.1, from coordinate 7,451,895 downwards.
TAAAGAAATTACACATTATAGATTTCAAAAGGAGATAATGGACTATTTGTTTGTTTTTATGCTTATTTGTGCAAATCGTAGCTGCTTGATGATGCCTGTTGAAGGATTGTTGTTTTCCATTGCTGCTTTTCTTTTAAAAGATCTTAATTGCAATGCAGGCAAACAGCGTTTTGTTTTTCCCATGGCGAAGTGGATGGCCGACACAGCTTTGTTTTAACACCGATCTTAACAAAGGGAAACAGATTGTGCCTTTTAGCCTTCCAGACGTCCTCACGGAGGATGGAAGCATGCATTTTGTCTCGTTGCAAAAGTTGTTGTTAAAACAACAACAGCATGCATGAAAAAGGATAGAAAAAAAATTATATCAGATTAAACATTATAAGAAAGATTACAGGTGCCTTTGTTAAATAAACTGCTGAATTAGATAATAGAACCTCATGTAGTGTTTTAAATAAAGCTGGCACAAGTAAAATATTTCATAATAATAATTGGGGTTGGTTTTAAACAAGTCACATTATTTTTAACAGTTAAACAATACTGTAATTCCTTCATTCTATGTTATTAATTTATGTTTAGATTATGATTTAATGTTACTACTTGTCTTGTTAAAGGGAAGTTTATTGCATTATTTCAGTGTCACATGTGCTATCATGACAGTGTTTTGTATTGTGTACTTTATGTTTCCCTCAGCTTGTGGAAATTTAGATTCTTCATGTGGCTTTCTCTTTACCACCTGTGTTTTTATGGGGTTGTCAGTATATTTTAAAGGTGTAAAACAGGTTTTAGCTTTGCTAAATCAGCAAAAAGGACTGCAAAGTACAAAATTGTAAGAGTGAGGTTGTAAGGTATTGTTTGAATTAGTCATCTCATAAATTACATATAGTATGTATTCTAAATTATGTTTGGTCATAAGACTCTTTTATTAATTTTATGTGTGAGACCCATTTAGAATTCATGTAAACAGATGTAAGGAAAAAAAAGTTCCCCACACAGGCTTTAATCAAGTAATTTGAACAGAAAACAGAAAGCTGTTTATTAAAGCTGTGACTTATGTGTGAGCTGTGCTTCATACATCACTACTAACAATGGAAAACACCAGGCTCATTGGCTCATTTTTTTAACCCAGGCTCATTGGAAATACCTACCGCTACATACATTTCCGCAACCCATAATTACATACCTTACTGCATGTTTCACCGCAGTTTCAAAGTGAAATCTCCAGAGAATGGCTCTAAAACACACGTTAAATATGTAATCGTGGCATGTTTCTATTAGGTTGGTATAGGTATGTATTGCAGTGTTTTTATAATGCTGCTTGAGGTAAGTTTTGTGGCCGTTCAGAATTCAAATATCCAGTGAGTGGCGCTAAAGATGAATGCAACTAAGTGAGCTACCGAGTTAACAAATTGAACTGGAAAACTCATACATATGAAGCTCTATGTGACGACAACATTCAAAAGTATCAGTTTTCGAATCGTTAAGGATGTTACCAATATTCTGAAGTCGTAACATAACATTCTGCAACTAATTGGGTGAAAATCAAACTTTATTATCAAAATAATAATTATAATCAAATATAATTATAATCAAAAATGTTTCTGTAAATCATACTTTTGTGTGAAAAGGAATAAAAGTTAAGTTTTAATGCCTCTAGTGTGCATTTCAACTGGAAACTGCAGCAAGTCGTATGTATAGTTAATTTCTTTTTTTTGTATGAAGCATGAAGAGGCAGGTATTTCCAATGAGCCTAGGTTGCATTTTTTGAATACAAAATTTTGCTGAAATGTATAGCTAATGTGACTGTACTCTAAACTGCTGATATTTGTACACACACACATCTAATGGTTATCTGTCTGTAGTAGGATGCTAATATTGTTACTCTCTCATGCCTATTCTGAATGGCAGGTAGCAGACAGCCAGAGGAGTGGAGAAGGAAAAATACCATTGGCCCATGTAGTCCTGGGTTTAGTGGGTAGCGAACATTATCTTAAAGACACTTGCTGTCACATTATATTTGCACGGACAGAATGAACACCAGAGTTTAGATAATGAAATGTGGGTAACTGAACTCAGAATGCCATTAAGGGTGTTGTGTATTCAGGTTAAAAATTAAACCGTTGCAGTAAAATTCTTCAGCAATGAGCCGCCTATCTATACTTTAGCCAAAACAAATAAGTATTGCTACTCTAGAATCATTTTTGGTCACGAATGAAGTCCACACAGCTGGCATGTTTATCTGTTGCAACCTCTCCACACTGTGTGCAAAATGTGTCATTGGAGAAGTGCTAAATAGGCCTAGTCCAAAACCATTTCGTCCATTCCTGAAATTCAGTTCCCCAGTGCAGCCTTGACTTCCATTATTATTTTTTTTTTTTTTGATGAGCTAATGAGTCCTATACTGTATGAACCCCTAAATCTAACTCTTCCTGCTGTTTTGCACATTATTTAGTATTATTATTAGGCCATTTTCCTTGTAGGCCAAACGTGCCCCATACAAACACACACTGAAGACAATTGAAATGTCACAATTAATGAAGAAGATTCAATTTCAGCTTGTAGAACTATGCTCTGCTCTCATTGGCTGGAAGTTTGGGCATGGTATCAGAAGCGCAGCTTTATCTCGGCATCACAAGAGAGATGCTGAAAAAGAGGCCTGATCGTAATATCTGTTTTCCCTCTCCCCGCCTGCTGTGTTTCGCTAAGCTTTATCAAACAGCCGTGTGTTTGTTTGCAAATGCAGGATTTCACGGGTCATCCTTTATCAGCTCGCTCTCCCGTCACCTCCAGACTTCCCAGCATATTGTGCCATGTTTTCTCCGTTGGCTCCCAAAAAGCCGCTCATCCTGGCCAGTGCAGGCTGGCTAGTGTGTCTGTGTGTGTGTGGCGGTGCGAAGGGAGCCATCTCCTCTCGCAAACACATGGCCCGCTTACTTGCCCGGTCTCCACCCCTCCTTCACTCAATCATGAGCTGCTTTTGAGGAGCAGTGTTGAGAGCATTCAGCCGATCTGCAAATTTGGAGCCACATTTTTACTGACACATTCAGACCGCCTAACAATGTTATCACGACAGCAGCAGACTATGTAGAAGATTCGCTGTGAGGCACTCTCAGAGAAACCCTCCGACACCCCTGAAGGTGTTAGCAATCGGCTAATCAGTGTATTTCTGTGGTGATCCTCCTGCACCCTCCAAAGGATTGTGGGGAGGTGCAGCAACCGGCCAAGCAGATCGTCCAGGCCCTTCCGGTTTAAATAGGACACAATGCTATGGAAACAAAAGAAGCCATATTAATGGGGAAGCGCTGTCAGATAAAACATTCTCCGCTACAAGCTTCCAAGTCAGGTAAAAAGGTACATTGCTAATCCATAATGCCAGAGCTGCGCTTTGTTCCCTCGCCTAAATGCAAAAAAAAGGAAGTAAGCAGGGCGACCCAGAAGGCTGGAGTAGAATAGTGCAGAGGATCATAATCAGACGCCCCTGATCCTTTAGTAGCTTTCCAAACGTTTGGACAGACTCCTTTAGCCGCTGCTTGGGGACAACTTTCAGATAAACTAGGCCGTCACAAAAGACTGAGAGGATTGCCTTTTCAGGACAGAACAGTTGCCTGTTTTCTCCAGAAGATGTAATCCATGTTTAGAATCATTTATTGACTGATTTTCTTTGTTTTATTTTATTTATTTATTTTTTTTAATGTGACAGATGTTGTTGCTTTGTTCTTCTGTACACACACACTTTTTTTTTTTTTTACCAAACTTTCAATTAACTTCATAGTTTAGTGTAATTAAATATATACATATATTATTATAAAATGGACAGGTCCCTGATTTTAATTTGCATTGTAAATTACTCTACAAACATTCACCTTTGTTCACATTTGTGTGTTGCTCGGCAACAACTTTGTTGGAACCACAACCGTTTCTGTGGAAACTCAACAGCTTGGTTTGGAACTACAATGGGTGAATTCCAAACAGAAGTGAGCATCCCTATGCCCTACTCCCTTCGAATTAAGGGCAGAGCCCTTGAAGTGTGTTATTTTCAGGATGCAGGGCATTTCTGTCTCATATTTGGAACTGCCTTATTTCTTGACGGAAGAATAATAATATCATTACACTTTATTTGCTCTGTTTTATTTTGTGAAACATTACTATGTGTGTGGAATAGCTGTTTTATAAAACAAATAAGCCACATAAAGCCGTGGTTTACAGTGAATTTATACTGTAAACCACGGCTTCTTCTCAGTAAGCTTAATTATATATTAAATCATCCTTTATTGGGTACTTTCTTTTGGGAGGTGGCTGTCCTGAACCATAAGACCTAAAGAAAATGTTATTGAAATAACTTTTTCCTTGTTGGTTTTAAAAGTATCTTTTTGATTCTTTGAAAAAGTAAAGCAAAAAAAAAATTAAAAAAAAATCCCACATTTATTTTTTGTCAGTACTGAAATATTGTATCTTTTATTATTTCTGTTTCCTTCTATCTCATAGCTACAAGGTGTGAGAAGACAGGTCCCATTTGTTTTAAAGTCAGAAACATCTACACTGTAAAAAATGGCTGTGATTTTAACAGTAAAAAACAGTGAAAATGCTACAAACTGTTAAATGGTTAGCTGTAATTTCCTGTAAAATTTACAGGAAAAACCGTAACTGACATTCCCAGAATTACCTGCATTGCATTTAAAATTTTGTTTGAATTTGAATTCGTTTTTGTCTTTAATATAATTCTGTTTCTTTAATCAGTGATGTTTATTAGGGTTGTGTGTCATATGTAATGTTGTTAAATGAATGTTTATTGCATATTTCAGTTTAATGATGGTGTTTAGTGTTTGTGTCAATGACTCTGCACACCTTCTATATATGTTTATATTTTAAAGCTACATGTGATGGGCTTTGGTTCATCATGTAACTTTCTCATCCTCACCTGCACTTGGTGCTTATCAGTGTATTTCAAACCTACAAAACATATTTCAGTACTGTAATACTTTGGTATATTAACATAATATCAGTTATTGAAATTACAGTATTTACCTGTAAATTTAACTTGAACCCGTAAAACCTTAAGCGTTGTTACCGTACACATTCCGGCAACCTCAGCTGCCAGTTTTTCCCGTTAATTTTACAGATTTTTATACAGTGTATGTGTAACTTTAAGGAACGCCACTAACGATGCCCTTTTTTATTGTAACTAAGCACTTTTTAAGAACAATATTTGGCGATGACATTTTTTTTTTTTTTTTTGTGTTATTCCATAAAATTGTCACTACCAAAACAGCAATGACCAAAACATGTCAACGTTTTGGTAGTGACAGAAGGGAACACATAATTCTTATATTTAGGGGAAATTTGGTTCTGCATTTTTTTTTTTTTTTTGTATTTGAAATCAACAGGATTAACTTTTTTCCCTTGGAAAAATTGGAAATTTGGGGAGGGGACAAATTATCAGAACAAAACAAAACAAAACCAACACACAAGTCACATAACTCTGACTTTTATATATATATATATATATATATATGTACTACGGGGTTGTTGAATGCTTGAATCTGATTGGCTGACGAACGTTCTGAGGTGTGTAATTATTTTCAGGGAAACGTAGTTCCACGCATTACAGTTCCATATCACTTTGCATAGTTAACTGTAATAATCACACGTCCTTGCACACGCACACTACGGTTACACACTCACACAAAAACATTTTGTCAGCGCTGCCCTGACGATTTTATCAGTTAGCCTAGTGTGGCAACCCATTCCCAGGTTTAAAATGACGTTTTGGAACTAGCAAAAGAGTGTTGGATGAGATGCGGAAGAAATAATCCTACTCACAATAGTGATTTAAGTAAAAACAATTTATGAATCCCTTGAAATATATCATCTGATCGATGTCTTGAGGTGTGGCAACCTTAGTATCAGCACAATAATTGACTCCGGACCGTTAAATTATTAGAAAAATAATTAATCGTCAATTATTCCTTACATATACACACTGCATTTTCAGATGCAAAAAAAACATTTGAAGTACTATTTGAAGTTTACTTCTGAAATGAGCATTTTTTCCCTTATGTTTATGTTCTGTTATCTCACTTAATAACAAAAGAGCATATTCATTGCCATTAAAGTGGAATTACTGAAAAAAATGCAAATTTTAGAAGAACATTTCAAATGGCACTTTTACATATCAACTTTTCATATATATTGGTTTAAAAAATCATGGCTCTGTAATATATTGGAATTGTCATGCATGGTATAAGATGTCTCAATAGCCAAAATGTGCATATGTATAAACACCAGTGAAAAATAATGCAGATGGAACTCAGGCTGTGCAAAATGGACAGTTAGCCAGTGACATTTGTGTATTCTTGCTTTCATCTGTCACATGTATGTGTGGTAATTCTGATTGTGTCATGTTATCTATATATCTATATCTATTCAAAGTCTATAATTCATAAATATCATGAAATATTGTTAATGTAATTTTAGCATTTTATTTCTATCATCATTTATTATAGTAGATATATCAAGCTGCTTTTGAGCAGTTACTACTTCAGTCTTCAATGTCACATGACCCATCAGAAATGATGAGAATTTGATGCTGCTTTTTCCCTAGAAACTCTGAGGAAGTTCTTAGGAATTTTTATAAATAGAAAAGTTTTAAAATTCTCCTGTAACATTATAAATGTTTAACTGTGACACTTGTTGAATTCAGTGCATCCTTGAGTACAATTATACATTTTTTATTAAAAACCTCACAAAAAAATATATTTTTGAACAGCCGTGTACATACTGAACTGTACATTTTCTTGGTATGTTAAATAATTCATCATTACGCAAGCAGTATGTTGACCTGAAGGACTTATTTTAGCAAGTGACGTTTGTGTGTTATAATTGTGACTTGGGTGTTTCAAAAGAATAACGCCTCCTCTCTTTTCAGTTCCCGGCGAGATTTCTGGCGTCATATTTTCTACCGTGGCCTTTTCTCCAGCTCTGTAGCGCATCCTTCAAGTGGCTCCCATTGATGTTTCATCTTTGATATGCTTTACAGGGCCCCTGGGTGTCACAGGGCTTAGGGGCCCCCCTGAGGCAGACGGAGGGGCCCCCAGTGTGGAGCTGAAGGTCTTCAGGGTCCTGACAGCGTTGATGGAGGTGATTCTTGAGTGGCCTCTCGCTGTGTTCAGTGGTGGCCGCAGTGAGTCGCAGCTTTTGAAGTGATAGATCTTAAGGATATGAAACAAAAGTAGGGATGGATTGAACTTCATCTGCCTACAGGGGAGGGAAGGCAGTGAAGTCGGATGGGAGATAGGTAGGGCGCGGAGGGGCGGAGGTGCTGGGTCACCGGTGAGCCAGAAGAAAGAGCCTTTAATCCGAGCATGTCTTGTAAGGTCAGGAAAAGTTCGCAGGATGAAAAAAGGTCAAGCCAAAGGTTGTGCTGATTTATTTAGTGCCACATAGGGCAAGCGTTTCACCTGTACCCCTCTGGCACTGAAAAAAGTCACTGTTTGATTTTACAAGGATAGTGTTACAGAATAGAAAAGTACTGTATGTGATGAGCATGATATTCATATAATATTCACTGGATTCATTTGAACTGATTATACTTTATGGGCTTATTTATACTACATTAATGCTCAGTATTTTCATGGAATATTCATTGTATCCCTTTTATTAATAAAAAGCAGTTAAACACAGGCGTTTGTTAGCAGAACTATTCTTTTGAATGTAAAGGAGGCACAGAAGCTCACATAAGCATACTGTATAAGAAAAATGTTCAATTTTAGGTAAAACACACGTATACATATTGCTCTACCGTTGCAGAATAAAGAATAAATGACACAAATTATGACTTTATATTTTTCCTTTATGGTACAAAACCATAAAAGCATTGCTTCTTACATACTAACTGTTATTAAGGTCTCATACAAGCATTACTTGGCAAAAAGATTTTACTTGTTTCCAGCAAAATTATATAAAAAGCTCAATTTGATAACTGTCTATCCTTACATAAAGAATACATCCACAGCTTTTGAGATAGACATTAAAGCTAGATAGTACAAACAGGGTTAGTCTTAAATATGTCTTTTAAAAGCTGTGGATGTATTCTTAGGCATACTTAAGATAAATAAAAGCATGGCTGTGCTAAAATCGATTATTTAAAGCTATACACAATGCTGTTTCATTTTGATTAACATTGCTGAGTATTTTTATGTTTATTTGCCGTTTTATTAATTTATTTAATATGATCTGCTGTCACACTGATTAAGTGTATAACTTAATCTTGATTGCTGAACCTGTAATACTAGCTCAAACTTGACACACAAGCATGGACGAGTGAGCACAGAAAACACTAATTAAAAAGCAGGTGGATCAGCCCTGTGGACTGGCTATTAACCCTTAAGTCAGGAAGGACTGCCCACAGCCCTGCCACCCACAAACCCCCATCTGTCTCTGAGGAGACGCTCCAATACCATTTTACCCTCTCCAAAGAGAGAAAATCTGTCAGGATATATGACACACGGAAACTGGGCTGTTTTATACAGTAGTATACTGCCATTTCCTTAGAAATACACTTGAAGGAGTATGTAACCTTTAGATACTGAGCCAGTGTTTTATTGTCTTTGACTGGGTGCTTAGAATAAAACTGACTCAAAATAAAGATTTGTTGGGAGATTTGGTTTTCAGATTAAACTCGCCGGCGCGATGATTCATTTAACAGTGGATCACTGGACAGCAATGGGCGAATAAACTCCATCCGATCTAATGAATGTGTGTATATAAAGACAACTTTCTCAATTTTTTATTTATTTTTTGCGCCATTTTACTATCTAAAGGTGTGTTCAATAAATAAATATATTATAAGCATGGTTACAATTATTATTGAGACCATACAATGCATTATACAAAGTATATTTAATGCATTAAAATACTTTTAAAATACATTATAGATAATATTGCATTACATCCTATTTTTTAAAACTGTATACAAAACTTTAATAGACAGTTTTATTTGTAAAAAATATATGTATTCAGTCTGTTTCTCATAGATCAGAAAACGTGGAATAGTATAATGTCGTATTGATTGTTTTTTTTTTTAGTTTGATAGATGTGGTCATGATCTATCACAGTATATGAAAAATATATTTGACAAAATTACTCTTTTGAGAAGCAGGAAAAAAAACAAACAAAAAAAAAAGAGAAAAGAAACAGCATATAGGATTGGAACAGCATGAGGGTGAGTAAATAATGACTAAATAAAAATTTTGGGGTGAACTATCCATTTAAAAACAAATAACAGAATCCCTTTGTAATTTAAACAAATGGGCCCACTGCTGTCATGGCTTGCCCAGTACCTCCTCCTACATTCTGTTAGCAGGAGAAAGAGAAAGAGAGATAAAAGAGTTGCAGTGTTTTTCCCCTCTGTGAGCTTTTTGTTAAGGAGAACGCCTGAGGCCCTGACAGACACAGAGAGGGACAGAGCGAGAGAGCAGTCGCTGCCAAGCTCTCTTCCTCCTTTGCTGGCGGGCCCTCACCGGCATGCTGTCCTCCTGACCTTGGTGGGCCTTACTGGAGAAAAGAGATGGCAAAGATGGCCGTCAGCTCCTCTTCTGCTGAGCCGCCTGGTTTCGGTCCTCAGCCCTGGGGCGGGACTTCTGCTGGCTTTCTGCGGGACTCCTTCAGTCCACTCACCCAGGGCTTTGATGCATATGTTCTGAAGGTGGCCGCCGCCGCGACTCAGGCATGGTGGCAGATGGCAGACCTTCAGGCCTCCACTGGTCAGACTGGTGTTCATTTCCCAACTTTTTTCTGCCTGAGTGTTTCAGAGGAAGACTCAGCAGTGCAGAAGAGCTTCTTCTGGTGGCGAGAAAGAAACAGAGGGTGAGACAAATGGAAATAGATATCGAAATACCTTCAGAAGACCAAAGCGCTGTTGTGCTGGTTAGTAGATAAATCTTCTGTAATGCAACAATAACATAAAATATTTCCTGTTTATTTTAAGAAAAGAAAACATTTTTTTTTTATTTCCAGTAGTCTATTACTGTTGTTAGTATTATTATTATTAATAATGAAGGTTTATTGCACACATTGCACCCATGTTAAAAACAATATATAATAAAATGAATGCACCATGTTGCTTGAAATATAACATTCAGTATATTATTTGTCAGAAAAACAGTTTATTCTGCTTATTATTCATTTATTAACTGTTTATTGGACATTTCTGGCTTAAATCAAATTGCTGCTTATAAAAATAATACTAACAAAAAACGTGTATTTTTAAATTGTTTTTGATTTTCTTGCAATTTGTTTTTTTAAGTAAATAATTTCAAATAAAATACTAATTAATTAATTTTATTTTGCATTAAATTACCCAATTAAGGTTTCAATTAACAGTATTTCATTTTATTTTATATTATTTTATTTTATTTTTTTAGTTTTTAGTTTAAGTTATAAGTGTTTTTAAGCACAACTTAACAAAAAAAAAAACTATCTAGTGTCCAAAACCAGACCAGCCTGGGACACCAAACAAGGCAAATGCGCTGTTGCTGGTCTTCCGCTGAGTCAGCTTACTTCATCTAGGCTTTTATTTTCAATTTCATTTTCAACATAATTTTTTTCAACGGCCTGTTTTTATTGCCCTTATCAAAACAATTAAGTGAGTAAATCTTTGAAATTGGCTTGATGGGTTTGAATTATATTCCCTCATGTTGTGAAAGTGACTTACGAGGCCAAGCACTTTTGGGAAACAGGGCCCAAAATAAGTTTTTGACAGAGTGTAATTTAATGCAGGCAAGGTGAGGTTGAGATGAGGGAGGAAAACGAGGGATAAACGGAAGGTGAGCTAGAGAGATGAGCGCTGTGTGTCCTTGAGACAGATCTCCTCCTCATCCCTTAGGAACCTGCCATCTCCTTGCCCATCCTCTGGAAACGCTCTGCTCACACACACATTCATGTACACGTGCTCGCTCTCACGAACACACTCTTCCAGACAATTACCGTCCTTTCTCAAGATGCTTGCAGGTATAGGCCAGCTGCCACGTCTCACAAATCGAGCGTGCTGTTCAATGCCTTGGCAGAGGGCGACAGGGGACGGGCGCTCATCTTTTTTCCCATCCCTTCATCCGTTTTTCCTTAAAGTTGCATGGCGGAGGACAAAATGGACAGATGGGGAGGCCTCACTGTCCTGATGTTTGGGTTCTAATTATATTAGCCCAGGCCCTGCATGGATCCACGATGAATGTTTACTCAGCCACCAATTTATAATCATTTAGCGAACACCTGTTTAGAAGAGTCAAAAAAAGAGAGACAGAATGGGTCAGGGGCCAGATGCGGAGAGCGGAGAAAGTCGCATATGCTGTAAGCAGCCCGATGGCTGGGTGAAAGACTGGGACGGGCCAAGGATGGAGACAGTCGGTGGTATTATAACAGTTATGCCTTCAGCAAGAGTGAAGGAAAGCCTTGATTATACTTCAGCTGCCCACTACGTCAGTGAAGATACTTCCTGAGAAAAACCAAGAAAATATTGAGCAGCTTAAATGCTTATTTTTCCGTAAAAATAAAATCTTAAATTGATTTGAAACTTTTTTTTAGTTTTTTTGGTTGACTGATATCCATAAATAAATTAACTCTTTAAATAATTGAATACTTCAATTATTACAAATGAAATGTTTATTCTTTTAAACAAAATATCTGCTACATGTACAAAAGCAAATGTAAATGCTAAGCAAAAACAAATGATTGTGAGAGTGTATAAACAGATCCAACTATCTGTATGTAACTTACAGCAGTACATGTGAGATGAACTGATGTATTGATCTTTTTAATGTGACAATTCTTCACAGCTGTTCAGTTGTAAGTGCTGATATGATTAAATTATATGAACCCACGCATTTGGTTATCAACAAGACAGCAAGACATGTTATAGCTAATAAAAAAAGTTATGCAAAAAATAAGGGCTTTAAACTTAAAATTAATTTAACATAAATATGCATATAAATTATAATTATATAAAATATATTTATGTTATATTTAAAGCTGAATAAATGTAAATATTTAATTTTACTCAAAACCCTTGATAGAAAGAGTGTATGATGTATATGTATAGTTATTGTCATTGTCTTTAATTAAGTTATTGTCTTTCAAATAAAAGAGTCGACTCTCAATCAAATGTTTCTAAAATGAGTCCCAAGCCGTTAGTCAACATGAAACATTAGCATATTGCCTGCAAACTTGTTGGTCTTCTCTGGTTGGTCTGAATGAAAATGCAAAGTCATTCTTTGCCACTAGGTTCCACTTTTGGAGCGTTAAAAGCTCACAAACACTGCTTAAATTAAATCGACCAATCACCGGAGGGGTTTAGAAAAATGATTTGTTAAACAATAAATAAGGTAAAAATAAATGCATATTATAAGTGTTTTTTGACCTTGAATGCCAGCCTGTTTTTGGGACTACCAAAACCTAAATATGAACCTTTCATAACTCATAATAGGGGCACTTTAATGCTCCTTGGGATGATTTTCTTCTGGCATCTCATACTGTTTACACAAAAAAATAAACATTGTACAGACGTGTTGATATGAAAAAAAGTTTAATAAAACTTGCATATGACATATGTGCATACATGATGTAATGCAAACATTTGATTGGACGTGCCTTACTAAATCGGTGTACAGCTTGTACCAGCTTTCGGACAGAATATGTCTGGTAGTGTTGATTCTGCGGATCAGGCACTTCTAAATGTATTTTCTTTCGAAATTGCCATTATCAGCGCCTCAGGGAAGAATGTAGAGTCCTCATGTTGAGTTATTGACAAATTTTGTCACTGCTGCGAAATCTCATATGGTGTTAACCTCCTTTCTCACTTTCGTCCATCCTCGCTCCCTCTCTCTACATATCTGCCCATCTTTCACAACTTCCTGTGCTCCCTTTTTGCTTTTGCTCATTCCCTCTCAAAGGTCAGGGCTCTGAGTGGGTCTGTTTGAAGCATGGCCTTCTGCAGAGCACAGGAGGGGTGATCTCCACAGGGAAAGGGAACGCTCCTGCACCCCCGGCTGTTGGCCCTGATGACTTTGGAAGACCCGAGCAGGGCCATTTATTTACCTCCTTGACCTCATCCCACTAACATCTATTTGGGTGTCCAGTTTGAGCCACACAAGATCTCAGCATGAAGTGGTTTCTAATTGTACCTGGTTACCAGAAGTGCATTAACATGTACGATTTCGGTAAGAAATTCCATTGGAATCAATCTTTAGTCCAGCTTTGAAGACTAAATCAACATGTGTTCTTTTAGAAATTTTAAATGGCATTTAAAATCACTTTTTTTCTAATAAATTTATTTATTAGCAAAATTTGTGCTTTATTTTATTAAGAGCCATTCTTAATTTGACATTTTAACACAGACATAATTCAAGTGGGAAGTCTCTAAGTTTGAAAAGTACAAAGATGCTAACAAGTTAGCATAAGAACAGCAGTTCTTTAAAACAGCAGCTTAAAAATTCACTTGACTTAAATTATCTTGTAGAACGAAATATTAAAGCCTCTTCCAAGTCATGCTAGACCCTATTTTACTAACGAGCTGAAAAAAGCTAATTTTAGCCAAAATGCTTATTCTCTCCCAGAAAATGAACAGCTCTACAATGGGCTGAAAGGAAATGAATAACAAAACAATTATATCACATCGGTGTGGAAGAACATGTCTAGTTGATCTTTTTGTGAATCGCACTGTATGGGTACACACATAAGAGATGAATAATTGCGGTTTGAATCCAGGCGCTGATACAGTGTTACCTGTCCCTGCTCAACAGAAGTACTTCAGGGACAGAAACATAAGAGACACGGACCACAATAGTCCATGAGTGTTCTTTTGGTCAAAGCGCCTCTTTGGATTCACACCTACCAGGCATGTATGTGTGTGTGTGCTTCTGTGAATGTGTCTAGAACAATAGGAAGGTGATCGCAAACCCTCTTGAAACTCCACGGCGAGTAATTGGCTTTCAACATCCGTATGTGAAAAAGAAGAAAAAAACTGTTGTTGCCATAATAACAGTAAAATGTTTAATTCAAGGCCCGGCTGCTGCTCTGATAACACAGTGTGTGCGGTTTGTTTAATGGTGTTTGATGCACCATATTTTACCTAAAGGTGGAGGTCAAAAACAACAACAGTTGTTTACAAGTTTGGAATATCATCCACCAATGCGCAAGGGCAGCAACAGGGATAATCATATTCTCTCATCCTCAAGGAGGGATGATATCTTTAAGACACAAGCGCTAGTCCAGACATGCTAATGACATTGCTTTATAGTCACAGCATCACACGGGCGACAACAAAAGAAAAAAACACAGCAACCTTCGATGGCCTCAGATCCTCCTCCTGCCTCCACTTTAGCGAGACTTTAGCAGTGAGTACAGAAAGGTCGTGGGGTGAGGAGGGGGCTTTGCGATGGGGGAAACAGCAGTCGCGTTGCCATCCTGATGACTTAGTTTGAGTAGAAATCCTCTAATAAAAACATTGACCCATGTAATTGATTTTAATGGCAGCTCCGTGCCATCTTTCCCGCGCTGGCTGGACGCCGGCCAGATGCCATCAGCGCCGCCCCTGGGGGACCGGTGGAGGCTGGGGCGGAGGGAGGGCGCAGATGAGTGCCTGCCTCTGAAGTGGAGAGTAACAAGAATAGATTAGCGTGCTTGATAAACACGGCGCGCAGCGTGCTCCAAAGGCAGCCGAGGGTACAACTGACCTTTTTGTTCTCTGTCAGGGGCAGAGGAAGCAGCGGAGAGGGGGTGGCGGGGACAAAAAAGACCAACCTCCCCAACCGAGAGACCCGACAACGTTTAGCCGCCGCACGGCAACATCGTCTCCGAGGACCTCACGATAAGCCGCGACGGTCTCACCGTATTAAACAGCTGCTGTTTTTCGCTTCCGCACGTCTTGTTTGTTCACAAAGCACTTTATGTGGCATCATGGTCTCGGCTGCTGTTGGGTTTCCACCTCTATTATACTTGGAGAGAGCTGACACAGTATGATCCAAGCTGCAGGCTTCAGGGGGTGGCTTTTATTTACACCACTTTCTCCTGGTACTTCCAGTGTCCTGGCAGCTTTTAGCCAAAGGGGAAGTAGTGCACGCCTGGAAAGGAGCGCTTGTTTTAAGTGCTTCACACTGTTTGTGTCTTTTGTTGACTGCTATCGCTTTCCATAGCTCTTGGCGGGGTGAAAAAGACACACTTAAATACACACTGAGCAAATGAAGGTTAAGGCTAGCATGAGCCTGACCGTGGGATAGTTTACATCTGCTAAGTACCCAGGGAGTGGCGGCCAACGATATCGACTCGATCAGGGGAAAAAGGCTCAGGTGCTGTCATTCCTCATCGATTGGATTGCGCGTCTTACAAAGCACTGTAGACACAGTTCCCGTGGCCAGATTTGCGCGCTGATAATGCCGCGTCGCCCTCCACTGTCACATAGCTCGGTGAGCGACTTCAAACGTGGCGCGAGAAGGTCAAGGTGAAAATTCTTTCCGTAACGACGGCTCGTTCGCCTCACCGGTGGACAATTTCGCATGAGTTGAAGCGTGAGGGTTTTGCTAAGTTTGCGAGTGCAACTTTGCTGTTTAATTTACCTTGCTTGATGTCTGCCAGATGTACCCGAACGTAGATGAATTAGCGAGCACTTAATGCTCATCTTACAAATGAACGCATCTGTGTCACATTGAAAACGAACGGCTGGCCTCCTCAGCTAACCCATTCTCTCTCGCTCGCTCTCTCCTTGTAAAACACATGAGCTTGGGGGATTGAGGTTTCAGTGAGCACACACTCAGAACAATACCCACGTGGGCCTGGAGAAAAACTGTGCTTAATTGTATTAATTTACTGCATGGACTAACGAGGAGGCAACAAGGGGAATGGCACATCAATGGCAGTGCTATCTGACAGAAGGGGTTCTTCCCGGACCTGCGCACCGCTACGAGGGAACCCTCTTTCTCCTTATTCCGCTCTGGTGCACTCTTCTCCAGGCGCCTTGGGCTCGGCCAGATGTTGTCGAGAGAAGGCATTGTGACACAGGGCTATTGCTCCCTACAGCAGGTGGCACCGCAGGTCATTATTAGCACACGTGCGCAAACACGCAAATCTCGCTTAAACGCACGTGGGCCTTGTTGAGCGCTTCTGCTTGGTGAGCGAGCGCAGATGAGCTGTCTAATTGGATGGCGAGTAACAGCCTGACAAGATTTCTTGCAAGAATACATACATCAGTGGACGAGATAATGAGTGAGCTGAAGATGCTTGCCAGGCAGTGTAAGCAAAGCGCGGCAGACTGGTGGGACTCACTGGGACTGTAGCTGCCTTTAGGGCATCCACCACAGCGTAATCAGTACACTGCAGATCAACAGCCAAAAAGGGCCCTAACTGCAGGCCTTGAGTGAAAATAGAACCCTCTGCATTTCACTCGCGCTGGAGTGGTGAATATAAAAAAGAGATGTGAAGGAATGTACGGCTGGTTAGGAGCAATTTGTAGAAGTGTCCCAGAAAGCATGCATCGGGCCCTACAGAAGGGGACCCATCAATAAAAAAAAATGCCACTTAGACCACATGAACTCAAGCACGACTAGTGGTACCAAACACAAATCGTCAAAATAATGACTTTTTAAATCAAGTTAAAAATGTAAAAATTTGGGGGCTTAAAATATTAAGTTAATATTAAATAACTGTTGTCAACATTATAAGGGCCATTTACACTGGAAGCTGAAGTAATAACTGCTGAAAATTCAGCTTATCACAAGATAAATTATTATTACATTATTATTATTATGTAATTATTATTAAAATAGAAATGAAATATTTTAGCCATGGTGAGACACTTGTTTCTATTGCAAAATAATTATTTAGAATAAAATGATTAAAACTGCAGTTTACTGACAGTTAAAACTAACTCAAGGGAAAAAAGAAAAGCAAAATTAGTGTTGTGCTACATTTAATGGCAACGCAAATGCAACAGGGACTGGAATTTGTAGCGAAGGGAGCTGGAATCAAACTCTATGCAAGTAAATGAACTAAGTAAGTGCTGGGCCGACCCAGGGTGACATTTGGAATGCAGCATTCCCTAACTTATTAGACTACCGTGCAGTCATTATCATAGCAGTGCTGGGCCAATTCATTTTCGAAGTGCACCAGATGTGCTCCCGCAATTATTCCAGCAAGGACTGAGGTTCAGATGTGTGCTCACACTCCCGGTCTTGTTGGAACTGCAAATGTCTTCCATTTGAATTCCTGGCTGACCTTCTCTCATTTTGTTTTTTTACATTCCATTTCACATGCCATGTTTTGCATCGGTCTGGGGCGAGTTTGGAACAGTGCTAACTATTTTTATTTATAGCAAATTTCTTGCTCGCAAAATGGCCTTTTGAAGCACTACTTGCTAGAAATCAATATGATTGTGAATTATTCTGATAGCCCCCAATGACAAAGGGCTGACCAATTAACAGAAATTAATATTGTATGAAAACTGACAACCCAAACGTATTCAAATGCTTTATTTAAAGCAGTACATTTATTGTTTATTACTGTAACTTGGTTAATATTGGGCATTGCATTCATCTTTGAGGCAGTTACGTTGACTGTAAGGACATTCTTGAGTATTTGACAGAAGCAAAAAATACAATTTAAGTAGAACACTGATGGCCTCTGGCATGTGTCACCCCTGGACACCTCTCTTGAGTGACACAGAAGAAGAAAGGAGGCAGAGCAGGTGAGGTTAGGAGTTCTCCGTCTTGGGCGGTGACAATTGCTTGAAGCGTCTGACACCTTAAAGAGGCTGGAACACAGATGGGGATTGAAGACCTGTCATTGGTTTTTGGAGATATTGTCACAGGAACAGGTCCTCCTGGATGACAAAAATATGCACAGATAAAATACAGACAGAATCAGAGCCCTATACAATGCAGAGCTTAGTATGCTTTTTAAAAATAATAAAATAAATTTTATAAAAAACGAATGATTATAATAATATACAATTGCAAAAAAAAAAAAAATTGTAAATATACACTATTTTAATACACTATTTTTTTCTACTTAATACATTTGACTTAAAAGCAAATCCTTATAAAGGCTTAGGTGAAAGCTGTACCTGTCCACTATTAAAGAAAACAAAATCATGAGGTATTGTAATTGTGATTGTGAATAAGCTATGCTATATGAGTGATAAAATAATGCCTAAATAGCTATTTGGCAATTGTATATTACATAAAAAAAATCACACGGCAGCCTAAAACTATCTACATGTCAATTTAGATTTTGTGCCTCAATCACATTTAATAACAAAACATCAACTACTGAGGGATTCTTTACAATGTGTAAGTTATAAGACAATGTTATTGAGGACAGCATATTGTTCGATGTCATTTTAAAAGCATAACATGAGGTCGTCACCCTGTGATGCTGCGATGCAGAGCTGAATCATGGGCTGTGATCTGTACTGTACCGTTACTCCATGCTAGAATAGGTCAAGAACTTATCTTGTACAGTTTTTTTCCCTTTCTGTGCAAATGCTTTTCTTTTCACTTCGCTCTTTGCTTCCAATTAACTGAGTAGGCGTTTTATCCCATAATTAGTATCTTCATTTCCTGTCTGAAGCCTCATTATCAATGCAGCAAATTCACCCACAGTAATAGCTTCTAGTACTTAATGATGCCATTATTCTTAATGATACTGTTTTTAGCTACAAAGGAATAATTACAGTTCACTTCTACTGGATATGCATGGAGAAAACGGTGTATGTTTTTCCTGTGTGTGTGTGTGTGTGTGTGTTTTGTTTTAAGATGGACAATTGCCTGTGATCATATTTTTGTTCTATAACAGGAAGTGTGTGTTGGAGAAAAACAAGGCGAAATAGAGCGGCAGAAAGGGAGAAAGCATAGCTCCTCACACCTTTTTTCCTCAACGCTGTGGAGCACATTACGCATTCACAAACATTTGTTAGATGATGTCACTTAGGTTTTCATTCAGTGACTGCGGTCTAAATATTTAAATGTACATTATGTGAGAGAGTTTGTCCACCCCTTGCTTTTACTCATCCAAAATATCCCTATTTAAACACTGGGTATGAACAAATTCAGTGACTCACAAATACAGGTGGATACCCACAATTTACTTAATGGTAAATTTAAGTTGCTTTATAATGTTTTATAATACATCCAAGAGCTCTAAAATGAAACAGCAGTAAATATATAATAATAGCTAAATTTAATTTAAATGTAGTTTTTCTATTAACTAAAAAACAGTATGACCACGGTAAATGTAGTGGTGTGATGAATTATGGTATATCTTAATCTCTCATATTATTTTTAAATGTGACCGTCTCATTGTCCAAAGATGACACATCCAAAACAATGCACAATAGATAATACCATGCATCTTCTAAATAATAGTTGCATAGATCTAATAAAAGTAATGTTAAAACATTACTATTTGTTTTGCATAAGTATTTGTGGCAGTAATTCTCAACTTTATACTGTACAGTATGAGATTTAAAGAAATTAAATATGAAATTAGAATAATTAATGAAAAAATAATTTTATGAACTAGTCAAATCCTGTCAAAACCAATAAAATAAAATAAAATCCCTAACGAACTAACATGGCACCAATATAAAAATAATAACAAAAAATAAATAAATGCACACAAATTAATAAATAACAATTGAAATAAAGAAAACATATCAATACATTTAAACACATAGTGTGCAAGTGCATACTGTTTATAGTTAAAAAAAAAAAAAGTTTCAAATTGCTGCATACAAAGTCTTGTTCCGATGCCAGTTCAATTTCCTCTAATGTCACCAACTTCCGACTCTCTGTACTTGACAAAGCAGGCCATATTAGAGTGAAGTCAGCCATTTTAACCCTCCTATTAAGCCTCTCTGAGTACTCATTTGACTTTGGATAGAAGTCTAGGTGTCCTGCTTCTGCGGTCCAGCCTCGCTCTCAAATGTCCCACTGACCAGATGTCCAAGTGTACGCCGCAGAACGGAGCGACATCCAGTCCATCTTTCTGCTGTTCGAGGTTTCAATGGCTCATTCTACTGCAACAGAAAGGGTTTCAGAAGCTATTAAAACGGAGGACGTACCCTACGCCACAGGCGATTTTAATGGGGCTTTGAGAGCCAGCATGTTACAATTGCTAATTGGTAGTGTGAAATAGCTTGTTGTGTTTTGCCATGTACACTGGGCCTGCCTTTACATTGCACAACCCTGGAGGCAAGAAGATTGTTTTAGAGTAAAAAGCACAACATCGTTCTTCTGATATGGCCGCGTATTCGCATTCAAATGTTCACATTAGCTAGAAAGGCTGATGTGCGTGCTTGTGCGTAAGAGCTGTTCAGACATCAGGCATGAGAGGCTTTTGTTGAAAAGAAGGACTTTTGTCGCGTGTTTAATTGAAAAGATGCTCGAGACAGCCTAAGGTAGTCCTCCTCTTTACTCGCAACATGAAACAGCATTTTAAAAATGTAATGCTAATCTGGACAGGACCAGAAGTTTGCATGCAAATAAGCGAATGAATATGCATGGCTGTCATCTTATGGTTTGCGGAAAACATGGGATTCTAAAGCAACTAAACAAAGGTCTTTGTTGCAGCTTCTCTCTGATACCTTGCCAGGGTAATTTCCATCTGTCTGCTCATGCTGAACTCCCCTCTCTCTCTCTATCTATCTCTTTTACTCCCTCTCTCTCTCGCACTCCTGCACCCCACTCAGTTCTGGCATTAGAACCACAGGAAACAGTGTCCGTTCCTTTACACGATGCGACAGTCTGTTCACCTACCCAGTGCTAACGCGGCGTGATGTGCTTGTTGGCTGATCAGAGAGCCGCTGAGCTGAAACTCCTGACTCGCACCTGAGACACTCACCCCTCCACCCGCATCTCTCCTCCTGTCCTGTGAACACACGCTCGCTCCTCCAGCCCGCAAACTCCTTCTGTCCCACTAAATAATGCACCTCTCCGATCTCACAGCCGCCCGGCTCCTGCTGAACTCAGGTCCTGTCCTCTGTGCTCCGCTTTCCAGAGGAAAATGCTGTTGCTCAGAGGTTGCTTTCATAGCTTACGAGTCATCAGTCATCTTTTATAGAAGTGTAACTTTGCTGCAGATGTTTCTCCTGAAATTCCTGGAGAGAAATTAAAAAAACTAGACACAAATGGGACAGCTGACGACATGCGATATAAATATACAATTTATATAATGTGGACAGAACAGCCCATCACTTGTCTTTTGAGGAGTTTGGATGAAAAGTGTTTAAGATCACAATGAGTATAAAGTTACACAATTAAAACAATACAATAAAAAAAGCCATACTCTGATTTATAGTCGGAATATATACTCACATTGTGAACTATAAAGTGGCAAATGTTAGTTATTAAAACGCTAATATGAAAAGTAACTGTAAAGATCTGAAGTGGCATTGCAAGATATAAAATATTATTGTTAGAAATTGTGAGTAATAAAGTCGCGACTGTGAGTTAAAAAGTTGTGGTTATTAGTTGCAGTTGAAATAGTTGGAATTGTGAGTTATAAAGTAATAAAATAATGAGAAATAAAGTGGCAATTGTGAGAGTCAAAGTAAAAAATAATATTACATATTGTAAGTTCTAAAGACACAGTTATTTGACCGTTTTAAAGTCAGTGTTATTGTAAATAAAGTTACAAAAATGAGACACCAAAAAAATAAGGTTTTGTGAATTATTAAGTCACATTTGTAGGTTTTAGTTGCAATTATGGGTAACAAAAGTTGGAGCTTTAAAGAGATTAAAAGTCACTTTACAAGATTTAAAATATAACTGTTAGATATTGTAAATGATAAATTCCAAATTTTGAGTTATATAAGAAGTTGCAATTATGAGATTTAGTCACATGGTGAGATATGAAGGAATATTGTAATATATTGTGAGCCATAAAGTCAGAGTTATAAGGAACAAAGATGTAACTCTGAGACTCAAAGTCACCTCGCAAGAGTAATATTGTTACGTATACTGTAAAGTCATAACTGAACATCAAAAGTTCATCAAAAGTAGTTCAAAAGTAAAGCCATAATTATGAAATTAAATATTGCAGTTGTCTTTTTATTTATTTATTACTCTGGGATGCAACAGGCTGCCAAACATATGATATTACTAGTGCCTTTTTCTCAGAAGAACAACCCGAGAAGCAGAAAACTTCAGCAAAGACTCTATATTTTCTACTATTAAGGAAATATCTATCAAGGATTTTTCATTCCTGTGGAAACTTCACCCTCGTGATTTTCCTGCCAGTCTCTTTTGGTTAAGATGCTCGTCCTGATTCCAGTAGAGATTACACATTGACTACTTTATCTAAAACAAGCGAGGTATCTGCCGATCATCTCGGCAAATGAATATTGTCACTCAGATTTTTCAAATCCTCCGCCTGTGCTCTTTCTTTGATCAAATTTCTCAGTAAAATGAAGAAGAATCTAAGCGTGAGGGCAAGTCTACATTGTCCTAATTTCACTAAAACTAGTTTAATCATGAGACATGGAGACAATGGATTTTCCAATCATCTAAAAGAAGCACTTTTGGGATTGCTTGCAGTGATGAAATGACGTTGTTTCAGTGGTCAGAGACGCTTACAAAAATCTTCAAGTCGAGCTAAGGAGATTGCAGTGACGGCTGAACGTATGTCATTTTATTAAGTTGAAAGCATGATTTAAAAAATATGCCTGGCCTTAAGCTGTAAAGCATGTTGAAATTGTGTGAGCGTTTAATAAAGACACTCAGACATATGGCAGAGTCTTACTAAGACATCTGAGGTCAAGGGGGAAAAGTACTACAAGGCTGAAACAGCAGTTAGAGCACTAATCTCCCACATAACCCAGGAAATGACAAGCTATTGCATCTCTAACGACGAGCATTCAATCATTCACTGCATTATGGAGAACTTTCTAACAAATATGCAGTATTAATACCGCTGCATGAAATTATAGCATCAGACGTACATTGATTTCTTCTTTTTAATTTCTCTAATAGTGGACCTATATTTTACATGCTTCATTTCAGTGCCTTTGTTTTGGGTCACATCAAGCATGTTAGACAAGATATAAGACGGGTCTCAACGAATCAGATTTAAAAGACTTTAAAATGCCTCAGGGATGGGATTAGAATATGCTTTGCGCTATATCTAGTTTGTCAAAAAAAGACTTGATATTAGGTCAAAAATCATCCTTTAGATCAGTTTGTGTTATTTTGATTTTCAATGTTTTGTACTCTGTAGTCTATAGACTATAACGTTAAAGCAAGGCTGTAAGGTATCTAATAAACTATTGTGAGTTCAATGTACTGTTGTACTGCTGTTTAACAGCATTGTTCAGCTTACAAAATGTTTTTCCTAAAGACTTGGTCTTACGTTATATTAATATATAATTTGATGCAATGCATTTATTGGGTACATATATGTCTTTACATTGCACTTATGTTTTAAAAATACCTGCATGTAATTACATCTGTTTTTAATTTCTGTAATTACATTTATCATTACATTTTTGGCTCAACCCTTACACCTTAACCTACACATACCACCAAACCTATTCCTATAACCTTACCTGTCAAAACAATATCAACACAATAAGTACATTGTACTTATTTTTTTGAAGTACTTTGTACTTAAAGCCACCTAATATAATGCAGGACCAAAAATCTATAAAGTAGTTTTTAAAGTTTTAAAAGAAATCTTCTGATTAAGGACTTTTATACAGTGCAAATGCATGCTACTTTATTTTGCAACATGAAAATAAGCAATTTTCTGTGATTGTGCAAGACTTCTGATTACTTTGCCGCTCCAGTTAAAGAATAACAAGCAGTAAAAACAAATGCATTTGTGGGTATGATAACAAATTAAAAAAATATGACAAGAAATACCAGTTGGTATCAAGCATCATAAAGGACTGGCGAATGATTGCATCCATTCTTACATTTAAAAAATATAGTGGTTTCTTAATAAACGTGGGATTTAACTGCAAATATTATAATCGATTTCAAAAACATAGAGTCCTACTTGAAAGACTTCACTGCCATTCTCCTCAATGGCATGCCTTGACCAGCAGGGGGAGACATGTGCTGTGTGTGTTGAACCGAACACCCACAGACAATAATCTATTCTCACCTCTCCCCCCTTCTGCTCTCCTCTCTCATCCCCTCTTTTCTTTTAGAAATGAAGGCCTGTGGAGAGAGAAGGATACCACCCTCATAAAGCGCTTGTGCCGTGCGTAAGGGAAAGGGTGGGGTGGAATGTCACATCAGATAGGTCAAGTGCTAATTTTGCTCCTATCTGTCAAAACAAGACACAGTTTAGAAGCGCCACTAAATGCCAAAGTCAGACAGAGAGCACGGGTTACTACCTGCTTTCACCTTCAACTTTTTCACCTGCCCTACCAGACCAGCAGAAGAATGTCAATGTTATTTGTAAGAAACAGATCATTCCTACCAGAAACAGTTTTTTCCTACCTTTTATTGCCACAAATCTGCTCGAGGGTAAGGGTCACCCAACTTTGACTGTTTGAGACAGACTTTGGAGTTTGGCAGTTGGAGTGATGGTTCTGACTGTGTGTGTGTACACGTCTGATTATCTCTCTGTGTTTGAAGTGCTGATTCACACACACTGATCCACTCTATCGAATAAGCAAACAGTGGCGTAGGGGGCATTATCACTCCCTGCAGCAGGACACATTTTGGCAAGAAGACAACAAGATGGGTTCTGATGTTACATGTAAAACAAAGTCTTTAAAAATACATCTGATAATGTAGATTCAAATTTGATTTTGAGCTGTTAACCTGCAGTGCGGCGTGCTGCACTTAATTTAAAACTATTTAAAAAATACTTGTGTAATTATACATGCTGTTTTTATGACCTCATGTTAACTGAGTGGTTACAATGAATATCAGGACTATTAAAATCTGGTTGTCATACTGTAGGACAATTTAAGCCAACTACAAAAACCTGAAAGGTTAAAAGAAAAAAAAAGAAAAAAAAGATCAAATAATATATAACTTTTATATTTATAACAATAATTACACACACACACACACACTCTCTCTCTCTCTTTGAGGCACAGTTCACAAGTCACTGTTTAAGAACAAATATACATTTATTTCTTTAACATGTAATTAAATATTATGTATAGTACTGTATGTCACTAAATTACCTTTAGAAGGTTTTTATTTTAAACCTTTTATGATCATCGATACTGCATTTATTTGATCAAAAATGCAGTAAAATCGGTCAATTATTAAATATTATTACAATTTAAATCAATTGTTTTCCATGTTAATATATGTATATATAATTAAAAATTTTGAGGATTTTCAGCAGCTAATATTCCAGTTTTCAGTGTCACATGACTCTTCATCATCATTCTCATATGCTGATGTGCTGCTAAAAGTAATATTGCTTATTAATTTCAGTGTTGAAAATAGATTTAAGATTTTTTTTTCAGACTTTTCGGGATTCAAAAATCTATTAGTATTGATCTTTCTTTCTCTCTTTCAAATAAATAAATTATATATATATATATATATATATATATATATGCATGTATATACTGACCCTACACTTCTATTATATATTATAACACTATATTAAAACAGATGACATTATAAATTACATTGAGCTATGTATTATATATAAACATGTTTATATTATGTTTAACATTAAAGTGGCAAACTGTTATCATTTTAACAAAAGCACACAGAAGGGAAAGTATGTCTGCTGATGAAATGTGCAGTGTGTGTGGGCACGCACATATGTGTGTGTGGGAGGAGAATAATGTAAATACAATATGTGTGTTTCACTCCCTAGAGGACGCAAGCATTTATAAGAGGGAGCTGCTTTCAGTGTCTCATTAAGAAGCAGATTTTGCATTAATTAAATCTTCATTTAATTTCCAGGTTTTTGATTTCCATTATAAGCTGTAGGTTGCATTCAGATCTTCTGGCCTTTAGCTGAGGGTCACGGGGTCATCAGCCTCTATTTCATCAGGCTGACCCTTCCCCGGCCCAGCCCAACCCTCAGGGGTGCAGTTAGCAGATTTACCCCCACCTGCCTGCCCCCCAACTGGAGCTCTTATCACCCTATCAGCTATTCCTCATTTTGGACATTCTCTGATGTTTTTCAGAGCACGAGAAAGAAAGAAAAAAAAGGTTCCACCAATAGCTTAATTTGTGCTGACAGCTTTGTGAGTTCATGCCAAAAACAAGCACTCCTTTTTGTCTTGAGTCCTTAAATGACATCCAGTGACAACAACATGGTTCAATCAAAAAAAGAAACAACTTTTGAGAGACCCCCAGGACAGCCGGGTCGCCGTCTTTCTCTCGCCTGTCCGTGCGCTCTTTTGTGCTTTCATGAGAGACGACTGTGTGCGTCTCACATCCGTGACTTGTCTTTTGTGTGAATATGTATTCAGAATTCATGTCGCTTTTTGTTTGACTGACTGTCCACTTATCTGCACGTGGCGACCTGAGAGAGGGGTTGTAAAGCAGAGCATTCGGGAAAAAGGTGCTATTGTGAGAGAATACATCATGGGGACTTCATTTATTGCAGTTTGTGCCTTAAACAAGTGTGTGGGTGATGCTCACATGACTTAGACATGCCCACATATCTGAGTATAATGATGGGAAGTGGAAAAACGACGTGCGAGCAGAGATGAATTGGCCTCAAGTTTCAAAGAGAGTGTGTAATGAAGGCTGTGTGCATGAGGAAGCAGCAGCGCTGGGCATATTTGGCCACACCTGAGCCCCTGTTGAAGGATGCAGTGACATCCCCCAATCGTCTCTCTATCTCTCTCTCTAACAAGACATAGAGGTTACTCACATCCAGTCCCTGATCATTCACATCACAAGTGTCATGCTAATTCTAACATGTCTCTGCAGATTAAATGCATCTTTCAAAAACTATCATTTGCATCTAGTTTAAATAAAAAAACACACATGCCACATGAGGGTGAGCAGTTCCCTTACCCTCATGTTGTTCTAAACCGGTAAGGCTTTCTTTCTTCAGTGGAACACAAAAGAAAATAATCTGAAGAGTTTTGCTAAAAACATTTTCAGTTCCCATTGACGTCCAACTGTATGGACGAAAAAAAAAATACAGTGGAAGTCGGTGGGAACTGAAACTTCTAAATAATTTTTGTGTTTGGCAAAAAAACCTAATTCAAACAGGTTTTGAACAACCCAAGCATAAGTAAATGATGGCAGAATTTGCATTTCTTGAAGTGGACTATCCTTTTAATAGTACATTTTGGACTTAATAATAATTTTAATTTCAGCTAAGAAGTCTGAAATATGAAACCGTAAAATCACAATTACATATAATTATAAAAACACAATTATGGGAAAAAGTTGTATATACAATAAGAAAAGTTCCAATTATGAGAAATGCACACTTACACAATATAATACTCATTATGATTTGATTTTCATAATAAAAATACAATTACAAGAACTACAAGTCATCACTGTAAAATATTAAGTCACAAATTACAATTCAATAAATAAAGCAAAGTTGTAAGATATAAAGTAAAACTGTGATGTAGAAGGATTTTAAATCTTACTGTGAGACAAATTGCAATTATGAGTCACAATAGAATATATAGATTCATTTATAAAGGCTAAAACTGCAATTTCAAGAAACCATGTTGTAATTGCAAGTCACGTGATAAGCTATAAAGTTACAATTAAACCCCCAAACCCTCTTTTGCATTGTTTTAAATACATAATTTACATGTTTCAAGTGTGTTGTTAGTGTGTCATGGGTTTAAGACACTCAAAATAGAGCAACATATTTTACTTTTGAACAATGCAAATGTGCGGTTCCAGATGTGCACACGGGCAGACGTGAATTTGTATAGGTGTGTACATATGTGATCAATCTCATGAGACACATGATCTGTCTCTTTGAGTGTAAAGTGACCATGTCTTTTATGACGGGGGCTCTCTTGCGATTGTCATGCACTGCTGTGCATCTAATTGTCGAGTGACGTTAATCCCTGGAGAAACGTTCAAAATGCCATCAATGGAAAATTTACAGTATCATTTGCCTCATTAACATTAATATGTTCAATAGCAACACCAGTTTCATGTTTCATTACTTTATTATCCGTGACAAGATGTTTTTTTTTCTTCCTCATCACACTTGAAGGGATAGTTTATGTCATTACAAACCCATTTGACTTTCTTTCTTTTTTGGAAGAAGAATGTCTTTTCCAACAACTGACCATTCAATGAAAGCCAATGAGATCTAAAACAACACAGGACCAAATTGACTGTGTGTACTGTTTTACAGACATATTTGTAAATAACAAAGGCATACACAATATTTCATGCTCTGCACTGTTTGTTCTCATCAGAAAGTAGTATATTCTACCTGATTCAATAATGCAAGCAGTTCGAGGTTACGTTAAGTAATAGCTTGAGGGTCAATTTTGGAGAAGTGCATATATCAAACCGATTATACTTCTCAGAGAAGTGCACCCAAGTTCTTATTCCTCTCCACAGTCTTAAAAGAGCAAAGGGGAACTCCTTCATGCATGAAAGGAGAAGAACTGAACAATTGTGACAAAAGCACTTCACGGACACTTCTCAAATTTCCCTTTTTCAATTACCTAGAACTTCCTTTAAAGTGCAACGCCACAGTGTGTTGCTCCTGACAAAGGGAAACGACGTTCCCCATGTCCTGAGCGTACTTGCCTGAGGGGGTCTGAGGTATATTCAAAGTTCCAGTGATGTCTTACTTCAGTTTTTATGGCCTCTTATCATCTTTAAAATAAAAAACACACCCTTCAGACCTGACAGGCACACTTTTGTGTCAGCATATAAACAACAGGTTTGAATGTGCTCCAGGCGGTATTATTTGTAGACACTGTTATATTCAATGTTTGTTATTTTATGGTTAACAGCGTCAGCAGATGTCACTTTGGGAGAAAGACACACCCAGCAGTTTCCTGGGAAGTGACTGCACCTGTCTTCTGCTATCAGATGGTGTTAAAACCACTCACGACTATCATAAATAATCATTATGTGCAATGCATTTAAAGCATTAAATTAGTAAAAAAAAAAAAAAAAAATCTTATGGACCATTTAAAGTAATCCCTCCAGTGTAATTTCAAAACTTTTTTTTTTTTCTTTGGAATACAAAAGTTATATTTGTTTAATATGTAAAGCCCTTACAGTGAAAGACAACGGGGTGCTATGTTGTTGTTTTGGACCACACTGTCTTTCTCTGCATCGACCAAACCAATACAAAATTAAAAGAAGAATCTTCTTTGTTGTTTCACAGAAAAAAAAAAAAACACCAAACAGGTTTGGAATTACATGAGGGTTCGTGAATGATGACAGATTTTTTATTTTTTTTATATTTTGGAGGACAATCCCTTTAAATATATAATTAAAATAGGAAGTTAAGGACAAGTTACCCTTGAATGTTGCAGGGTACGCCAGGTCGTTACTTTCTCTTTGGGTTAAACAGCGCGATGGCTGGATGGGTCTTTAGTAACCTTGGCTGGAAGAGAGCTGTTAGTCCCTCCCTGAGGTAAAGGGGATTTAGACCCAACATCCAGAGCTCTGCGTTGGCCTTCTCCCTGCCAGGAGCTCTAACTCACTCACTCCAGGCCATTGTGTTCTCAGCACATTCCCCTGGAAAAAAAAAACGAAGCAAAGGAAAAACAATGATGGACAAAAAAGCCCACACCGAGGGCCATCTGCTCTCCCCGGAAGCCGTGGAACTGACCTCCTTGTCACTCTCACTGTCCGTCCCATCTCCCTAAACGGTTCTGCGAGATGGGAGAACCCACCGGCACCGGGCCAGGGGAGGCATGTCCTCTCACCTTGAGAGAGTCGGACGAGACCTGACAGACTCCAGGACTCAATTTCACCTCTGTGAAATAAAAAGAGGTGAGGAAAAGAGAGACTGAGAAAAACAGAGTGAGACACAAAAGAGGGTGGCGGTGTGGAGGAGTGGAGAGAAGGGGGCAGGGTAGCGGGAAAAAAGCCTTGTGTTGTTGTGCTTTGTAGGAAGGCTACTTCTGTTTTGCCACATTAGAGCAGTTATTTTATAACAAAGAAGAAGAGGAACTTATTAGGAATTCTTTAGAGGAGCTGTTTCTTTTCACCAGTCAGTCGTGTGGGAATTAATTTGCAGTACAATAGGTCACGCAGATGGTGGCAACAAATCTATCACCCTTATGATTGACAATTAAAAAAAAAGCTAAGTTTGAACAAATTGAATATCTTGAATATACTGTAGATAATTAACCCTAATCTTCTGTTGCACCTTTTTGAGCTACACGTTAAAATGTAAAAAAAGGATCTTCATTATCCCATTTATTTCTTTTAAAATCTTGTCCAGTTCAAAGCCCTTTAATTCATGGTAGTTTATAGCTGAGGTCTATGGAACCCTAAATGTTTGTATCACGAAGTCTTGAGTTATTTAATTATTTTGAGTGCTTTCACAACAGAAAATAAGAAAACAAACAAACAAACAAACAAACAAACAAACATAAAAAGCAAGGCACAGAAAAAAAAAACTTAAACAAACAAACATAAAATGCAACGCACAATAAAAAAAAACTCTAATAAACAAACAACTAAAAAAGCAATGCTAAACAATAATAATAAAAAACACACAGCAACACTACAAGCAAAACAAACTTTGTTATTGTTCACTCTCGTTTACAAACAAAAAAACTTTGGGAAAATATCTTGGCTCAACATAATGAGCCCAGGTATAGGGGCAGAGAAAGATAAAGAGATAAAGAGAACGTGTGAGCTGAATTCCTATCAATCTGCTTTGTCTGTGTTTATTTGAAAGGAAAAACCAGGCTACAACAACACACTGTGTCATTACAGTGTTTCCTGTTGCCTCATGGAACGATATGAAGCGCTCTAGCAAACACATCTGTTCTCTCACTGAGCAGATAACAGTGCTACAGATCTTGTTTTCAGGTGCTGGAAGAACATCGGAGGGTGGGAAAACTGTATTTCATGAGAACCAGTTGTAATACCGTTCATATTGTTCTTCAGCATATCCGAGGACAATTTATTTCGGTCGTATTTGTTTCTCATGTTTCCCATAGTGTAGTTCCAATCAATATTATTATAACATATTTTTCTAATGATCCTTTCCTATGTTTTCCTTTTTACTATTGGTATGATGTTTTACATCTGAGAATCTGACCTGGGGAAAGTAAATGGATTTAAAATGGTGGGTTAAAAACTAAATATGTATCACGAGGGAATATGAAATTCAATCAGGTTGCAATCAATGAATTAATCAAGTAATCATGAGTGCAAAACTCAGTAATTAATGAATAGTTTTTACATTTATTATAATTCTTAATGCTTTCTAATTTTGACACTAAAGGCATTGGATATTAAATGGATCTTTGCATAGTTAACTGAAAAAAAAAATCTCCTGACTTAAAATTAACACTATTATTGTTGTGCACCAATGAGCTTCCTTGATAAGATGTAGAATTATATAGCATATTGCAAACTGATATACTTTATTACATGAATATCATCCAAAAATTAACCACCTCATTATTGCAATTATGCATTACACACTTGTGCAAGTGTTAAAAAGCTTCACCAATATTTGTTTTGTCAATATCCACCGTCATCCATCTTACTCTTAACTTTGATGGCCATTTATCCAATTATTGTGTCCATAATGGCTTTTCATCAGCTCATCTCTCCTTCCCAGCGATGTGCCTTAGCCATTTACCTTTCCTGGAAATGTCAGGTTGTGTCAGAGTTGTTGGCAAATGTTGCTGCAATTATCTTGACTACTCCGATTCCTTAGGGAGGGGAGCTGATTGCTGCTAATTTGCCTGTGTGAGTGCGGTAGGCCTAACCGTAGACCAGTAAGGAGAAGATGGGACGGCAAAGAGCGAAGGATAATCTTTTAATCTCGACTCTAAAAGAATGCCACTGTTTTATTTAGTAACAATTATTCATTTAAACCTTACAGATTCTGTTTATCCCACAACAAAGCTCCCAAAAAGTACATTTCTGTCCAATTGAAGAGAATATAAACAAATAAAAAAATACTTGAGTTTCTTCAGAAACCTTCAGAGAAACTTCATTGAAAGCTCGCCAACGACTGGCCCCCCTCAGCGCTGCTTTACTTGGCCTTCTGCATTTAACGCTTGGATACGATCTAACCATTTAGATTGAAGTTTGGGCATCGTTTCGCCGTCTGAACGATTCTCAGAGAAGATGGACGTACTGTAGCTGAGGTTAAGGTGTATAAAACAATACCTCTTTCCAAGTTGCTCCTTTCCACTTAGCTGCTGCTTGAAGGCAGCACCAGGTGTCTCCGCTTTCCACTGGCACTCCTTCTCTTGAACTGAACCAAAAGAGGGGGGGGAGGATGAAGGAAAAACCCGACAGCCACTCAACCTTCACAACCCCCTCCTCCAGAACCACCCCCACCCCCCCACCCCAGGCAAAATGTATCCATCTGATTCTCGCCGCTTCTTCCTTCACATGAGGAAGAAGTGCCAAGTGCAGCTAATGTGCTGCTGGAAGCGTGGAGCGTTTGTGACACTCCTCAGCGCAAACGTACAGCTGGCATGCTCACAGACAGGTGGCCTGGCAAGAAGCTCCTTCCAAAGGAGCCGGCACGGCCTAAAAAAAAAAAAAAACTCTCTTCTGTCTGCCGTTCCCTCGCTTTCTTTCTTTCTTGTGGCGCTAGTTTTGTTATAAAGTGGAGCTGCGTTTCAGAGGGAGTTGCATTGTGATTACTGAGCATATGCTTTACATATGTTCAAAAACAGTTGAAGGATTGAAAAAACAATAATGAGTCAACTGAGACACGCTAATTAGTTAATTGGGCACTGAGAGTGCTTTTTGCATGACATGCAGTACACACATTAACTAAATATCTTGATGATTATTTGACGTCTACAATGTAAAAATGTGAAGAAACAGTTCATAAACATCTACTTTAAAGGATGGTTCTGGATTGCGTACAAGCTTAGCTCAATCAACGGTATTTCGTTTCCCTCACAAAAATAATTCAGATTTGTTTTTGTGGTTATGGTTATGATGCACTTATAATGGAAGTGAACGGAGCCAGTTTTTGGAGAATGTTTTAATATTTTTTTTTTTTCTCCATTCATTTTCATTGTAAGTGCCTCGCTGTAACCCAGATTTTTGCTTTCGAATAGAAAAGCAAGGATAAGTTGAAATTTATTTTTGTGCAATAAACATGATGCCACAAGTACTGTTGATTAAACAAAACTCAGGCAAATCTGCATTACCTGATTGTTTTAGCTTCTTGCTATAACTATTCATGGTTTTGGTTTAAATAAGCAAACCATTAAAGAAGAAAAACAACAGATCTTCTATTAGGGATTTAAATTTTTATCTTTAACTGAAAGTGACTAACGGGAGAGAAAATACAGTTGCCCGTTGGGTGTGGGGAGACTGTGTTTATGAAGACAGACAAAGGATACACATCTTGGCTTTCTGCTTCGCTTTGGCACTTTCCAGTGGTGCCAAAATGGGCAGTGCCAGCACTTTGTGCCCGCTCTGCCTTCTCCTCCATCTGCTGGGGCAAGAGGCCTGAGAGGGTCAGTGCCCGCTACTCTGTTCTCCTCTTGTCTCAGCCTGGAGCTACTGTGGACACACTTAATGCAGCCTGCAAAAGGCTAGCGCTCATGTTCCATATGTTCTTCATTTATCTCCCCACCAATCCCCAAGTAGTTACACATCTTAAATGGCGTTCATAGCAATAAACTGTTTCTATGTGTTTGATTTGCTGTAATAGCTTCAAGGAGCTTCCATCTCCCCCCAGACACCGCCAGTCGAACAAACATTTACAGAGTCGTGTTTCCATCTCCTTAAGATGAGTCTAAACTAGCCTAAAGCGATCTTAACTACCTTTGGGAATCACTCAATACTCGCCGCACAGCGTGTGTAACAGCCTAGAAAATCACTTAGGAGAGTTCCCCACTCCTCAGCACCGATTTTGTCATTTCTTTTTTACCTTCATTCAGCTATGAGAGTCTTTGTTTTCAGTTCTAGTCCTTGATTCTACTTGTACTGTTTTTTGGTAATAGCCACTACTGTCATAATAAAAAAAATTACCTCATGTTTTCAAATGAAATAAAATGATGGATTCAAAAAGCTTCTTTTCATTTGAGAGATATCTGATTTTAAAGGAACAGTTCAACCAAAAGTGAAAACTATCATCCGCATGTGGTTTCTAATCTATGAATTCTGTGGATTACAAAATAATTATATTTCGAATAATGTAATGGATGCTGGTTTCTATACTATTAAAACTGTAATTGGGGACTGAAGCTTTTAAAGGAAGCTTCTGAAGAATTTTGCCAAGAGTTTACTCACTTTCAGGCCATTCACGATATTGATTGGTTTGTTTCTTCATTGGAATAAATTTAGCATTGCATCACTGGCTCTACAGTGAATGGGTGCCGTCAGAATGGGAGTCGAAAGAGCAGGATAAAAACAAATTATCTTTAAACCATTGCGTTTGACCAAAATATGACTCCATAATTCCATTCCTAACAATATTTCCTCCAGTAACAATTTTTTCCTTCACTCACATCAAATCCACCAACATATTTTATTGTAGTGGTTCGTAAATATTTTTCTCCTGATTCATTCAAGGTGACTTTTTCCAATGGAGAAAAAATATAAAAATTAATCTGGCTTGATGGATTATTACAACATCAGCTCGTATATTACTTGCATTATTGTAATATATTTCAACAGCTTTTTGAACTCTCACTCTGACGGCACCCATTAACTGCAGAGGATCCATTGGTGAGCAAGTGATGTAACGCTAAATTTCTCCAATTTTTTTTTTAAGGATGTTTTTTTCTTTCCTGTTCAAGTTTAAAAAAAAACTAAATCGCAAGTGAACATTAATAATAATTTACAGAAATTAACTAAACTGAATTTATGAGTTACAAATTCAAAATCATTACTCACTAATAATGAATAAGTAACTGTCTAGTTTGATTTGTAAACTAATCACTCCAACTGGATTTGTGAACTGGATCAACCGATTAATTGAAAGGAAGTAAAAAAAATAATAAAATAAAATAAATAAATAAATATAAAAAAAGATAAATTATATTGACTGATAGATTAATTGATATATTTTAGCTTGACTTCAATCCACTTTGACTGTAATGAAAAGAGTGGCCAGGATATTTTTTAAAAACAAAAACAACATAAAAAAATAATAATAATAAATTCGCAAATATGAAGTAAATACATTTCTGGGTGGCAAGAAATTCCTATAATATCACTTTCTAGGTGAACTCCGCCTTCTTACGGTTTTGCAGTAGCAACAATACCAAATCACAAAAGGATATGATAAATGTTTTGAAGTGACTGTCCTTTCCTCGGGCATAAGTCATACTGTTATTTAACGTGTTCTCTTACCGAGCTTGGCTGTGGTGTAGCGTGTAGCTGCTGTGGGTTTCTTACACAGAACAAGAGGTCTCAGAGGTGCCACGGGCTACAAGAGTAACGAGCAGGGCAGATTAGAGTCTTTCTCCAGCTCCGCTGCAGGCTGCCCAGTCAACTGTCACCACGCTAACGCGACCTGTCGCTGCTCTCAGCGCCTCTGTGCACTTCCTTTCCTGTCAGACACTGTTTAATACAAACAATTAGCATCAGGAGCTAACGGCTAGGAGTAATTTTCCAGCCGGTGCCTGGAGTCACTGCACTACTTGTCAAAGGATCTCACCATAAGCTAGTGCTACTCCTGGCTGAGCATGATATGTCTGTTGTGTTGCTAGCAAAGTAATTGTTACCACATAACAGCATTTAAAATTAAGAGGAAAACAAAACGGTATCAATGTGATTTAGTGTGTGCAGGCTTTTCTAACATATTTGAATGTGTTCTGTAGAAACATCAGCACAAAATGTGCAAACACTTTTTCAAAGACAACATGTGGTGTAGTTATAAAAGTGCAGTCTTCATTTATATATATTTTACCGCTAAGCACAGCCTTGAAAAGCTTCTCTCTGAAATTAATTTTTGAGAAGTTGAATTCCTCAAAAACTGCAAGAATGAAGACAAAACAAACAAAGCCTGCCAGAGAATATTCCAAGCATGCTTCTCAAAGCGGTCAGAATTATGAACGGCCTCTTGGTAATTAAAATCTTGCGGCCCCCAAGGAGCAGGCATTTAACTAATGAAAGCTGTGTTCAAATGAAAGTGGGACTCTCTCATTAACAAGCATTAGAATGCTCTCAAAAGAGTCATGTGTAGGGTGAAAACACGTCATCAAAACAGTCTTTGCTTGAAAGAGTCTGGAAAAATATTGTAATAAAGCCAAGATCCTTGCCTAAACAAGTTTCAAGGCCAGTAAAACACAATTATAATGATTGCTCGGAGGGGGAGTCATCTTAATACATAAAATCTTAATTAAAAGGCTTTTCTGTGTGTGCGCACAATCTGTGTGTCTATAATAGGAGGGGTAAAACAAAAGTTTTTTTTTTGCTTCTCCCTCCTCCCAAATATTTAAACTTCACTGCAGGGTTTCATGCTGATATCCATTTGAAAGACTGACATTCTGTGGACGTGTGGAAAACGCCTTTGAATGTACCCAGAATGACACTTATTTTAATATGCACTTAAGCAGGCAAATCCATGGGGTAACCATGTCTGCCCAGTTGCCCAACTGATTTGTGAATGTGACTACAAGGTGAATGAGATGAAAACAAGCCAACCAGTTTTTGGGGATTAGGTATTTGATGTCATCATTTACATTCAATTCTTTACGAACTTATTAAATCCTATTTACATTATAGTCTATTTTATAACATGCAAACCATGTCAAACCTCTTAATTTCATCAGTTATGCAGCTTTTAATCGTTTAAAATTCCACTGTAATTATTGCAATGTAGTATTGTGTTATATGGCTTTTAATTGTAAAATTATACTTTAAATTGTTTTATATACCCTGTTAATTAAATGATATAAAAGGCTGTACTGCAAATGCACAGCGTACAGAATCTATCTACAATCCTGAAAACATTGATGTTTTGAATTAAAAATAGAATTTAATATATTAATAAACATATATTTTTATTAACGTTGAAGTTTACCCAATTAATTATTATTATTATTATTATTTTTACTGTCACACGCAAAAATCTGAAATGAATACAAATGATTATAATCAAATTTTCAGTCATCAGATTCATCTGCCAATCAGATTGTTTCATTTGTAACAGTGAGGCATTCAAGCGTAAGTGAACTGCGCATTATTTTATTTGTCGGTGGCTTTGCTTTTGTGTTTATATTTGTTTTTGATGACTTGTAGCCTCTTTTGTAGTATATGTTTACTGTGTTAGGTGTGATTTTTATAGAGTGCCCTATTTGTTATGATTTTTTTTTTTTGCGATAACTATCAACAGTTGTCAAAAGTCCGGCCAGGCTAGTTTGATGAAGGTTTGAGCTAAACTCTGCAAGACCTCGAGGGTCAGAGTAGAGAACTGATGTAGCTGATGTTGTTTGCAAACTACGCAATGGATTAGCAATAGAGGGTCACACATTATACAACTTCTCAATAGGAATAATCGCCAAGAGCTTCGTCTGGCCTACACGTTAAAAAAAAAATTTAAATGGAGAAAAACTGTAAAAAAGCTACAGTAAAAACCTGTTAAATGGTTAATGGTAAGTTCCCCTAATAAATATGATGAAAAACAGAAATTGACATTTCAGACAAATTTTACGGTAAAACACCATTTTTTTAGGTGTAAAAAAAGTAACATTTACAGAGAAAAAATGTATTCTGACATTCCCAGAATTCCCTGATATGGATTTCAAATTCGATATTTTTTAGTTTTTTTATTAACATTACATCTGTTAAAAGAACGATTGTTGGCAATCAGGGGCTAAAAATTAATGTGAATGTTTTTTGTATAACATATCAATTGAATTATGATAGGAATCGTGTTTTTTTTTTAAGTTTTCCTTTATAAAGACTTCACCTACTGGCATAACAGTGTTACCTGCAAAAAGAGTCACTGAAATCGTATAAATATTACTGACTATTTTCTTTACTATGTAAAGACTTGCTTTAACACAACCTCAGTTTTTATTTTTAATCAATTATGTATTAAGTATATGTCCTGTAGGGTGTCACTCTTAGGTTCCTCTTAGGTTCAAGCTGTCTTCTCACAGATCAAGGAAATTGTTAATCAGATCTATATTTCTTAAACCTACATGTGTGCTGTTGTGTTTTGACAGGTTTGTTGAACCAGCTGTAGGGATGATGTTTCAGTGTGTCAGCTTTAATTAAGTTGATGCCTGTGACCTTAGGGAGAGGCTGAGGCATAACAATGGCCTTAGAGCCTTGAGTAAATACTCAATGACTGTCTTACTGTCATGTCAACCAACACATGAGAAAACAAACTCTCCTGTTCTTTATGAGTAGTATTGACATCTGCTCATATTATAATGAATGCGATGAGTGTTAACCGGTCAGGTTACACGGTGAATTAAGATTTTGTTTCAAGTTTTTAAGTCGGTCTTGCAGGGTAAAGGTTTATTGCAGAAATGGGACAATATTAATGCATTGGGTTAGTTTAGTCATATGGTATTTGATACATTCATGCCACTCGGATGCCCTGTTCTTTCAACAAGTGCACTTAGTATCATCTCCTCTTGTTTCCCTGTGGTTGAGCAGAGCACTTGGCTTGGGCAGTTGTTGTTGCCACAAGCAAGCAATCTTCACACATATTCTCTCCAGTGCCCTTAATAAGTACCTACATCAGCCCTGTGACATGAGCCTCAGTAATGGTTTATTTATGGTGACCTGAGTGTGTTCTGGATGTCTAATTCATTTTATTAATTGAGTCCTGCTTTGATTTACACAGGTTATTTCTTTGTGTGCACCTTTATGTAAATTAGAATTTCATACTGGTTCCTTTGTGACTGCCATAACCAAAAGACAGACAACCAAATCCATGAAGAAACAACTAATTATCCTATTTAATGATTTACTTATTTATGTACCTGTACAAACACTTTTCTAGCATACCAATATCTTCAATAAAAGAAAAAATCATCCTGACAGAGGATTCTACTCTCTGAGCTGTCAAGTGCCACTCCTTGAGAAAAAGAAACCTATTAGCTGACATTTTATGGCCTAAATGGAAACCACACATCTTCACATTTTCTGGATGCAAAGCTTTGGTAATCAATAAATGCAGTGCCCATTTGGATAGATCGAATTTTATACCTTCATTGTTCACATCAACTCATGATTTAAGACATCACCCAGCCAAAGTGAAATTCCTCTTTCCACTTTAGGCACTCTTTAGAAAACTGGATTCATCCCAGAGGTCACATATCTCCAGCCCATCCTATTTTAGATATCTTAATGGTCTCTTGAATAGCTTTGAGTTCTGGAGGCAAAATGAGATTTGGACAGTAATGCCAGATTTCAAGATACCTTCAGAAAAACAAAAAGAGCCGGAAAAGGGTCATTTATCTCTTGAGGGGTGGAGGTCGATACAACATAAGTGTATCGGCAACATAAACACAATACAATTCCATATTAACCCACGTTTGTAAGTCATAAAATCATTGATGGCCTACCACTTTCTTTACTTAAGGTGTGCCGCTTTAATGCTAGAGGTTTTAAGTTACTTGGTACATTCTTGTGTCTCATCTAAACACGAGCAGTTCACACTGGGTGGAGGTTACACTTGCGCACCCACGCACACACATTGAAGCTGGACCGCTCTCACAAAACACCTGCATTGAAGGACGGGAGGGAGGGGGTTAGGGCCGTACCTTGTCTTGTCTCCACGTATTGTCCTGCAGCGGAGCATGAGAGGGGAAAAAAGAGCGAAGAGGGGCCACCTGTCTCCCTTCATCGCTCCCACTCCTTCATCTTCCCTCGGAGCGATTACACCAGGTCTCCGACACTAATCTAATTATACTGCTAAAAAGAAAGAGAGACACCGAAGAGGAGCCTTAGTGTGTTCTAATTAAGGCACTGCCAGAGGTTGGAGACAATGCGAGCCATGCTTTTTTCACATGCGATTGCGATAGAGTCATAAAGAGTTTTGCTCTCACTTAAGGCAAGGCTATTGTGATATGTAGGACATCCGAGGGGTGGGGGGAAAGTATAACTATCAGCAATCTGATGTAAAGGTCATGCAATGAGAGAAAGAGAGTGAGAACGAGAGAAATGGATGGAGCGAAAGAGTGCACTAGGGCTATATGAATCATAAGTTTTGTCAAAGAGGTAGTGGCAGGGACCGGTCTATACGAGCAAGGTCGCAGTTCAGCGTCGCGCCTCAGGACCCGCTGCTCTTAAGCAGCCGCAGCTGCATTGTTCTCGCTCCGCCGGTGGAGACTCACTGTGTCCATCCGATTAGCCACTCCGTGACCGTCCTTCACTACAGTATCACATACTGTTTACTGCGAGGGAGACCTTTAGTGAGGAGACAGATTGTTCACTTTGAAAGAGTCCTCTAGCCGGCCTGAAGCGCCGTTTGTGCATGAGAGTCCTCCAGTCCTTCAGGAAACTCCCACACACGATACTCTCCACCATTATGCAGCGACAAGAGGCTTTATCCAAACAATATAACATGCCGTTATTTTGCTGGCCATTGTTCTGTGGCTGTAATTGATGAAGTGAT
This sequence comes from Enteromius viviparus, assembly GCA_032353835.1. Classification (NCBI taxonomy): domain Eukaryota; kingdom Metazoa; phylum Chordata; class Actinopteri; order Cypriniformes; family Cyprinidae; genus Enteromius; species Enteromius viviparus. Next base: position 7,411,224 of record JAUCNO010000279.1, on the reverse strand, counting down.
TGAACAAATGCGTCATTTTGTCTTTGTCTTAAAATGTTGAGCTTTTGTGGTGTGCCGTGAAAATATTAAGGCATACTCTTAACGTTTAAAGGGTTGCTTTAAACGTACACTGTGCTTTTCTGAGGGGCCGTTCAAGCTCAAAAAACTGAGTTAGTTGTGTTGCATCTCACTGCTTTTGTATTTTTTTGCATCTCGCACAACGAGTGCTGCTTTTTAAGACGTTATGCTACGCAGCAATTTCTGTCTCACTTTTTTAAAAAAGCCGATTTAAATGTACACTCAGAATGCATGCACAATACAAACTGTGTTTATAAAAAGTAGAAACAGACTTTTTTAAGATCAGAGGTGATGAGTTTTGATGGTTTCAGCATTAACCAGAATGAGAACTCCTAATCTTGATTGTTACACTCAGTTGGGACTTTATTCCTTTCATTCCTTTCAGTTCATTTTTGACGCTCACCGATTAGCTGACTTGAAGCACCACTACTGTACTTTGCAAAAGACTGAAGATAAGAATCAGTCTCAGATACTCTTCTAATTTTTAAAGCTTGACAGGAAGCCCCCCTCCCACTTGTTGTTGCTTCAAGACTTTTCTACAGTAGATGCTTTTTTTAGCTTTTACTATATTTCTTGTTGGACTTCATCCTACATGTCTACATCCTGGTGACGGAAGACTGTACTAAATGCTGTGCAAGCACTTCCCTGGATTTCTTCCTGTCCCTAAAGGATGTGACCTTTTAAACACTGTTCATTAGATTCAAACTCTTTGATGGGCTACTCAAAAGTCTTTCACTGGGTTTTCTGTCTGTGAATTTCAATACTCTACACATCTTTTTATGATATAAAAACAATTAGGACTGTTACTGTACTACTTTTAACATGCATTCTTACACTTCAATGCTAGACAAGCTTGTATACTAACCCAACCAGTTCTTTTGCATTTAACAACATTGCAATGAAACCCCAGGCATTATTGCATGTTTAACAGTATTATGATTGATGTATTTATTTCATTTTTATTTATTCAATTAAGGGTTGTTTTATTACAAATGTTTGACTTTTTGATTTATTTATCTTTTAATTGTTATCATTTTTTTTTCTCTTGAGAAGCGAGGAACTTTTACTAGCTTGTCTCCATGTTAATCAATGACCTTGAGCTTTTCAATGATTATTATGTATATTCTACACCCACACATACAGGTTTACGTTAATGTATATGTCATGCACATTGATATTTAACCTTTCTGTTGGGAAACAGTAACGAAGGTTAATAATTTGAACCATAGCAGTCATCAAGGTGAACTTGATTCTGCGTTCCAAGTCGGCATCAAAACGTTATGCTTTTAATATCAAAGTTGCCATTAATGCTTGTGACTCACGAAGCAGCATGATCTATCTTCTTCCATGTGCTGCAATAAATGCTTCCCTTATAAAAGCTCATGCTTGTTCCACGATTGTCCAGACCGGCTCACAGACGCAGCCAAGATATCAGCAGTCAGGAATCATTTTTTCTCCAACCCCTCCAAACCTCCCTCAGTGTCACATGCTGGGTTTGACTTTGAGGCACAGTCCTTCGTTCCAGCGCCATTATATCACATCTTCTTCTGTTGCCCAAGCCTGAGGTGCCTCGGGCGTCTAATGCCTTTTAAGAGCCATCACTGAAAAATGCAGGATCCATCAGTGTCCTTTGAGGCTGGCTGTTTTGGCATGGAGGCAGCATGGTAACAGCTTGCTGGAGTAAGGTGACATTTCTGGGTATGCAAAGTAATAGGAAGGGAGGGAGGGGAGGTGGGGGCGCCAGAGAGGGAATCCTTGCGGGAGAGGGGGTTGCTCCTCAAAGCCCTGCACCTTTTGACTTTGCTTGGAGTAAAACAGATGCTAACAGCCTTAGTTATGGTGTAGATACCACAGCGCACTCCAAAACAGGCCTAATGAAAGGAGGGGCGGGGGTTCGGGCCGAGAGAGAGACTAAAAGGTGTTCTGGAGGTACGCCGTCCTTTCTGAGGCTGTCAGGGCGGGTTATTTTTAATGGAGGCTGATGTGGGGGCCACGTTAATGAGTGATGTGTGGACAGCTCTTGTTTGTGCTGCCGCGGTAGAGAGAGGGGCCGCAGAGGCTCACGTTCGTTTGTCAGGGAGGGAAAGATGCGGGGAAATGGTCTGTGTGGACATAGCTCAAGGTGAGACCAGAATAGTTGGAAAGGGGTGGGTTTTTAGCATCTTGCTGCTTGTTTTTCCTTTTCAAAGTCACTTGTTTTTTTCTTGGCCCGTGCATAAAGAAACAAAAACATGAAGATATTAACCTTCCTACAAAGAATCGGCGGCGTGCTTAAACCTTTGCTGGCTGCACGGGTTGCACAAAAACACCATTTATTCTGCTTGGAAAACAGCTCACTCTTTACAAATATTTATAAAGATTCCATGGAGTCTGAACGCGGTTGCTGTTGTGTGCTTGTTCTTTCAGGATAATTTATTTACTCACTCCTTGCATTTTTCTGATGCTTCACAGCATCTCATACGTAGGCCACATATTATAGTAAATTAGAGCTAATTCACTCATGCTTTCAAGATTTTTGATCCTTTATTACCACACACAGCCAACCAAGTTGACAAGGCTCTGGAATATATAGGGACGTTATTCAGTGATATTTTTTTTGAAAATAAATGTCATGAACAATTTTGGGCTATTTTCCATTCATTTCATCCTATTTCCTTTTTTATACGGTTTCTTCACATTTGGGAGCATTTCCACAAAGGCAGATTTTTATTTTGTATGAATTATAAACAGATAAAATAAAAAAGTATAAAAACAATTTATTTCATTTCATTTAATAATTATAATATGGATTTAAAAAAATACAAGGTGTTTATTTTATTTTAAGGTGTCCTTTTTACAGTGTAATTATACATTTAAATACTAAGTAATATTAATCAACCACATGTACTTACTACACTGCATAGTTAGGGTTAGGATTATGGTTTGGTTTATCATTTATTGTCATTATATTAAAGTAAGTTTATGTAACACATATAACAAAACACACTCATTTTAGAGTATTTATTTTGAAGTTGTAATTTTACAAAAAAAAAAAAAAAAGTGTGAAAAATTAATAGTGTGTATTCAGTGTAGCATACATAATCAAGACAAAGGAGTCTGGAATTTTATTTATTTTATTTATTATTATGAAATGCTTCATGAGTCCATATAATCCTTATGTGATGTGAGTAAACAGATTTGGCTTACTGTTCGTAACAGAGAGGCTTGAGCACAAGATTCAGGCTCTAAGCTTCTCCTGGACCATTTAATTAATGAATAAGTACTTAATGGATATTAGAATCACAGTGATGATGGGGAGGAGGAGGGAAGCCGGAAGAGTTGTTAGGGGAATGAGGCAAGCGGCTGCTCATATGTGAACATTTGTTTAGGACTTCATTTAAAAATGTGAAGTCCTAAACTGCATTTTTTTTTTAATTTAAAATGCATTTTTTTGCATTTAAAAATGCAATTTCTACCATAGAATAAATGGTAAATGATAAATGGAAATTACATCTTCAGTTCAGGGGAAAAATTATTGTGAATGTGTTTTAAGAGAATTTATACACTGTAAGTAAAAAAAAACAAAAAACAGGAAAATGCAAAAGCTTCTGGTAATTTTCTGACAGTATATTGGCTGTTCATTTCCCTCTGCCCTAACACACTACATGAGATGAGGTGAAAAATCAGTATGGCATTTTTTTGGAATATTTATATTAGATGGTAAATCACAAATGTTTTATGAATCTTACTCAAAGCCTCCCTCCAGCTGTCCATGAGTGTTCTCTTTAAACTTTAAAGTTACCATAAAATAATAATAATAATTGCGACGTAGGACCAGGGTGAGTGGGGAGCCTATGTAACAGCCTCCAATGACAGTGGGGCAATTCTTAACGAAGGTACAGTAATCACATCTGCAAGGTGAGTGGGCTACTAGTAGCACTTCTTGACCAACAGTTGCGTGGCTGTGATTCCCGGGTAACCAAAGCTGGGTGAGTTGTGCATACGGGTCAACAGTCTTTGACGGAAAGACTTATAGACGATCAAATAGACGATTGGGGTGCGTCTCAGCAGGGGGAGACTTGACCTGATTAGCGTGAGACAGTTCCATCTCCAGATCCCACTGGATTGGGGCTACAAGCACGGTGATAGGAAGTATACTGTAGTTTCTGATTCGTTTCCCCTCCCCTGGGGACACTGTGAGAAAGTGTCTGCCTTGGCATTCTTGGAGCCTGGGAAGTAAGTCACAGTAAAATGAAGTTGCATGTCCGGGTCGGGGTGACAGAGAATGGACACGGTGGTGAAGCGTGTGCTGAGCTCATGGAATGCCCTCAGAGGCTCAGGTGTCCATCTCAGATGATTGACTTAACGTTTTATCAAAGATATTAGAGGCAAAGCAATGCTGCTGAAATTGCGGATGAACTGACGGTAAAAGTTGGCGAAACCCAGGAATCACTGCAGTTCCTTCACAGTCCTCGGTTACGGCCAATCCAACACCGTCCTAACCTTAGTCTCCTTCATTGCCATGCCCTCTTGGCCAATGACATAGCCCAAAAGCATCATGCTAGTCATGTGACATTCACACTTCTCCATCTTGGCCACTAGCTGGTGTTGGATGGGAAAAGCAAGCACGGCACAAATGTGATGAACATGCTCCTGGAGGGAGGATTAATATATAATCGATATAAATGATAATCCATCGATTGAGCATACCACGGAACATGCCATTCATGAACGACTGAAACATGGCCGGGCTGTTGGCTAGTCCAAAGGGCATAACCAGGTATTCATAATGTCCACTGATGGTAGAAAATGCTGTTTTTCACTCATCCCCCTCTCTGATGCGGACGAGGCTGTAGGCGCTATGCAGATTGAGCTTGGTGAAATATTGTACCAGCCTAAGCTGCTCAAGTGCAGCGGAAACTGCAGTGGATAGCAAAACTTAATTGTCACTTCGTTCAGGCCCCGATATTTAATGCACGGCTCCAAGCCACCGTCCTTTTTGATGAAATAGAAACTGGTGGCAGCGGAAGAGGTGGATGGCCGAATAAAACCTGAAAAAAAAAACAGGTATAGTACACTGTAAAAGAAAAAAAATGTATAAATAAAAATCCATAGGAAAATTGAAAAGCTACATGTTTGCAAATACATTGACCATATTACAATTACAATTTCCCTAAACCCAAAAATATGGATAAAACACCTAAAATATGGAAAATATTGCATATTAATTCAGTACTATGAAAACAACAGATATATTCAGATTCCTAACAGATTCCTAACAACAGATAAATATATTGTTTATTTATTTTAATAATATAATATAAGATAATATAATTCATGCAATGCCATTTATAATCTTATGCAATGCCATCTATGTTGAATACCTCAATGTAATCTTTATTAAAAATTTTAATTACCTATTACATATTGTAATAAGCATTATGCTACACAACACAGTATGTCTGAGCACAACTTGAAATGAACACAGAATATTCATTTTCATTCATGAGTTTCTAAACTCTGAATGACAGTTTCTAAACTTAGACTGAGACCTTGGATACTGTCAGATATTTTACCTCCTGTCAATTTAATCTAAGATAGAGATGCAGCAAATTGTGGCACCCTGTTGTCTCTCCTACCTTGGCCCACTGAACTGAGAAGGTCCTGGTGCAGGTTCTGCTGAGCTCAGGAATGACGGATCCCTGCTGAAAACAGGCCTTGGGGGCAGTGTAGGGCAGACGTGCCAAAAGGAGGTGAGGTTTGAGAGACATGAGACACAGGGGGTCAGTGAGCACTTAAACCCTTTTGTAATAATACAGTCTCGACCTGCGAATGTGTGCATTCATGCACAAGCACACGACTAGTGCGGGGTTGCAATATGATGTCTTTATCAGTCTCCCCTGCTCAGTTTATTTCTTTTCAATATGCCCATGGCAGCCCTGTGCATTGAGATCACAGACCTCGAGCTGGTGGGCCTGTGTCCCACTCCTGCTGTAAGAAAACCTGCTTCAGTGGCCCCTCGCTCCCCTCACTTGTGCTGGAGAAAAAAGGATCGGATGAGGATAAACCAGAGCTGCTTAATTGGATTCCTGTCTAGGGACAGTCCAGTGTGGACACAGAGGCGAACTGTTTTAGCCATAAGCTGGTTGTGTGTGAAGGAGTGCCAGTGTGTGCGCGACTATGTACTGTAACGAGAGTAAAGTATGTATGTATTGCTCCATAGTCTCAAACAGCTTTATGGCGGACTCATTTCAGAAATATATTATAATTATAATTTAAAGCTTTAAAAAATAAAAAATTACAAAGATACAAAATTGCTTTTTGTGAGAAATAGTCCGGAATTCAGGCATTGCTTGATAACATTCTAATTCTTCGGAGCTCACAAATCTCATTTAAGTTTGTTAAATTCACCAAAAATACTTTCAGTCTGCATTTAATGCTATTTAATGCAAACATTTGAGTCTTGCATGCAGAGTTATTAACTAAGATTATTATGAAATAATTTCCATTGTGTTAAATAAACCTAAAATACAAAAAAGTGCTACAAAATTGCTAAAATTACGCTTTAAAATTATTAATAATAAGCTTAAAAACAAAACCTAAAATTTAATAAAAACGACTAAAATATGAGTAAAATATGTCTGTATTCTTACATATCACGAATCCATTTTAAATATACTAGCTATGGCAGATGGAAAAAATATTGGTTTATGTCTTAGTTTAAAATCTGCTCAGCTCAGACATTCTGCTGAATACATATATTTCTGTTACAAACCGAGTCATATTTTGGCTAAGCTTTTCCTTTCAAGCAATTATTAAAAAGAAAACCTTTCAAATAAAATGTGTTTGTTCAACATACTGTAATTTGATTTCCTGTTTTTCAAAATGCAACTTGGATGATGTCACAATTTAACCACTTTCAGCCTGATGGGTTCAATGGCTGTGCTTTGTCTTGTTCCAGATCTGAACTTATGTTATGTAGAATGTCATCAACAATAAGAGATAATTACGCGATACAATCGGCAGGACAGAGTGGGTTGTTTTTGACAAAGAGACGGAGAGATTCAGTGAAAATATAGCAGATAAAATGATGCTACCAAGACATTTCACCCCTCCATGTGCTTCCATTAGTGCTCCAGAAATTAACAGGGGCCAGTAATTATACACAGTGTTTTTTTCCATCTAATTCTTTATTTAACCTTCACCTGGTACACGTCTTTTCATGTCATTATATGTGTGTGAAAAGGACACACAAAGGACAGGTTTTTAAAATACACGTTTAGCTATTGTAAGCCATCTTGTGTGAAACAATTCTGGGTATGTCATATCTAAAGCTTGATCTGTTCATGTTCATCATGAAAGGGATTTTAAACGACTCCAACAATACTGTTTATGACACTGAGAACAAATTCAAGTAGCAAAAAGTGTACCTTTAGCTGAGTGGCTGGACTTATTTTAATGATTTCATAAAAATAGCACCAACGAAACTTTGTTTGCTACAGGAATAACTACCGTGATTTTGAGGAAATTAATTTTTCATCTGGAGCTTAATATTGAGCGCTTACACGTCACATACAAATGTCCATTCATTTCAAAGTGAGGAAGCAGTCAGACACATACTATACTTTTGGGACAGGTTATACCTGTCACACAGCAAATTCAGATCTGCTCGTGATGCACACACTGATCCCTAACTGACTGAATAATACACACGCTTATAGAAAAGGGTCAGGCAGAGCTTGGAGAAACTGATGTTTTATTTACTCAGCTGAATTGTTTATTGGACCAACATTCGCTTGCTATTTAGCCGTTGTAACCTGAGATTCAATGCCCTCCAACTTACTTGTTATGTTCATGTCAGTTTTTTTATTAGGAGGATTTGGAGGAGAATGATCAAAATATTGAGCCCAAGATTCAGGTAGAGGTCTTTAGCTGATCATTATTAGAGGGAAGGCTGTGAAGTGTTTAAAGTTTTGCATTAAAAAAATATATATACAATTCAGAATTTTAGAAACATTTGAAAACAGTGAAGCTAACACAAATAAACTGCAGCAAATTAGACTCAATATGAACACATGCTGATATTCTATTCTCAGTTTGCATGTTTTCAGCAAACCTTTTTTTTTATTGAAGTTCAACTGCATTTGATGTCATACATTTTATTTTGAAGAGAAATTTGTAAAATGGTTTTGAACTTTTTTATTTCCATTAGGTTTTCATTATTCTGTAACGTATCTATGATGCAGAAATAAATAAAGCATCTTTTTAAAACATGCAAAACATTATTTTCAAATGTCAAAAAGAAGATGAATAAGGGGATGATTTTAAAGTTACTGTAAAAATGACTTGTGGGATATTTGGTCTGTTCATATATGTATACATTGCTTTCATAAATAAAAAGTCACAATATATGTTTAACAAAAGAGTGAGTTATGGAAATTCCACTATTTATCTTTGTTAGGTCCACATTGTTCTGTAGTGTTTTGTGATGCAAAACATTATTATAAAATAAACAAGTTTTTTAAATAAAAAGGAATAAACAAAAAAATATAATTTTCATCTGTTGAACATAAAAAGATGAAACACATTCAAAAATCTCATTCCTTATTTAAAAAAAAAAGAAAAGAAAAGTTGCTTAGTCTGAACACATTGGTAATTTCGAATGATCATCAAAAAAGGTAAAACATTTTAGTCTACATGGAGTATAGTTACAGTATCTACCAGTAGAGGTAACTAGGCCATGCTAACCAGCTCTCCTTATGAAAAACTGATATATGTAGAATCTTAATGAACTCATAACTTTTTGAAAAACACTAAAAGCATCCTTTCATCATAAATACAATTGGTCCAACAAGTAGACTATTACGGCACATGATAAACAGACGAAGACAAAGAGGTCAGATTTGAAACAATGCACAACTGATTTTACTGTTGTCATGTCAAAATAGTCATTCATGCGCACAGCATTTTAACAATTAAAGGAAGAAATTGTGAGAAAATCTTTTCTTTTCTCCGAAAACACACTGTTCTGAAACTAGACAGCTCGTCCCCGCCAACAGACAAAAGATCAGTCTGAAGTTCTTCTAGATCGCCTTGTTTTTGCTTGGCAGGGGTTGACAGTGCTGTAGTGTCTCATTACCATGGTAATATAGGGTTTGAAGTAATTACCCACCGCAGATGAATAGGAGACATATCGGAGCACACTTTGCAGTGGCCTCTTCCTGACAGGGTAGAATACTCGCCTCGTGTCCCTTTTGTCATCAGCAGCTAACTGGCTACGAACACCTTAATGTGCAGGTTACCACAAATCCTGTTATTTAAGAGTAGAGATCCATTCTTTCACTCTCGTCAATTATCTCCCTTCACGAGTCGTTTCTGAGGAGCAGTTGGAGAGGTCTCTGGTTAACTCTCACTCCTCTGCCATTTACCTCATCCTTGTTTTTTAAGCAACGGGAAAAAGCTCGCAAATGCGACTGCAAATCATTGTTTATGGTCCTCTCTCTCTCTCAGGATGATGCTTTAATTTGTAGCTGTCATACTGTGATTTGAAAGAGGCAGAGCAAAACTTGGGATCACTGTCTTGTCTTTTATGTATGCTGAAGCAAAATACATGTAAGAAATGACATTAGCGTGACCTGCGGGATCACAGGAAGTTTAATTGGGAGATATATGACATTGGTGTGGCACTAATCAAAACGCTTAGATTGTTAATTACACTCAGATGGTTTATCCAGTTGTATAATTCCTATTCATTGTTTCATGATAAGATATCAATTTCACTTAATAGCTGTAGTTTTTATGTCATCCTGCATTGAATGTCTGACAGTGTTGCAGTGACATGTTTAATAGTCGGAATGCAAATACGAACATGCATGTTTCAAAAACTTGTTTTGAAGTTGCCTTTTTAAAGCGAGAGTTAATCCAAAACTGAAAACTTTTTTTTTTTTACAAACTTTTTCTTTCACAGAACACAAACACTTGCATTTGTGGTTTATGGTGACTCTCTATAGGCATAATGGTTTTTATACTGTACAAACTGTATGCTCTATCACCTAAACCTACCCCTTATAGAAAACTACTGGCACTTTTTGAATTTCATAAAACACGGTTTAGTATGTTTTTTAAGCCTTTTGTTTTACGGATACATAGAAAGTGTCCTTATAAACCATATTTAAGTTGTAGTACCCATGTCATTATACACATTTATGTCCTTATAAACCACAAATGTCAGCACACACACATACAGAGACACACATGTTGGTTTTTGTAAATCATGGGGGCTCTCCATAGGTGTGATGGTTTTTATACTGTACAAACTGTATGTGGTATTGCCCTACACTGACCATACACCTTACAGGAAACTGTGTGCATTGTTAGATTTTCAAAAAAACACAATTTAGTATGTTTATTGAGCCTTTTGAATTATGGGGACACTGAAAATGTCTTTAAAATACTTTAAAATAATAATAATTTACTATTTTTTAAATGATTTTATTGTAAATCTTAAGAAACAGCATTTACAGTACTTTTAATCTACAAACACAAATTTTATTGTGAAATTTGACTGTCTGAAATCTATTTTGTACCATTAAAATACACTGATAACAACCAAATGCAGGTTGTGATGAGAAAGTGTTTCATGTTCTGCAAATTGTAAAATTTATATTTTTTAATGAGTGATAATATACTAATACAGTACCTGCTTTGTACTGTAATATTTATTGATAACCACCATAATCATATAGATGGTTACACCAAAAACAATAACAAATAAAACTTTTTAAACAAAACATATTTATGCAGGGACATCTGAAATGTTCTGTTTACTGTTTTTCACTGTAAATTACATGTAATTTAAAATTCAAAAACTTCTAAAAACTATCAATTTTATAGTGCAGATGTATATAATGCAATCTCACTGTAAAATGTATAGTGTTTGTGTATGTAACTTACAGTTAATCAATTAGTTTTTACTAATTAATATTTTTCTCTATAAATTACAAACCTTTTACACTGTTTGTACTCCCCAGACTTTCTCTTTTCAGAAAAATAGGTCTGAGCACCTGTTGGTTTTGCAAACAGCATATAGTTTCATGCTGATAGCATGTGGTTATTTCTTCTTTCCTGTAAGAGAAAAAAAACCCAAAAACCCAGTCAAATTGCCTTGAAACACATAGATGTGAGCTGTGAGTAAGAATCTTATTACGTGTGATTTGTGCCTGAAAGTTTCTTACATACGTAACCTCAATTTGCTTGTTCTGACCTCTTTTCTCCATACTGCCATATGTTTAATACTCACACTGTCTGTCTGTCTCTCTCTCTCTCTCTCTCTACCACCCTTTCCCTCTCTTAGTGCATAGCCACACAATTGAACTATCCAGAGAATGTGTTGACGGCTTTAATGACATCCAATTTTAGAGTCCTTCACATCCATTAGTGGCAATTACCTTACCTGAGTTTGCATTAGTGTTAATACCACATTCTTGCAGGCAGGAATAATGAAAATAATATGACAGTTATGATATGAAATGTTGGATCAATTTTCATCATCCTGAGGAAAATGGCAGCTTCCATGTTTTACGCTCCACCTTCCTCAACCTCAAATTATGCTGCCTTGGAGGTGCAAGAGGAGACGTGAGACTCAAAGAGAACACGCTCTCCCATGATACTTTTAACTGTGAGAATGCTTTGCAACTTTTAAGCACTTTTTTTTTTACAGATGTCCTTGACTTTCTGTTTATAATACTAGCAAATTGACTGGCAAAGGAAAGCTTTATTAGCTATATACAACAATAAAAGTTGTTAAAATTATAAAAAAAAATTATTCATAATTAATTTATACATTAATTAATCAACAACAATAATAATAATAATAATATCAGAGGGATTGCGTATCTTTTAATAAGCATCCTAAATGGATAACAAATTATTATTTTGTGTTTTTAAATGATGTTATAAAGCACGCTTTCTTGATGCTCTCATCTCCCAGGTCGGCCTATTCGGCAAACATTGTCGTGGACCCAGACCTCCTGCTCCGAAGCCCGCCGAGGCACACAATGCCAGACCGGCCGCCCGCAGCTCAGGGACAGGCCAAGAACACTCGCAACACTGCAAAGCAGCTGACCTGGGGTTGGGGGTTGCTCTTTGGGGGACGACGACATCTCTGTCCCCTCTCCCGGAGGAGGGCCAGGAACTTATGGCTCAGCTGCCGTCAGCCCACGGGTCGGCTGTACCCCAAAAAGAGCAATTTCTCATATCTCATATCAGTGCATTGAGGTTCCCATCTGACCCAATGTTTTTTGTCACTTCAGATGCAGACCCGGAGCACTGTGTCGCCAGCGCAGGAACCAGGGGAGCAGGTAAGGAAGCACGGTGGTCAACGTTCCCTTGTTTCCCCTAGCGACCCGGGTGGGAGCCTGGATACAGCTTCCCAGCCCCTTGCGGTGGTTGATACGAACGGTACGCCTTAGCTATGCGATAAAGTTCGTCAGGCGTCCGCCCAAGTACGCTATTTCACTATCTGCTCAGACAGCGATGCTGGCATCCTGCTTGCGGAGGTTGCAGTCCTACTGCCGAAGAATGCAATCAAGCCTGTCTGTCCAGCCAAGATGAGGTCAGGTTTTTACAGTCCTTACTTCATCGTGCCTAGAAAGAGCAGTGGGCTGAGACCCATCCTGGATCTACGAGCTTTGAAGCCCTTCTCAGGCTGCCGTTCAAAATACAGAGCCAGGATTGGTTTGTAGCCATCGACCTGAAGGACGCGTACTTTCATGTCTCAATCTTGCCTCGACACAGACCCCTTTTGCGGTTTGCTTTCGAGGGTCAAGCATATCAGTACAAGGTCCTACCTTTTGGCCTGTTCCTCTCTCCCTGGCGTTTCCTCACAGTGTTGTCGACTTTTCAGCCTGTGGTCCAACCCTGCCTTCCTACGGACGGGAGTGACCCTAGGACAGGTGTCTAGGCATGTCGGGGTCAACAAGCATGTGTGCTGGGGTGCTGTATGCAATGGGCTTGCAGCCTCAGGCCCCTGGACAGGAGTCCGACTGGTTTGGCATATCAATTGCCTCGAGTTGTTAGCCGTTTTTTCTGGCCCTGCGTCACTTTCGATCGATGCTGCGCCACAAGCATGTGCTGGTCCGTACGGACAAAACAGGGGTCGTAGTGTACATCAACAGACAAGGTGGTCTACTGTGGAGTCAAACGTGGCTGAAATCGCTGCACACTGTTCACATTCCAGGGACACTCAACCGTGCAGCCAGCCAGCACTCACGGCAGTCCACCTACCTTGGAGAATGGCGGCTCCACCCTCAGGTAGTCCAGCTGATCTGGAGCCACTTCGGCGAGACCAAGATAGGCCTTTTCGCCTTCACTGCATTACTCCCTTGACGAGTCGCCACTCAGCAGGGATGCATTGGAACGCAGCTGGCCTCCTGGGCTCAAGTATGCCTTTCCCCCAGTGAGCCCTCTTGCACAGACCCTCAGGGAGGACGAGGAGCAGGTTCTGCTGGTAGCGCCATACTGATCCTCCCGGACCTGGTTTGCCGACCTCATGTTCCTTGCGGCAGGCCCTCCCTGGAAGATTCCCTTGAGGAAGGACCTTCTTTCTCACGTGATGGGCACGATTTATCAGCCGTGCCCCAATCTTTGGAACCTGCACGTCTTGCTGACCTCTCTCCTGCCGTGGTAGATACCATTACTCAGGCAAGAGCTCCCTCTATGAGGCAGGCCTATGCTCTGTTCGTCGACTGGTGTTCCTCTTGCGGAGAGGACCCACAGGCATGCACGATTGCAATGGTGCTTTCTTTCCTGCAAGAGAAGTTGGAGCGCAGGCTGCCCCCTTCTACTCTCAAAGTGTATGTTGCTGCCATAGCTACATATCATGATGCAGTGAAGGATGCGTCCCTCCGGAAGCACCAACTCATCGTAAGGTTCCTCAGAGATGCTTGTTGGGTTAATCCCCTAAGACCACACCTCGTAACCTCTTGGGTTTTTGTCTTCGCTCTACAAGGCCTGCGGCAGGTCCCATTTGAGGCCCTGAAGGAGAACACTGAAAGCAGCGCTCCTGACTGTGTTGGCCTCCATCAAGAGGGTGGGGGACCTACAAGCCTTCTCTGTCGACGAAGAGTGCCTAGAATTCAGCCAGGCTGATTCTTATGTTATTTTGAGACTCCTGCCTGGATACGTGCCCAAGGTTCCTACCACGCCCTTCCGCGATCAGGCAGTGAACATGCAAGCTCTGCCCCAGGAGGAGACAGACCCAGCCTTAGAGTTGTTGTGTCCTGTACGCGCATTGCGCCTCTACACTGACCGCACTCTAAGCATCAGACGCTCCCATCAGACGCTCTTTGTTTGCTGTGGTGAACAGCAGAAAGTGAATGCAGTCTCCAAACAGAGGTTGGCCAATTGAGTGGTTGAAGCCATCTCCTTGACTTATCTATACTGTACCAGGGAGAGCTGTGCCCCTTAGGACTGAGAGGACTGAGAGCTCACTCAGCAAGGAGTGTCGCTTCATCTTATGCATTGACTCATGGCGCCTCTCTAGCAGATATCTGTAGGGCTGCAGGCTGGGCAACACCGAACACCTTCTTGAGGTTTTACGATCTCTGCGTAGAGGGTGCTAGACAGCAGGTGAACGGGAGTGTGGCTGGTGTCGGCTTGCTGCGCCATTCCCACGGGATCTGTGCGCTTTCCTCAGTGTTCCCCTTCGAGTAGGTGAACCTGGGTCCTCCTGGCCCGCAGTCAGACCTAGAGCGGAGTAGCTCTGACTGTGCTCCTACTGGGTCTCCTTCTCCCAGTAGGTTGTGACTACAATTTCTCCACAGTCACCCAGAAATATATATATACTGTATATATTATGCTACCCAGTCTTACAGTATTTATTTGTTGCAGGCCCACATTTATTTTGTTATTTTCGTACGTCCAGCACGTTTTTTACACTAAGATGCATCCAATGGAATCTTAGTTTAAAAACGTGCTGGACTTACGAAAATAACAAAATAAACGTGGCCCTGCCAAAAATAAATACTGTAAGACTGTGTAGCATAATATATATATATTTTTCCCCCCTTATGTGGAAGATTACTTTCCACTTTCCAAACCACTTTAAAGCTTGTCTACTATCCACAGGCTTTTGCATTAATTATAACAGTATTATTATTATCAGCACACCAACTCTAAAAATCCTATAATGTTGTGGATCAACATGGGAACATGATACATTCAAGAAAACATTATTCTGGCCCTGTCTGATCTGTACAGGTGGTTTTGTGTATCAATTAGTGTTGACTGTAACAATGCCTCTGAGGTCATCGCTTCAATGTCTAACCATTCACTCCATCATAGCCCATGTGCTCGCTCATGCTCCGCTTGTAGTCGTTGTTGTATCTGAGGGTTAGCCACAACGTTTTTTATTGTGTGAGCTGCTTGAGCAGGGATAATGTGGGGAACACTTAAAAGCTGAAGTCAATGGAGCTCAGGCCTTGGGAAATGCATTTGCTCTGAGTACTGCTAAGGCCCTGTATGCTGGCTTTGTGCATCAAGGATGAACTCTGGCATTTTGACCAATAGTTTAGCATGCTGTTCACAGAAAGCATATGTTCTTTGCACGTAAAGCTGTAGATTTTCTGCATTTGTGTTTTAAATGGCATTCTATGAATTCATTTATAATCTAATTAGTCTACAGACACACTTTCTGGTGTGATCTTACAGTATGCTTCTTTTTATCAAATTTTGTATTTAGTTTTGTTTCACTTTAGTGTTATTCAAAAATATTTATTTACCAAAGATTCCTGAAAAACAGTTTTATACAACTATTATCATATTGTTTCTAATGTTGCATGGTGTTTCATGCATGGTGGTGGCAGCATCATGCTGTGTGGGTGTTTTTCAGCTGCAGAGACAGGATGACTGGTTGCAATCGAGGAAAAGATGAATGTGGCCAAGTACAGTGATATCCTGCACCAAAACCTTCTCCAGAATGCTCAGGACCTCAGACTGGGACGAAGGTCTACCTTCCAACAAGACAATGACCCTAAGCACACAGCTAAAATAACGAAGGAGTGGCTTCACAACAACTCTGTGAGTGTTCTTGAATTGCCCAGCCAGAGCCCTGACTTAAACCCAATTGAGCATCTCTGGAGAGACCTAAAAATGGCTGTTAACCATCCAATCTGACATAACTGGAGAGGATCTGCAAGGAGAAATGGCAGAGGATCCCCAAATCCAGGTGTGAAAAACTTTTTGCACCTTTCGCAAAAAGACTCATGACTGTATTCAATCAAAAGGGTGTTTCTACTAAATGCTGAGCAAAGGGTCTGAATACTTAGGACCATGGGATACATGTATTTCAGTTTTTCTTTTTGAATAAATCTATAAAAATGTCAACAATTCAGTGTTTTTCTGTCAATATGGGGTGCTGTGTGTACATTTATGAAGGATAAAATTAACTGATTTTAGCAAATGGTTGCTTATTTTATCAGATTTTTTTTTGTTTTGAGCGTCATTACTTTTTCTTATCTTTGGATATCTTGGGTAAAAGTTATCAGACCTAATGGTTAATGAAACATTCAACATGAATCTTGAGAGATTTACATTGTTTTGTCCTACATATTTGCTTTGACAAAATCTGTATTTATAAAAGGGCTAAATAAAGGTGATTGACTAATATATTCTTTACAAAATCCTTTACAGTAGCCTCTCTGTCAGCTTAAAATTGGATTGAAATTCTCAAGTGTGTATGATGATCTGTCAGTCAAGGAATCCATTCTAATTAAGTTAAATTATGAATAACCTCATTCAGAGCCTGTTTTCAAACTCTTGTAAAAGCCCTCCTTGATGACTTCATAGACTCTACAAGTTGAAAAAAAGTATTTTGTTTCAGGGAAAATTGATACATTATCAGATTCCCTATTTGAGTTTGTTAATTAAAGAGGTCACACTTGTACTTTGTAGTAAGATTTTTAATGGCAAGGGTAATTATCACAATTGTCTAAATTATAGCTCAAACTTAATTTTCACAGTTTTTTCCCCTCATACAGTAGGTGAACACTGAAATATACTGACACACATAGCTGTGCTAGAGGTTCAGTTCACTCTATGAAGTCTACTTACTCATACAAAATGTCAGTCTTACATAAAAGACAAAAATTTTTAAACAATGGCTATTAGTTTGAAACATGTTTATCTAGCGAGAGCCAAGTCTCTTGACGGTAAAGCGAGTCACATGGAGAAACGAGTACAGTGGAGCACGAGTAATCAAATAAAGCACATTTCACGGACTGCAACTGCAACAAGACCTTTTCATGAGAGGAACAAGGAGCGGTATGCGCTCGGTTAGCCCTGCGGGCCCTCTGAGAGTACGCTATGGCACGCTGTGTTTTTGAAGTTGTAAAAAAAAACATGCATAACAATCTATTGAACAGTTAATAAGCTTAGTTAAAAAAAAGAACAGCATTCAGGGATGTGAGTGTGTGTGTGTCCTCCAGTGGGCCGGATAATTATTGTCTTTACCAAGTGTTCAGGTGCCCCTGGAGTGCGTCGGATGGCTAAATGCCGGCAGTAAACAAATTAACTGGCTGACGTAGCTGCAGACTTAGCGCTCCTCACTACCTCTGCGCCTCTGCACGTCTGAGGGCCACCATTCCTCGGGGACGGAACAGCGGCAGTGTGCGGATCTTAGGATGTACATCCATTCAACCATGCTGAACCATTATCGGCTACAGTACTGTATATTCAAGATGCAAAAGAAAGAAAGTTACGGGGGAAAATGTCCTCATAAAACAGCTAAATATTGTAATACCTATGTCATACCCACGTCATTATACAAATTTGTTTCCTTATAAACTACATAAACCAAATGTTAGTCAAATTTCAGTTTTCTTTTTTTGTTTAAATTATGATAATGAAGCCTGACTTTGTGTGACTTTGACTACCTCAGAAAAAATATTGATTTAGAAATAAATGACAGGCTCTTCAAAAAAGTGATGCATGCAAGTCATTGTATTTGAATACATTTTTGAATTAATTAATAGTTATGACAGCTTTATATAATTGGCCTATTATCATTTCTGTATACAGTATACACATCTATTACCATTCCAAAGTTTGGCTTTGCAATATGTTTCCCCTCTGGAGAATTAATATTGCTATTTATTTAACAAGTATGCAGCTGATTACGATTATTAAATTGATCAAAAGTGACAGTAAATATAATGATATAAAACATTACTATTTCAAATAAATGCGTTTCTAAACCTTCCTGTTTTTCAGAGAATCCTGAAATAAGACACTATATGGTGATTTCCTGATTTGATATATAAAATGTGTGTGTGATAGAATGTGTGCACGCTAAGAGGAGCTGAGGTTGGTCTGTTGAGCTCCCTCTGCTGTCTCAGGCAGCACACACCGTCACACATTCTGCTGCTGTCAGATCTCCAGCATAAACCACATGCTATGAAAGGATGGAACGTTTGGATCTGATGATAAAAACGAAGACGAATTGACCACACTGAAGTGGATGAGTTCATTATTTCACCATGTCGGACCTTTTATCATATTCTAAGCGACTCGCAGAAAAGTGCAATCACAAATGAGGTATTTAATATCTTTAATGATTTCACCTAGAAACTAATTCAATGAGATGGAGAACAAATTGAGTCTCCTGCTTTTCAAATGTTTCTTCTGAGAAACAAAAAGTCAAGTTCTCAAGTGTCTCAAATGTACACATTCAATTTCTTATTTTATCTTATCTTATAACAATTAAACTATGACGTTAAAGACAAACATTTTAAGAATTTTCCAAAATTGGTTGTTTGCTTGAATTATTTAAGTTCTTTATCTTTAAGTTATTTAATCCTTTGTTGAATATCAAATTTATTTTTCATACAAGCTGATATTTTGGGAGAAAAACAACAGTCGCAGAGGCTGTGCTTAATGACGCAAACGGCATGAACCCCTCAGACCTGTCTGCTGCTGCTAAAAGCGTCTACGTCCACCCCTGCCAGATGAAGACATACAGCCTTAACACCCTGATTCCAAAATCTGGCACTCAGCGTAATCTCTAATCTGGAGATTTATCCCCCATATCTGTAAATGGAGCGATCTACGAGAATTAGGAAATGATAATAAAAATAAATTCATCTAAAATGTGTCATCAAGGTGCCCCGACAAGACATAACTGCAAAAGATGATCTCATTTTTGTCTCGTTTTCAGCACACCTCACGCACCTCTTGGAAGCTCCAGGACGCATTAGGCTTCGGCGTCCCCGCCAGAGATGCTAAAAAAGGAGCCAAATGCACATCCACACAAGCAGGAAGTGAGGAGGTTACCTGTGTGTTTGTCAACAAGAGCAAAACAAATATGATTTTTCAAAACTCGCCCTGAAACGCACTAGTCGGAGGCAATCCAATTTGTGTTCAATTAATGGGAAACGTTAAAAAAAAGGAGAACGCACAACAAAAGCAAGCACAACAAAAAGTACTTCCATGTAGAATCAATAAACGCTTTTCTCCCCCCCGCCTCTTCCCTACATAAATTTTGAACAAGACAGATCTGAATCTTGCATGATGAAGACATTATGTGTCATAATAATTAGGAGCACAGACAAAAGAACAACTAATCAGCATGCAAATGTATGCGGGCTCCAGTGTTTCAGATGAGGCAGATTTTCTACCTTTTTTTTTTCTTTTTCTTTTTCTTTTTTTCCCTCTCAATTCATCTTCATTGCTAATCATTTGAGGGCTGCCAAATGTTCACTGACACTAATGTATTACAGGTCAAGAGAGGCAGGTCTTCACCTATTACCCCCAAAACAATGTGCTTCCATCCTGCTCCCACTTCAGCTTTTGCAGCAATTACTGCCAGATGCAATCACGAGCCTTGAATAGGAGCAACTGGGGCTTGTTTGTGGCTTGGATTCATTAAAAAGGAGGGCGAAGAAAGGAATAAATTACTTAATTGTAACAGGGAAAAAAATGCCAGCCAAGAGATGGGCAGTATATGGCCCAGTGCGTGAATAGGAGGCTAGTGCACTCCTGGAATGGAATTGTGGGATAGCTAAGTATGGCCCATACACAAGATTTTGGGTGTCCTCCAAAACAGATGGCTCCACATACCATCCGCTCTTGTCTTTGTCAGACGGCTGGCCGCTTTTGTTCGTCAGGGCTTTGATGCGAAGTTCACAAAGGAGACTTTTGGAGAAACACAGACAAACAGAAGACTTTACTATATTCCTGTTGTGGGTTTAGAATTTTAAAATCAATCTGTATTTGTGCTCTTCTACACGGCTGGGAGACGGTTGAAGAGGGACGTGTAGTTTGTGTACTGCCTGAGAAAGTAATGACACCGAGACGCCGGGATTTCGATCTGTAATTGGAAAGTTCATGGCCCTGCCCACTTAGGAAGGAGGGGTCAGGGCGGTGACATGGGGTCCGTCTCACCCATTCATGAGCCATGAGATCACGTGTGGCCCCGCAGCTTGCAGGTCCACCCACTTAAAAAAAGATACATGGTGGATTTGCATTCATTGTTAAGGTCCGTAATGAAAACATTTGGTGATTGTGCATTATGAACCCGGTGTGCTGGGAACGCTGCAATATAATCGAAAAGCCTCCACAGAAGCCTAATGAAATCTCTAGTAATCTCAAGTGATAGTTAAAACTATACTGTATAAAATCATTAAAGCTTACATGAATGGAAGATAGTGGTGGAGAGAAAGTTAGTGAAACTTGACTTCAATTTTGATATGTTTCTTTCTCAAGGGTTATCACATCTTCTCACAAGATTGCTATGCAATTTACAAGTCTTATAGAGTAATTTCATGCTGTTTGTGAGGTGTAATATTTGGAAATTGTTTACCAGTTCCTGTGAATTTACTGCAGTCTCATTGGTTTGTTTTTCTATGACCTGTTCATGCTCCATTGCACGTTAGGTTTAACTTGTTTACTTGTGCTTTTCAACCAATTGTGACATACCTCATTTGAATATGTATTGCTTTAAGAGGAACATGTTCACTTAAATATGGGTCTTTTCCAAAGTCTTACTACATTGCTTCAAAAGTCTAAAAACATTGTTTGAACCCATAAAATTATTTTCTGTGTTATTATTTTACTTGTGCGGTATGGAAAAGAACAGCATGACCATTGTGCCCAATGTCTGATATGTGTTGCACAGATGAAATGCTAAGATTTTGGAATGACATGCGCGTGAATTTTCATTCTGGGTGACTTCCCCTTTTAAGAGGCACCCAAACTTAGATCGCATAACACGACTGTAAAAAAAATCATGCAAGTGAAAGAGAAACTGAAAAGGATAAAACAGTCTTAAAAAGTAGACGATAAGTTTCTATCAAATAACCCTTCACAGCTCTGAGCGAATAATGTCTTGGATTCGTAGATGAGGCCCTGGAGTATGAAAACTGTGTGAGGGATAATCAATTCAATCTATTAAGATCTCCGTCTGAAAATGAAAGCGCATAAACAGCACTCGAATCCCATAATGATGGGCGAGGATGTGAGAAAGCTCTTGGAAAGGGAATAATGGGTATAACAACAGAGTGCTCCACACAAGAAAGGAAATGAGGGGGTATTATGAAATAAACAGAGAGCAGCTCACTAAGATGGGCGTCCCTGTGTACACAAAGTACCTGCATATGTGAAGTATGCGTGCATCCACAGTACTTGTCCGCTCATTGTTGCCAGTTTTTTCTTGTCAGACTCATTTTCTCCACAACGTCTCCTTGAACAACCCCACCCACCACCACCACCTACCCCCTCCGGTACCCAGAACCACTTGTCTGCCACTCCTGGTAAACAGAGGACGGCACTTAGATAAGCAAATGATGGGGATACTGGAGAATGGGACTGTCTTACGGGGAAGCTTTCAGAGCTTTCTGTCTGGGGAGGGAGGAGAGCTTCACACAATGAGAGAGGATGGGGAACGGGGGGAGGCCAGGGGACGTTGGAAGACGCAAGGAGAACCAGCACAGAAAAACAGAGGGAGGGATGGGATGCGCTTTGGAAGATGCTCTTGGCCCCGGCTCCTTAATGGTTCCTCCTATAGTGGCAGTCATTCAAGGGCTTCCATCACTCATTTACATTTGTGAGCCGTGTCACTCGCACCTTCAGGCCTTTGTGCTGCTCTGACCGACACCAGAGCCGTTAGAGCTTTCAGGATCGCTCTGAGTGCACAATGATGCTGAAGATGAAGTTGTCGGAGCTGCTCAATGGTGCTTCAGAAGAGACATTGTTGTAAATATAGAAACAGATTTCTTTTAAGGTGTGAATAATTCCACCTATTATAGTGCTCAAACAGGACAGTGCTGTTTCCAATGCTCAGTTTTTGTTCTTCACAGCGTGGAACGTCTTTCCCAAAGGGACCATTAAAAAATGGAAACGGGAAAAAATACTGGAACGTATCAATAAGATGAAGAACAAAGAGACGAAAAATCTTGGAGCCTCCTTATCTTGGCAACCACTCAGCTTCAGATCAGACAAAGGAACCAAGACCATCCAGACCCACATGTGCTTTGAATACAACGAAGCCGTCCGCATATTCTTTGTGCTTCCTGTCTGTTTATACGCAGACGCACAATGCGTGGCTTTCTTGGCACAGTGGCACACAGGCTGGGGTCAGTGCAGACGTGACAGTGGCGAATCACACCTGATAGTCAGCCGCAGATATGCCCTTTGAGACCAATTATTTTCTAGCTGTAAGTAATTTTCAAGTGAAGGGGCTTCCGTTTATGCGGTAAAGTCGAAGGATGATGAGTTGCCTCTTCCATAAGTTTGCAAGCAAAGTCTGGGGGGACTCGGCAAGCGGTGTACCTCGTTGCGTGACTCTTGAATCATGCAGCAGTCGTTGGTAGACTGGTTTAGGGAGGGGGATACTGACCTTCTGGAGTCATGTGACGCCTCAGGCAGGGTCTTATGGACATGATGCCACTGTGCCAAGATGTTCAGTGCTGTTCGGTCTGCTCTATTATCAATGAGCAATGTGCATTGATACCTGTCATAGAACTGAGACAGTGATCATTAATGCATTTGCATTTGGTATGGAAGAAAAGGTTATTGTTAGACCACCATAGGCCTTGTGGCCTTTTTTTGTTGATGCTTTTTATTTTTGTCCAGTGGTATGAAGTGCATTAATACGAGAAGAAGAGGGTCAGAAGGGGGATCTGCAAAATGGATCTACTTTTACATTTTTGTGATAATTTGTGTTCACTGTTTTCGGAATGTTCTGGTCTGATATCAGCTGTCAGTACTGCTGCAGCTGCTTCATTTGTCACGTCTGATTCCTTTAAAAATCACCCTGCTTATATTCTAGAATTTCAATAGAAGACGTTTCTGAGGAAGGATGAAGAAAAAAAAACTTTAGCTCTCTGCGGCAAAAATCACAAGGGCACTGCTTTTTAATTTAATGTTTTTCCTTTTCAATATTTTCCTTTTTTTTTGCCCTCAGTTTTCACCAATTATATACAATTATATCGTCCTACCCCATGAGTTGCTGAACATCGCTTTCCAATTTACAGTTGAATGGAAGGAGAAACAACAGGCGCAGCAGAATGCTCGGTTACCCGAGCTGCACTTACGATGGAAGGAGCTTTTGTGATGGCCATCTTTTGAATTCGCAGTTGAGGTCATTAATTAATTTAGAACCTCACATCTGTCACAAGAAGCAGAAAGAATGCCAATAATACAGCTTCCTAATGTGGACAGACAAAAGATACCAAGTAACTTCTTTAATTAAGCAAGTTCCATAAATATGCCCTTAATATTGTTTCTTTTTCGCAATTATCGTCTCTTGCAGATGCCATTACAGGTGTATGTAAAGGATAAAATTCCCTGGTCATTAAGAGAACATAATGGCAGTCTATAATAAAAAAAAAAAATAAAAAAAAACAATAAGAATGTCCCTCTGTCTTTGTTGACCTCATATGTCTTTGACTGAAGAGATAAGGGTTTTAAGCAAGCCATACTGCTATTATAAATTTAATCAAATATTTAATTTTAAACTACCATATCTATCAGAAGTAGGCCTGCCATTTGTTTTGTGGTTGTGGTTTAATAATATTACAAAAATAAATATTGCAATATTACAAAAATCTGCATTGTTCCTGTCTTTTTACTGAAACTAAATCAGTACATTTACTTACTTAAAATGTATTTATGTTATTGTTTCTGTTGATCCCACTTTATATTAAGTGTCCCTAATACCTGTGTACTTACATAGTAACAAGATGTAGCTTGGCTTCCGCAACTTAAAGCTCATAGGAGCTTAGTCTGGCCAAGCTACTGTACCTTACTACCCGCCTTCTGGGAGGCGTTTCTCATTAGCTCGCGAAATAAAATGTAGTGTCACAGGAATACACAATGTGTATCTAGAATGTAACCACAGTGTAAGCACGCAATGCTGCATACAGTAGTATGTACTGTACTGCTGTAATATTTCTGTAACTACACACGTCTAACAACCCTCAGAATGATGTAAGTACAAATGTGTAAAAGGACATTGGTAACAACACTTCACTAAGTAGTCATGTAACAGGAATTACATACAGTAGCGACATTTTGTAACAGCAGTATGTATAAGATTAACTGGAACAGGGGGTGATCGGGGGTGTAGTTGGGTAGGTTTAGGGATATGTAAAGTGGGTGGAGTTAGTGCACCTCTGTAACACCAGTGTATATACATGGTAACTCCACAGAAACTGCCCACTTAATATAAAGTGTAACATTCTGGACACCAACCACAATTTATATGTAAAGCCTAATGTACTGCCCACTGCTGTGTAACATCAGAGTAATTACACATTGGTCAAATTGGTCAATTTGGTCGTGAGACTGTGTTGGACTTACAATAATATTATACATATAATACACACACTAGTTTTGATATTTGATTTGGTATTGATCTGGTATTCAGGAAGCATTTTATGTTACTTTCAATGTTAAAAATAGTTGTGCTGCTCAATATTTTTGTTTAGAACTACAGAATTTATTTTAATCTTTTTGTGTATGTTTTTACTGTTACTTTTGATCAATTTAATGCATGCTTGCTGAATAAAAAATTTAATTTCTTTCAAATAAATGCAACATTTTGAACTGTATTTCAAATTTTTGAATGGTAGTGTACAGTATGTAAACGTAAGTAAATGGCCTCTAACATGTCAATTAAGTTTGAGGCGAAATTTCAAAGCTTTGGTCCAAGTATTTTCTAAATAAATAAACAAGAACTGTGAAAACCAGTGAAAACAAAGACTCTCTTCAGACATTCAGATTTTTTGACTGACAGCAAATGGATTTGACTGACGGCTTTCATTGATAAGCAACGTAATGAATATTAGAAGGACAGTTATATTTTTTATCATTATGCTGTGTAACCCAGACTGAATGGAGGATTATTCAGTTGTTAACTTTAGCTGAGACCCCAGCCACTCGTTAAGACCTGCTAGTCGATCATGTTGTCATAATCCAGGGCTTCATACCTTCATTAGTGACATTAGCAGTCAATGCAGGATAGCCTGCAGCGAGCTCTACAAGGTGAGACAGAGACGAGGGTCGCTAGAAGCCCCCCCACAGCTAATTACACCTCCTGCCCTATCGCTGCAGGAGGGGCTAAAGATGAGGGGGAGGGGCAAGATGTGAGCATACCATCCATTGGTTGTCTTTAGAAGACCCTGTGAAATCAGTTTTGAGGCTTTTAGTCTATATCAGTCAGCTCTGAAGTCATCTGCACTTTTCTGTATAGTCAGTATTTTTATTATTTTTTATTATTATTATTTCAATATACAGATATATTTTTATTCTATTTATATATGTAAGTTCACTTATAATAGACTCTATTTTTATTTCTATTTCTCTTTTTATCTCATTGTATCTGTAGTTGTGGAAATATGCAGCCATTGGAGAAACAATTTCCTTTGGGATTAATAAAGACTTATCTTTATCTCTTATCTTATCTCTTTGTATATGCATTTATGGTCTACATTCTTTTTCCTAAGGGAAAATGAACAGAACATATTGGTGACATCATTTTGCACTCATAGGTGTGTCCAAATTTCCATCCAATCAAATTATGCTAACTAGCAATCGCATTTAGCCAGTCATGATAATTGCTTTGATGCAAGGCTTAAAGTTGTAGGTGTAACTGTTTTTTTTTTGTTTTGTTTTTTTGTTTTTTTATGTATAATGCTTCCTAATTGAAGTAGAAATACTGCAACAAAATAGAACTTGGGGAGAGATTCCACAGGATTTTTACTAAGTATTCAGTTGGTATCTTCTGTGAACTAGAGTATCTTCTGTAGCAAAGTAATTTGAGTTAAAATTTCTCTCAGTCTATTTAGCTCAATACTAGTGTTTGGTTCGAGTTGTCGAGTTTAAGTTAAATCCAACTCCTTATGCAATTACGTTTCCGTGGGAGAACTTTCTAAAGGTCTTATTGTCTAAATTTTATGTTTTACACTTTTACAATTTTCTGTGTATTCAGCTGTGAAACAAGTTCAGAATGTCTGAATTCATGTTGAGTTTAATTACAAATCAACTTAAGTGCATTCGTCATTCGTCATCATATTCTCATGCAATGATAAATACAAGGAAAGAGAAAACTGAGAGCGCGCCAACAGACAAGACAGTGCAGCTTACTTCTGGTATAAAACAGTCTTAACTTAAAAGTTTGACACTTTTTTGACAAATACAAACAAATACAGTTTTGTGGGTATTTCATGTGACGGTTCAATGTAGCGGCTCAGTTCAAGTGGCATGTTAACCAATAATCTTCTCTTCCTTACTAGTTAAAGCACAAAATAAACATGAATGAACATCAGAAGTACCTGGTCTTTAAGTATCTTGATTTAAGACATAAACACGCACATTTTTTTAAGTTCCAGTCCACCAATGTTAATCTATTCTCAGCTTTGGTTTGTTTGTTGGACATAAATGGCAGATTTGGCATTATGATGGTCGGATCACTAGTCAATCCTGACAAAGGATCAGTTGAAGCCCAAGTTCAAGTACCCCATTACTTTAATACAGGTGTATACTTACATGAGCTAGTACAAGTACTCTCAATTTGTTCATTTGGCACTTGTTTTGTTTTCAGAATCCTTATTGTGCCCTCATTGTTGAATAAGAAAGGAGTAACAGGTCTCTCTATTGTGGAATCACACAAGAGAAGTTAAGTTATTGTGAGAGAATAAACAGAAAAATCAATAGCAACAAACCAGGCACTTACAAGCTGTCTCGACGAGATGTTTTTTTTTTATGTTTTTTTTTTTTTCTCTGATTCACGGACATGAAGTGTCCCTATGCTCTACAACCACATTGCGCCGAAGGGGGCAATAGTGTTTATTGATTTTCTGCCTGTGTTGAAGTACGATCCGAACATGAGTAGACTGACCTCAGGTTGTTTTGTGAATGAAAAGGAGATAAACAGCAGGAACATGGGGGAAATACTACTGTGTCATGTTGTGAGTAAGCACCCCTCGTCTTTGATTTTTAAATGCATTCTTCACCATACAAATATGTAATAATTAAAGGAGCATTAGGTAAGAAATGGCCAAAACCGGTACTGCAATCACTTTCAAAATACTGCTGAGCGGTGTCTCCCCCTCCCTCTCCCCGCTGACTAGAGGTTGCCAAAA
>JAUCNO010000279.1:7346903-7383453 GCA_032353835.1 Enteromius viviparus | reverse complement strand
TTTTAGATCTTTAAGTCCATCTCATGAAAAATCGGAGCAGAAACAAAGGTGTTGTGTTTATATTTTTGTTGAGTGTATGTAGTAACCTTGCAACTACATTTCAACTAATTGTCAATAATTTGCAACCACATGTTTACTAACTCTCAGAGTAGACTGTTAGGGTAGGTTTAGGGTTGGTAGAATTGTCACATTTTGACGCTTGGTCAAAACCCTTTTACGTCGCTTTTTGAAGGTCAAGGTAACCCTTTTTAGTCACTTTTCGACGTGTAGGGTCCTTAGCCTCACACAATATTTTTTTTATTTTATCGTCATAATTAAAAGATATATTGGGTAAAAGCAATGGCATTATTGCATATATGTAGGGGTGTGATTTTTCAGTGTAAACAATTTTACTTATTATATTATTTACACATTTATGAGCATGTAACCAAACCCCTGCCCCTAAACGTACCATCTGTCAATAAAACACAAGATACAGCAGGCAGATAAAACCAGTGCCATCAATTATTTGAAAGATATTAATATTCCAAGTATTTTAGGCAAAACAATTGATTTGTGAGAGGAATAGAGGCAGTCGCTGTCTCCCTCTTCTGCATACTTTCTGTGCTCTCTGCAGTCTGTGCTCAATTTCAAAAAATGCCGCTACAAGAATCCTTACGCCAACATTGTTTGTAAAAATACCATTGGCTCTTGTGTGTCTCGTGATCGATTGCGTCATGCTGTTGTGAAATACTATTGGTTCCTGTGTATCTCGTGAGGGATTGCATCATGCTAAGAGACGGGAGTATGTTTTCTGAATGAGATGTGAACAGGTGAACGGAACGCAATCATTTTTAATGATGAAAACCTTGTATTACTCTCTTTTTCACAAAAAGACTTTGTATGGCTTCAGAAGACTTGGAATGTGACACGCTTGTAATGTATTTATACTGCTTGTTAATGATTAGTTTGTGCAATAAATACCCGTAACTGTATTTGCCTGTGTGTGTTTATATTGTTCAGAGGTAGGGGTGGGGTTTGGTGCACCAATAAAAGTAAAAAAATTATACATTTGTAACTGCCGATACTAACCTGCTGTTAATATGTTTGGTTACTCCTCTACCCAGGGTTAAATTGACCCATAACCTTGGGTTTAAAAGATGCTAACCCAGGGTTAAAAGGCTTTTGGATGCATTCAATAGGCCTGTTTTATATGCATGTTAGTTATTTACTAAAAATATTTGAATATTTCTAACATCACATCCAAAAAAGTCAACACCTCTGATCTCATATTGAAACTTGAGAAAGACAATGGGGTCATTGTTCACACACAAAAAAAAATCTTCATGCCGTTGGGAAAATTAGAGCTTTAATTAAATATGCTCCGTAGTCCGGGTTCAAAGATCCCTGGCTCCTTGGTGAAGGCAGTCCATCTGTCCAGCAATCCCTCCAATTCCCACCCACCACCTTTAATTAGCGGTGGATACCCGTGCCTCTTGCTAGCTGATCCCATCGCACGCGCAGAGAAAAGTGAAAGAGTGAAGGAATCCATCTGTCTTCTGCCCATGGTGAAGAATCGCAGATTAACACACTTCTGTCCACTGAATGCTGGGAATTCCTCTCCTCGGGTGTGAGCCAGAGGATCCGCAGCTGTTTCGGCTATTAATAAATGTGGTGTGTGCATGCGCGTGTCTCTGTGTGTTTGTTTGGATAGTGTGACTGCCAACGCGTGGCCTTGAGTGTAAGTCCAATCATTAGAAAGCAGCGCCTTGAGAAATTGAGTTGAGAGAAGAGGAGTGTAAACTGCTCTTTGAGCCGTAATCCTTCTTCTACAGTGGGCCTGTGATCTCTAGTAATCACTCCTTCTGTTCATCCTCATCGCACTTGATCACAATCTTCTAAACTTCCAAAAGACATGAGGAAGAACAAACTCATGCACCTACACAACTCTACACACAGGCTGTTGAGCTTTTGCTCATGAAGAGAAATTCAGATAACGGTGCCTGATGAGGATGTTTTGAATTCGAGTGCTTCAGCCTGATTACATTCAATATGTTTGGCACTGATTGGTTTAAGCAATTAGCAATGATGTATTAGCGACCAAAGCCTGCAGGTTTCTATGTATGTTTCCAGCTCGACACCCACCAGAAAACCCCAAAGAATATTTAACTGTCAATATAGCAACATATATATGCTTTTTATCTACATTTATGCATATAACTTTCTTTTAAAATGGCTTAACCAATACCATGAGGGTAGGGTGTGGCCATCTGTTTTTTTGACCAATAAAAGACATACAGTAGATTTCAGAAATCTGTTTGTGCACTGTAGTTATTTTTTACCAAAATTATCTTTAATAATATCATCTAGGGTAGTAATGTCCAAACTCATTTAGGACTGAGTTTGCAACTAAAAAGGTGCTGAAGTGGTTTTTGAGGACAGTACTAACAGGGTTGTGTTTTCGAGACCCATTTAGTATATCTTTCTGTGAAGGCACCAAATCCCAGGCATGTTGTTAATAAGCAGGCTCTTTAGCAGCTTGTAAATGTGGAATGTCACATTTTGGTATTGTACATGAGTTTTGAAACATTTCTCTTTTCTCTTATTTCTTTCTCAATACCATTTCTTTCAGCTACTGTAAATAAAACCTTCTTTCAGCTTTGCTCAATACATTGAAGGGTCTGTAGTTCACGTATGCACTTTTCAGATAATTTGAAATTTCTTCAAGGAAAATGGTTAATTGAAAGTTAATCTACATAGAATCTTCTTTTGTATGCTTAAAAGGAGGGAAGAAGTCAGGGGCCTATAAAAGAAATCACTCATCTAGGTAGTCTGAATCAAGAAAATGTCTCCTTTCTTTATGTGACATTGTATGTGCCACCATTATCTGGGAAGGTTTAAGAGAGGATTGTCAAGCGTGGACAACCTCAAGGCTGTAAGTCCATCTCCAGAGACCTTGATGTGCCTATTTCCATCATATATGAGCCACGAAGAGATTAACCCCTGTCATCTACGACTAACTTTTTTTTCCTAGATACATAAGATGACTAAATGCTTCAGCGAGAAAAATATAAAAGCACTAAGAACCTGGAGAACTAGATGGAAGGAAAAACAGATCTGTTTCCCAGAATGTTCTAAATTTGTCATACACCACGCCTCTGTGGCATCACACTGTTCAATTATAATTCAACTTCCTGTGAGGTATAACTAATATTTAATTTAGTTTAGATTCAGATTTACAAAGAATGCCAAAGACAGTTAGTCTAAATGTATATGCACAAAATCACAACTGCTGTAGATGATGTATCACATTCTGATGTTGTTTATTGATTCATATGCACAATGATCATGATATGAAGATAACCATATCACTGTCTCCATCACATACATTTTACTTCTATTTTGAAGTCTGTGGTTGCTACAAAATATTAAGTGCAGGACTACTTCTTGTATTGATAAATGTTAAATGCTTTAAATTAGAAAAATATATATTTGAAAGTTATATGAAAGAGAGAGGAGATCAAACTATTTAAATAAGTTGTTTTTGAGGGACACAGCATGGTAATATTTTAGAAGTTAGTTACAGTAGACACCAAATTGCGTTATTTCTAAATTAATAATGCTAAGTTTACAGTACAGTATCTTACGAATCGTCTGTAAACATGAAAGAAGTTTTATAAAAATGTTGCATGTTTCCTGGGGCCCTTAACTGAAGGCGTTAACATAGAGAATGCGTGTTGCGATCCTCAGACGCTGTTAAAATAGAATGCTGTAATGCTCTTAAAATAGAACAGAATTAGAAAACATTATGAGGTGGCTTTTGCAGCAGGAAAAAAAGCCCTCATGCCAGCTGAATGCAAAGCATGGGACAGACTATTCTTTTAGGCCCATCGTATATCACAGCGACTATCAAAGAAAGGTCACCCGTGTCTCGCACCTACAAAACACTCTTGCTTCTACAACTGAAGGGTAAAGAAGAGGCCTACTTGCTCAGGAAATTTCCAACCATTGTACCTAAAGAAGAAAGAAGCCTTTGAATGAATGCAGATTCCTTTCAAAGCAAAAGAAGGTGTCTTCAAATTTTTGTTCACGCCATCTTGTGTTCAACACAATTCCCTTTTCTTCGGATACTCAAGTGCTCTATTGTAGGAAGCACTCATTCGCTTATCATCAGAGCGCATACGGAAACTAACACCCAAGAGCGGACACACGTACAGTACATACACGCACATTCACACCTTGCTGAGCATCATTCAGATGCACTTTCCCAAAAAGTGAACGACGAACACACACACAGAGAGACACACAGACTCATGGGCAAACATTTTCATGGCTGTCAGCAGGGACAAACATGTCGAGGGCTATAAAATTTACATATATGCTAAACACTTGAGTGGCAAATGCAATGTGCTAATACTGAGCTGATGAGATAAAGCAAAGGTGGAACTGACACAAGCCCCCTCTCAGCGCAAGTCAAAGTCAAACCCTGTCTCTCTCTCTCGGCTCCTCCACACGTTTGTCTGGCCGGATTACCGCTAGTGTATTTACACGAGCATCTCTCTCTCACTCTCCCCGTTTCCCTTTCTTTCTCTCGCCCTCTGTCTTTCTCCCTCGCTCCCGTTCCCTCCGAAACAGATGCAGCCATTGATTAATGGGCTGATGGTGGTTAAAAAGTCGAAAATGTCAGCGAGTATCTTCTCCAGCAGTGTCACTCTCCTCTGCAACAGAACAATGCTTCTAACTGAGGAGCAGGGCCACGTGCCAAGTATTCCTCACAATGGGAGGTCATGTGCCCGCCTCCCCTACAGCAAGTAGGCAGATATGTATACATCTACATAAGGACAAACTTGCAGGTTGGGGGGTAGTTGATGGGAGGGAGCGCCGGTTGAGGGGTTGGGAGTGTGCTGTGGCTCGATACGGGCTAATAATAGGGAGTCACATGGGTATGTCAAGTCAGTTCGGACAAGTCCTTGCTGGCAGAGGTTAATCAAAGTGCTTAGAATTAAGGACCTTTTTTTCACACTGTTGCCCGCTAACGCTTCCAGTTCAGAACAAGGCTTAGGGGCAATGCACATGTGATGGGAATGACATCGACAATCTGAAGCCCGGCGCCCCAGAAATAACCTTCAGATTTCAATACCATCGATCAGGGGGAGGAATGAGTGCCTTCTGCCCGCATTCTCCACCAGGACTAATTAAAGAATAGCTAGCTAATCGCATGAACGGCGCGTACAGGCTAAGGCCTCAACCCTAACTTCCCTCTCCTGCCGCCCCCAGAGCGATCGGAAGGAAGTTTGAGGTCGAAGTTAGTGATGGTGTTCTTCTTTAACCGCACGGTGCACTCTGGGTGCGGAACAGCACGATGAACCAAAGCCACCGCCGGCAGAAAGATTTGAACGATCTTTTCTAATTGCACATCGCATTAGTCTGCATGGCTTGAGAAAAGGGAGGCCATCGGATTGGGCGGGGTCGAGCAGTTTGAAAGATATTCGATTTAAAGTTGGAGACATCAAGTTGAGAAATGCGTTAACGCTCTAGATAACATTACTTTCGAATAGCTTTTTTTGTGTGTCGTTAGCATAAATGCTGCTCATGTATATGCGGTTTTAGTGCGAGTGTGTGTGTGTGAGAGAACAGAAGTTAGAGCATTAGCGAGTTAAATGTGTGTGCCGTTTGACCTTGGTCACTGCTAGAGAGGCCTAGTTTCTTGCCAAACTAATCAATAAGCCAAACAGGCAGAAGATGAGTATTTAGAGCATGGGAAGCTAAAGTCAAACACAGATAGGTTATCTACCCAGCCCAGAGCGCACTCCTGTGCAAATATTTTGCTAGCAAATTTTTCATGGTAACTTGCTTATAAAACGATGTCACTCTCTTCCTCTTCTCTCTCCCTCTCTTTGCCTTCCCCGTCTCTCATCATCCAGTGAGTATGGAAAGACTGCTGGAGCCACGTGGCTTAGTGGCCGTGTATCACAATGTTACCACAGGTCAACAACTTGTCTCTAGGGATCAGTCAAACAGACAGAGGGAATTAGAGTCATGGAGCAGACATAAGCCTTCCATATTCATATGGAAAATCTGGGGGTTCCGATGCAGGGACAGGGTTAATATGTTACTCTTCAAACCCTTTGATTTATCAGACATGGTTTGCGCCATTGTTTACCTGAAGTGCATCTGAAGTGCAGCAACCAAATTAAAATCTTTTACATGTTTAATCACACATGCATTAACATAATGTCACTCCTTTAACATAAATAAATGAGCCTGTATTTAGTTTTGTATCCAGGTTTACTTTTAAATTCCATTTCGATTTTAGATTGATTTTACCAAAAAATAAACAAATTATCACGTAATAATATATATTTTTTAATTAGTATTACTTTTTATTATTATTATTATTATTATTATTTTATTTGTTCTCTCTTTTGGAAAAATTCTATTTAAAGACCAAATCTTTAGTAAATAACTAATCTCTTGCAACTTATGTTTCCTATTAACTAAACTAATTAATTAACTAAAACCAGGGATCTCAGTATATTTTATTTACCTTTTTTGAGACAGTAGCACAAATATATTTAAAAGAAAATGTGTAAATAAAAAATCTTAATTTATTTATTTAGGCTGGAACACACTACATGACAGAATAGAAAATCTGAACAGATTTTACAACACTAGGCATCATATAACTTTGTAAATGGTTACAGAGAAAAACTGGGCATCATAAACTAAACGACTGAGGATCACACACTACCAGCCTTTTTAAGTTGTTCCGAACACAACAGACTCACGCAGAAACATGTGCCTCATTGCTAAGATGACAAATCAAAATTATATCTGTTCTAAAATCAGCTTGAAATATCAAGCATGTCTGATATGCTCTAACCGGATGGATTCAGAAGAATTAAAAGACTGACCATCATTTCTGTGAAGTCCTAGTGCCCAAAATCAGAAAACTGGCTATGGCTTTCAGAAACTATCGTTGATTTCTCCCAGACTTGTCCAAAAATCTGGGCAAAAGTCATGTATGTGTATTCTGCCCTTAAGAAATATTTATGGCAAGTAAATATTCTAATCCACCTGCTATTGGAAGGAGTGGCCAAAAGCTAATTTTGGATCCTGACTTCATTCATTTATCCTCTTTAAAATAGTGTTCTAAGAAAGTTTCCTCCCACTGGGTTTGATTTTATGCCAGTGTTGTTTGAAGCATGATGCACATGTAAGTGTGAGATGAACTGCTCAGAATATCACTGGCAACAAAGAAACCAGAGAGAACTACATTTCCAGTTGACGTGAATTGAGTTTTGTTTGCTCAGCTGTCGCACTAAAAGCCAGCGTGCTGATATAAACAGAATCTGTCCCACTATTTACATTTATTTTCATAAAGTCTGTCATTATGTCTTTAATTGTAAGTCTAAGCTAAGATCATTGCTGATGGTAGACGAGAGCAAACAATGGTGTTTTGAAGACTACAGCAATTTCTCCTCTAAAATCTTGCCTCAGGCGAAAATGTTGTCTCCGCAGCATTTTTTAAGACGTCAAGAACACTGTTGTTGGAAAACAACTCCTTTTTGCGCTGTATAAACAAATTGTGACCTATTAATGTCTTGTTAGATTAAATAACCGTCCTTCAGTCCTGGATAAAATCCTGTAGCCTATTAGCAAAATGACTTTCACATCGCTTGGATGCATCCTGTTAGTTTGTTTGTTTATTTTCATTTGGTTTCCCTTATTGTTATTCTGTTGGTTAATAGTGAACACGCATTCTCAGAATATACAGTGCAGAATGAGTGTATCATAAATTTGTTTTTCTCTATTATCTCTTTCTCTCTTCTCACAGTAAGATTTGTGGCAGTAAAGTATGTGATCCTCGGCAGGAATCATCTCCTCTAACATATGGGTGTCTCCTGGTCCAAAAGGCTTCTCTGTGGGCCAGGTGGGCATCTGCTCCTTAACATTCACACAGAGGAGACTGCCTTCAGCAAGATGGACACAACAAACAGTCATCTTTACTGACTGAGACCTATTATACATAAAGACGACTTTAACAGAGATTCGATCTTCGCTTGGCATCAAACTGTAAATAACCAAATCATCTAAATGGCACAGAAAAGCTAAAACTGGCATTTTCTTAATGTATTAGTTCAGCAGTGTGTGTCAGAGCAATTCAAGCATAGGGTATTTGTTGTGTTATTTTTTTCATCCCATGGACTCCTATTGCATGTGCATAACTGTAAAGGCATTTACCCAAGTGATTTACATTGCATTTTGATTTACAGTATTTTATCAGTCATTAAACTCATGACTCTTGTGTTGTATACACCACCAACTGCTATTGTTTGAGCTGCTACTGTTATGATAAAATTTATTTATTTTGTGCAAGGAACCATTAAATTGATCAAAGATGACAGAAATGACATTGGTAACACTTTATTTTAAGGTGTCCTTGTTTTAAGTTACATGAACGTATTATTATAATAACAATGAATTATGCATAATTACATGCAAATAACCCAAAACAAACCCCTAACCCTAAGCATATACTAAGTACATGTAGTTAATTAATATTACTCACTACTTAAATGTATAATTACACTGTAACGAGGACACCTTAAAATAACCATTATTTATTTGATTATATCAGCGCTGTCAAGCGATTAATCATGATTCATTTAATCCAAAATTAAGGTTTTTGTTTACATAGCATATAAGTGTACTGTTTATATTAATTATGTCTGTTTATATTTTAAAAAATAATATAAATTATATAAATATATTCAAAACATTTAATGTGTCTGATTATTTATATATACATAATAAATATACACAGTACATATATTATGTGACCAGAACTTTTATTTTGGATGCCATTAATCATTTGACAGCATTAGATTATTAGATTTCTTTTTGAAATAAATGCTGTTTATTCTTTATTTTTATCAAATAATCCTAAAAATAAGCCGGCTGTTTTTACACTTCATGAAACAGTACAATCATTTTCAAATGTGATAATAAGAAAGGTTTCTTGAACATCAAATCAGGATAGAATGATTTCTCAAGTATCATGTAACACTGAAGACTGGATTAATGGCTGCTGAAATTGATGGACTCCACATTACTCAGCAAAAACGTTCCCTTCAACAATCCATTATTAAATTATTCCATGCTAAACAGCAGTGACACATTTTCACAGGAGAAGGGTGATGGATCCTGATGCATGTCTCTCACTTCATTAAGTTGTCTTGTGAGGGTTTCACTGTAATCCTACGGCAAGTGCTGCCAGAATTTAATCAAGATGATGGCTGCCATATGTCTCAGCTTGTGTTTTGAGACTTCTTCCCTCGAGCTTCACATTCTCAAGAGCATTTCGCACAGATTAGTGCAGCTACTCTCTCTCTCTAGCGCTCTCTCATTCTCGTTTTCTTCACACTATTAATCTCTTCTGTCTCTGTCTCTTGAGAGAGGGAACACCCAGACAGTTCACACATTGCACTTCGCTCAGCTAACGTTCTCGATTTTACTGGAACCAGATCGAGGTATACGTTTTGTTTTTTTCTGGCTTCTTAAAATAGTTTAAAGACTTAAAAAATAATTACATTACATGCCTGATATCATTAATAAATTCAATTAATCACAGAATATCACACTTGATTCTCAAAAATAAAGGCGCTTAAAACGTTCTTCACAGCGAAGCCATGGAAGATCCATTTTTGGTTCCACAAAGAACCATTCAGTCAAATAAAGTTTGATGTTAAAGAAAGATGTTAAAGTTTCTGTACCAAACCATTTAGGTAAAAAGGTTCTTATATGTCATTGTGAAGGATCTTTATTTTTAAGAGTGTTCCACCAACATTTCGTAATTATTAAGGAGTGTTTATGTATCATTTGGGTTAGTATTTTTAGAAAACTAGTGCAAAGTATCAAAGCCCACTTGTATTTTTGCTTACAAGCCATTTAACTTCTGTAATGTGATATTTCAGAGTTCACTGGGGGAAAATGTAGGACAGGAATCGATTCGACTGAAAAACCACGGCACATCCTTGTGGAAACAATGCTGTGTTTATAACGTCACAAACTGAAACTAAACTAAACTATTGATTAAAATATTACTAATTTTTAAATTATTTTTTTATTTCAATTTTTCTGTCTTTTATTAAACATGCTGTTTAAAAGTTTTTTTTATGCTTTTATGCTCATGGTGAGTCTTTTATGCTCACCTTTAAAATACAGTAAAAACAGCAATATTTTTCTAATATTATTAGTTTAAAAAAATCTCTTTTAATTTTTTATATTTTTTAAAATGCCATTTATTCCTGTAATGGTAAAGCAGTCATTAATCCAGCTTCTAAATACTAAATACCAGTTTTTCTGCTAAAAAAAGTAAAAAAAAAAACTGTATTTATTTATTTTAAATACTTTAATATTTAAATTTTGAAACTTCTGAGTTTGTATAAAATGCTCGGTTTTACTACTGTTAAATGCAAAGACCTTCACATATTTGAGGGTGCACTGTTTGTGTGTGTGTGTTATCTTGCAGAGTCTGCTGAGCTATGAAGGAGGTGTTCCGGACTCTCTGCTCTCCTACAGGATGACAGCTGGTGAGGAGCCGGCCTCTCCAATGAGGAAACCAGCGACATGCAAGAGGTGAAAAAGTCTCTGTTTCCTCCTCTCTCCTCTTCCTCCACGGCCAGCTCATCTTTTGAGAAGCATTTCTTTTCACCGTGTCTTGTACAGAAGGTCATTGGCGGAGGATGTTCTGGGACAAAAATGTCAAAGACATATTATTTTTTCTCCGTCCATCATCCTTAATGTTTTTTCTCTGCGAATTATCACGAGGATAATACGTATTTGGCCATTCTTTTGATAAGTAAGAGAGTGCTGCTAAAGTTTGTGAATACAAAGAGTACAAGGAAAAACATGACAAATAGACGCATGTGCATTATGCTAGCATCCTCCGGGTTTATCTTAACCCGCTTATTATAATCACCATGGAATTACATCCACTTAGAAATGTTGCCGCATTCAGGCAAACCCACCCTTGACTTTAGTCATACGGTTCTTCATTGTGCTTCCGTTCGTAATGTTTTCTTTTTGTAATTTCCCTCTTCATAGGATCAACGTTTCACACATTTCAGTCTGTGACCAAATGAATTAACACAAATTAAGGCGAAGCGTGCGAGCCTTCCTCTGTGTGCAAGTGCTGGAGGCAGATAGACACTTATCGTAAGCTCTTTACATTGCTGTATTAATTCCAGCCATTGAGGGGGAAAACAATTTAGAGGCGTTCTTGTCTACAGCAGACAAACTTGATGCCGAGGACCGCATTGATCAAAAGCCAGTTGGGTCAAGCCAGCTGTAGTTATGTGGCCAAATTTAATTTTTGTTTTTTTCATTGTGAACCACGTTTCTTGTCTGAGCTAAATAGCAAAAGTGGAAAGAAAAGGGCCGAGTTTGCTGCGTCTCTCAGCGGGGCGGGATGGGGTCTCTAAGGGCTCCGCTGGCTTCAGTTGAAGGTGGCGGGGATGTCACACGCGGGCATTGTGTCATGTAAACGTCTCTTCACTAATTAATTTCTCTCTGGGTTGCCGTGTGAAACGGCCCTGGTGTGATTCGACCCTGTGAGCTTGTGTTCATTGTCTGTACAGTGACAGGGAAAAGTGATGTTTTAGAGAGAATAGCATGATGTCCCTCTACATGTAAGGGTCAATGACAAATAAAGATGTCCGAGATGATGAAAGGAGGAATCATTTAATAATCTAGTTCACATTGCAAGTGCCAAATTATTAGGAAAGTAATTTTAGCACATAAACTAT
The DNA here is from genome assembly GCA_032353835.1 of Enteromius viviparus. NCBI lineage: Eukaryota > Metazoa > Chordata > Actinopteri > Cypriniformes > Cyprinidae > Enteromius > Enteromius viviparus. The sequence continues at coordinate 7,371,664 of JAUCNO010000279.1, read as the reverse complement.
GTTGGTTTCATACAGTTATAAATTTATTTATTTAAAAAATAATATATATATATATATATATATTATTGTGTAAGTGATGAAATATTGCACTTTGAATAAATATTATCATTATCAAGATAAAAAATAAATAAATAAATCAAAATAGAAAAAAATTCACTTTAATTAAATCATGAACTTTTATCAAGATTACTCCATTAAAAAGTTACATTTTTGTTTTGATGTATTTATTTTTTGTATTATTTATTGATTTATTTAAATTAATTTTTTGTTTATTCTCCTCGAAACATAGTCATGAAAGACTACAGGGGACTCGATTTTTCTTTTTTGTCACATGACAATAAAATGGCTTCTTGCATGTTTGTTACAGCAAGGAATATGATGTGTATATATATAAAATACACAATTTATGTATTAATTATAATTCTATTTATTCATGCATTTTTTTACTAAATAAAATGCCAAAGTTTTTTTATACTAAAACTTTTTTTTTTATCTTATTTTGACAGTGACACCATCTAGACTTCACTTTAAGCCCTGCAATCAATTAATTGCTAATTAAATAAATAAACTATCAAAAATCTAGAAATGATTCTTCACAGACATAACAAAAATCCAAACAAAAAGACCTGCATGTTACTGACCTGTATAACTTTCTCTCTCTTTCTCTCTGTTCCCCTCCCCCTGCCTGTTCTCATAAAACTCTCAGGTTGTTGACATACTTAAGACAGAAGCTCACTTTTCTTATGTTGGCAAACATGACCACCTGCCAAGTCGTATTCAATAGACAGACCTTAACCACAAATGATAATGCGTCTAATATAGAGACAATAGATAAAGAAAAATTAATACAAAGGAGCTTTCTGTTCAAGCCCTGTTTTCTTTACAACTACCTCACTGGAAGACAGGGGATAGTCCATTAGGGACATGTTGATAAGACAATATTTACTCAGGAGGAACAAGTTCAAAGAGACCATGCTTTTTAACCCCGGTCTTGAAGCTGAGGACATTGAGACTGGCAGGTGTTTTCGCTGAGTTGTTCTGTGGCGATTCAAAAGATCCTTTTTTCCCTCAGTGGCATTAGGAGCTTGACGTCTGTGTGAACCACTACAGTTTGCATATTTGTCTTTATTTATTCAGCCTAGAGCAAGACTTATTGTGATGTTGATGGGTCTATATAAATCCTAGTTCCAGGGCACAGTTTAGCTTTGCCTTAAACAAATAAAGAGACAACAGTGAGGGTGTGACTTAGTACAGGGCATGACGTAGAGGAAGAGTTCACTTAAAACTGAAAATTTGTTCATTTAATCACTGTCTTGTCTTGTAGCCATGTGGTCCACCCATATGCTGTTTTTTCTTCCCCAGTGGAACATTAAAATACATTTTTATAATCTTTTGTAATAATCTTTTCGCAGATCTTTCCTTACAGCAACAGCTTATAATGACCATGTGTGTCAAAATCTAAAAAGAGCAAAGAAAACACCCCTAAAAGTGTAATAAAAGTGGTCCATAAGATATAATGCAGTATATTCCTATTCCTAAGTCTTATGAAGCCATGAGGCTCATTATGAAAATATAAGGATTATATCAATACTTAAGTCAAAAATGGTGTGTCATGTTTTCTTAAAAACATTTTGGTGTCACTGAAGTTAAAACTTTATTTTTAATTGTTTTATTTTTAACAGTTCACCCAAAAATCAGTTGTTCCATAAGTGTTTCATTCCTCTTTGAAACACAGATTTTTGGCAATTGTTTTTTTTTATACATCAAGCAAGTACAGTTGAGCTTATTTACCATATTTGGTTTGCTCAGTGTATTGCGTGTTCATAAATGAATGAATGTTATGAGCACTTAAATGAAGGGATAAAAATCTCTGAGATTTTATTACCATATCTTAAAGTCATATAGATTTGAGATAAGTCACAAAGCTATAATGTGTCTTCAGAAGACTTATATAAAGGGTACATATCATGTGCACCACTTTTTTTGGTAGAAATGTACAGGTTTGGAGCAACACGACGGTGAGTGAATAATATCCAAATGTTATGTTTTACTGAACTTCCAATAACCTGCATCAGAAAAATCAACGCAAATACAACGATTCCAGTGTTTTTTATGACCCAAAGACAATCAAAACCAGATATGCCATCATAAATGAAGCATATCACAAATGTATAGTTCATAACCATAATGATCATCTGTCATCCTTCGGCACGGTGATTCTAATACGAGGGTTGTACATGCGCAGTGTCTTTATGGTGTGGTAATACACTAAAAGCTCCAAGGGCACGGCATCCCTGTGCAGATGTGCTCTTTCTTCCTCATTACCCATCAGTGCTCCAGCGGAGCCCTGATTCGGCCGGCCACAGCAGGCATGATATCACCCATCCTCCGCACGCGTGTGTGTATGTGTGTGTCTTATCCATGTTTGTCCCTGGAACCCTTCCAAAAGTGGCTTTGCCACCCCGCTAGCCAAATAAGCAGAAGAAAGTGCAGTGTTTTTCTGCCTGGACAAACCCGACCTTTGCTTTTTCTTGTGCAAGCGAGCAAGCAGGTGACTGCTGCCCAAGTCGATCACCTCCTCCGGGTTCGCCCGTGTTTACCTTCCCCGGCGCTGTCGTTCTCTTGCCTCTGGACTTTAGCGTCCTGTCTCCCTGCCAAAGCCCAGGCGCTTCCAGGGTCCCTTCTCCCGGAATCAAAAAACAGCTAAAGAGGTTAATGCACTCAAGTAAGGATGAACAACCAGCTGTTAACATTCTCATATTTAATACCTAACTCATCCAGAAGACATCAGCCACAGAGATGGAAGGGAGAGAGTCTGGAGCTTATGGCACTCACATCTGCTTTGTACATTTGGGTTGGGAAGAGTATCTTAAACACTTGAGAATGACAATACCCTGAGATGAGCTGGACTTAAGCAGAGATAAAAGCAGATAATGGAGGGTCAATGTAGGATGATGGGTCAAGAGAGCATAACTGTCCTTTTTTTAAATTTTGTTTCGGGTTGATGCTGCTTCTTTCGTATCATATTAATAGCGATAACAAAAAACAGCTCAGCAAAAACAAAACCGGCCCTTAAAATGTCATCAAGTCTATAATCAAACTAAAGTTACCACGTCAGATCTCACGTCCTGTCTTTGTATGAAAGATCTCCGCCGCTACCTAAGCGATGCATCAATCCGGGTCAGATCTCCGAGCTGAGATGGAATAGGGCTGTTTTTCTAGTAAAGCAGAGGTGGAAAACAACTCTTGGATGCAGCTGTGTGCCACTGCGCACCTGCCCTTGACCCCCCCCCTAACCTGAATGGAAAAAAGGAGATTCTTTTTTTCCAACTTTCATGTGATTCCAAACAGGAAATTTTAGGAAGGAGGTAAGAGAGGTGGAAAAATAGTTGGCATGTAATTAGGTTTTATTAATTTCTTTTTTCCAGGTGGAGATTTATGACTTGATGGTGTTAGAGTCAGATAAAAATACCTGCTTTCTTGGCCGTGACTCTTTGGGCATATTTAATCATGCCATAAAGAACTATTGTTTTGGGGTATAAAAGAATAATGTATAAATTTAATCATGTTTATTTTTAAAATGCTAACTGATGACCTTGTACGGCTGCGTATGAGCGGAAAAAACAAGTGCTTATTATTGAAAGAATAGCTGTAAAGATCCTCTCACATGCTTGTCATGATTTAGGGGGTGAATAGACATGACAGCTGAGACTGGAAGGAGGGAAAAAAAACTCACACATGCAGATGCAGCCAGCACCATGCCTTTAGCCCATGACCGTCAGCTGTTTAGCAAATCTGTGATCCTGAGGGGAGTCCTGTCTATTATACATGCCGCACTAAAAGGGACACTTGGCCATTTTTTTCCATCAAGACGTCCAGGCTATTGTATAGTATAACTAGTGGGTAGTAGCTGAGACAGAATAATAGAGCAGATTATAAGATCAAATGTATGAAAAAAAAAACAAAAAAACAATACGCTTCTAGAATAAATATATGCAGGTGATTTAATTAACTATTTATGAAAATATATATAAGTAAAGTATGCAGGATTATAATGGTATCCAATGAAATCGCTTTTTTAATGGCTTTTCTCTGTGAACTTGAGATGGGAGCAGATGTCCATCGCTGTTCCAGGAGATTCAGTGTTTTAAAAAGTAAATATAAAAGACCTAAGAGCAATTTAATGTGTTTGTATATCGTTATGCATCAGTGAGATGAAACTACATACTTGTGTAACAGCAGAAACATTTAGGTTTTGCTTGTGTTATGTTCTAAACGCATGTTAACAACGATATTTTAGCGTTAGCATAATGCTAACATTTTATGTGTTGTGTCTATATATTTCTAGTGAAGGATTGGGACATGCTAAAATGTGAAAAACACGTAATGTGGCTTAAAGCCCGTAAAAACCGTTGAAGGAAACCCAAATTTCTGTCAAACCTTCCTTGTAATAATATCTTACTACTGTCAAAAGAACGATTCTATATTTAACAGATAAAGTGAATAATATGTTAGTGTTTTCTCCCGCATATAAGTTCAGTATAAGAACACAACTTAACATGGCTTAATGCATTACCTTAACAACAACCGGGAGAAACCAAGCTTCTGTCAAATTTTATTTATAGTAAAGACTTGCCTCTGTCAAAAGAACAAGCTCTTATTCCACGTATAAAGTGAATAATATCACGTTTAAGCATTCACCCCTGTAGAAGTCCATTGCAAGGAAACAGTTTAACGTGGTTTACCATACCTTAACAATGACCAGGGACAACCAAACTTCTGTCTAATTTTACTTATGAAGATTTGCCACTGTCATAAGAACTAGCTCGTAAAGTGAATTTTATTACGTTTAGCTGTTTTCTATAATGGCTATGGGGGTGAACGCTTATATTATTAACATAAACTAAATAAGAGCTTGTTGTTTTGACAGTGGCAAGTCTTTATTATAAATAAAAATTGACCTAATTTTGGTTTCTCCCGGTCGTTGTTAAAGTACATTAAGCCACGTTAGGCTGTTTCCTTATAATGGACTTCTATGGGGAAGAAAACGCTTAACATGATATTATTCACTTTATCTGTCGAATATGGGCTCGTTCTTTTGACAAAAGTTAGTGATTATAACAAGTAAGGTTTGATAGAAATTTTGTTTTCCTTGTCAGTTTTTCGGTGCATAAGCCACGTTAAGTGTTTTTAACGTTAAGCATTTTAGAATGTCCCAAAGGATTGAGAGAAAAGTAGAGCACATTTGAGATTGTATCTTCAAGCATTTACCATCGGGATTTCCCTGCTTCATATGTACATTTGCATGAGTTGAAGTGATTTTCAGTTATTTTCATTACGATATGTTTTAAAGTCTTGTGTTTTATAAATTAACCATTTATTTTGTTTAAATGATGAAAAGAGACATAAGAGTTAAATGGAGACAAAAAAAAAGATAATTAGTGTGAAATATCATCATTAACACGCTTTGTGTGTTAAACAAGATAATTGTACAAATGATTGCATAGGATTTAAGTGGAAAAAGGTAATGCCAAATTAGAGAAATAACACAAAGCAATGTAGTACACAGAGGCATGTAAATGGATATTAATGGTTGTTTATTTAAAAAAATGGTCAAACTGAATCAATGCATACACTGCAAAGTGCTAATTGTTCTTTTGGCCTTGTGTTTTCAAGGCCAGGTTCTTTTTTCTCTCTTTGGTTTCGGTCTGTGTGATGTTTTGCTGATGTTTAGCCGCTGATTGTGGTCTGCTTTAGATGAGAACTGAGTGAAGTGTGAACCCTTCCTGGATTGTGGACAATCTCAATTCTCTTCTGTGTGCGTAACGGCAGAGTTGGACTGGCGAGCCGCCCATAACCGGACCTTTAGAACATTCCTGTTATGAAAGAACACAGAAATTAAACACATTCATCTTCGAATGGTAGGAGTGGAATTTCATATCACTTTTCCTATTTCGAGATAGACTTTAGAGATTGTGGATTTCACCAATTCCTGGATTCCTGGACTGACATTATGAACTGATTGATTTTCCAAAGAATCATTCTTTAACCACATTGTAAACCACGAGTATTGAACTTATTGTGTGTTATTCTTTCAAATACTTTGTTGAGGTTTATTTTTAAATACAAATGTTGAGTAACTAAACTAAGGAATAATTGGAGAAAAAAAAACACAAACATCTTTAACCGTCAAGTGTATGAATTAGCTATTAACAAAGGGGAAAAAAACAAGCAAGAAATATCAACTTACCTTAAGTGATATTGCAAAAGAGCCCTGTAGGGGTAGAAAAAGGTATAATTCATTACTACTGCATGAATAGTAAACAGGCCATTGCACACAAAATTGTTTGCTTATTGTTTAATTCTGTAGTCATTGTTAAAATACAATTTTTTTCTTCTTCTTACCTCAAACCCTGTGTCTGAGTGTTCACTGCTGTTACAAGATCTCTCTTGGACGATTCTATGCTTCTGAGCTTACTGGTCCATTGATAGACAACTTATAAGAAATTCCGGGGTCACGGGTTACATAAGCTAATATCAAAGGTTATGCCAACTTATTTTGTCAATCTCTGGCAACATCCCATGTATCATTCATGATAAATGTAATCCCATAATGCACTGCAATACATTTAATGCTTACCATTTAGGAAACATGATTAAAAATACAACTTTGTACTATTTGGTACTAATATGTATAATGTAGACACAAGTTAGGTACACGTTTAAGGTACTTATATGCACCCTTTTGGAGCAGAATTGATCTTTTTGAAAGGGTTCTGCCTCAAAAACAGCTTTTTTTCCCTCAGAGTGTAAAGTACTTTTGTGTTTAGAGTGTTACAGTGTTAGCTTAGCAACATGCTAACAGCAAACTCTATTGAAAATTAGTCGAGTTAAGCATATTGACTTAAAAAGAAGCTCCCTAGTTTAGTAGTGCTCCACCTAAAGTGTAATAGTGCTCCTTAGCTCTCTAAAAAGAACATCGCAACACAAACCAGTTCAAATTGACAGGTACTCATATTTCCTCATACTACTGCACATTTCTTAACAGCTACAATGAAGATTATTAAAAGGATGTTATAGTACGTAGCAGTTTTGTTAGCGCTGGTTTTTATGAGTGGTCAAACAACTGTTTTGTAAGAATATCATCCAGAGATTAGTTTAATAATGCCCTTGCTAGTGTCCTAATATGTGTTCACAATCTACTGATTCACTGTGTAGTGAACTAGGAAGTGGACTGAGACATTTTTTGGGACAGAGCTCATATTACTATACGTGCGGTTCTTAAGAAAAGGCCTGCTTGATCCATTGCGGTGGCCTTTGAATGTGTATACTCAGATGTGTTTAGGTACTTCAGAAGACTCTTTGTTTGAACTAGGCTTGCAACCTAATAACTCTTATTGTGTAAAGGCAGATGCAGACGCTCACACACCCACACACACAAGGAGCGTTTGCTATTATGTACAATACATGGTCAGTTAAGAAGACGAAAAGAGCTGTATGCCTCTGATTCATACAGCACTGTTTAGTGATATTTATAGTCCATTTAGGGGTGTTTCCTCAGTTCAAACACTTTAAAAATACACTTATTATTTGTAAGGGTGCAAATGGGAATACGGTTTACAGTCATGCCAAAAGTCACTTGTACAAAACAATTGTTAGTACTTAAAAGCAAGAAGTTTCCAAAGTAGCAGTACTTCTGTTTTCCCCTGAAGTCAAGTATACCCCTATGACCTTAAATATTTTTACTAAGGAAATTAGTAGTTAAAATAATCGTTCACTTATTTTATAATATATTTTAGTTAACCTCTGTTGGTTACACTTTATTTTAAGGTGTTTTGTTCAGTGTTTTTACACATTTATACGATACACTCTCAGTTCTCTTTAAAAAGGTACAAACTTCTATGCCTTGTTTATAAGCTGTGCATTTTAGTACTTTAAAAAAAGTACATAAAGTGTACAAATTAGTACCTAAATGATACAACCCTGTGACAGCTTTTGTAACTTTTTTCTGAGAGCATAGTGTTAGGGTTATGAATAGGGTTTGAATAGGGTTAGTTGCATGTTTTAAGGAGTAATCTGTTATTACTACAGACTGTAGATGTAATTTGTGGCAGTGACTCTGAAAATTAAGTGTTATTCCTATATATAATTTAAAATATTTTTATTTAGTTATATTTATCTACTTAATACATCATTAAAACTTCTTCCACAATCTCAAATTCTTGTTGATGAACCTCTTGAAGTGTTGTTATTTTTTCTCTTTTCAACAAATTTTGTGAAACAGAACTCTTTATACTTAAAAACTGACTCTTTTCATTTATAATGAGTTTAAAATTGTCTTTTTTTTGTTTTTTTTTTATTATTAATATTAAATGTCAGCTATCCTCCTTTTACAGTTTACAGTTATTGTACTTTAATTATCTTTATTGTATTTTATTTGTAACATAAATTATTATAATTATTATTATTATTTAGATAATTCAATTAATCAATTCTATCACAGCTTCAACTTTTTGTAGATGAAATTCGGACTTGAGAAACCCTAGAAACTTTGTTTTTACACATTATTTAACTGGGAATACATTTATCAGAACATTTATATCAAAGCAAGGGGTTTATAAATGTTTTTGTGAACCAAAATCCTGGAACTGTTTATTTTACAATGACTTATTTTCACTTTTTAAGTACTAAATTTCTCTTTCAACTGTTCAGTTATTATACTGTAATTACTACTTATTTATTTTAATGTTTACATTTTACATACACTTTTGTATTTAGTTAAATTAATGCATTATTAGCAGTCCTACCATATTCTCTTTCCATTTGGGAAACCCTATAGTTACAGTGTTGTTGTTTTACACTTTCCCTTTTTTTAAACTTTTCCAGTGGTCTGCCGTCTTTTATGCAAATCACTCTGGTGTGGTTTAGGAATTGGAGGACCATAGAGGTCATTTCATTGGCTGACCTTTTCTACAGGGAATAAAATAACACTGAAAACAAGGCGTGTGCCAGGGGAGCGAGGTGAGGAGGTGGGCTTAGCGATCTCAGAGGTGTGATAGAAACTTTGGCAGCAAACTGAGCCAGGTGGACACTGCAAGGCCCCCAAGTCACCTAACAATTTTGTCACTCTTACACAGCTCAACACGCCAAGCTGTATTGGTATTAACCCAGCGCCGTATGTGCTGGTGTCAGACAATAACAGCCTTCTTACCACAAAATTATGTGAGGGGATTGAAAAAAAAGGATTGTACAACTAGTTCTAGTTCTCCACCCCTGTAATTGAAATCTACCTCTCTGCAAACAAAGAGAGGGCATTAGCAGTGTCCTCCCAGTGTTTAGAGGAGCCACTCAATATGTGCTGTTGGCAGAAGAATAGAATCGTTATATCACAACCTTCAGTATTCTTGGCCGTCAAACAAAAAGAGCCATGTGATTTTCTGAAGACATCCTCATGTGACTGTGAAAAAAGAGGACACTGTGCCGGACAATGACGGACACTGGCATCTCTTCCTCATTCTGCCCCTCGCTTATGCCTCGTTCTGTCGTCTTTTTTCCTCCTCTGCACGCCGAACAAAGGCGAGAGGCTTTGCTGAGACGATCTGTGCACAAAGCAGGAAACTTTGTGGTTCAGAAGCATGTCATATCACAAAAGGCAGGGATCAGGAGGATGTGTTGCTAGGCGCCGTGATTGTGTCAGCACTGCTGGCCAGAACATTTCCTTACAGGTGAACTTTTAAATGGAGACTGACAGATATATGCTTCCTGCTATTTTACAGAACGGCGGAGCCCGAAGCAGCCCCCAAGATCCTTTGCATCACTCCTCGAGCCAATCATCTTTGTTTGAGGTACGTGACATAGCAACTGCCCTCCTGTAAAATCCGTGCCCATGGGACTGCTCTGTTTCTCTGTGTTTGGGCAGCTTGGCACGGTTCAAACAGGGTTCAGGAAAGTGCGCGCTCGCGAGGGTACGTGAGATCTACAGGAACCCCTTCATGTGCTCGGCCTGTGTTGGAGAGACGACCTCGCAAATGAAAAATTGTAGGGTTTTTCATCGGAGCCGTCCAGTGTCATCACAAACACGCTTCCATCGTGACCTGCAAAGTTGAAAGGGCATCGCCAAATATGGTTAATGACGTATATTCCTGTGTCTGTCAGCACGTGTCGCTCTGCCAAAGTTTAATTTGACCCCGTTTGAAAACAACTAATTTCCTGTGGAATTCACATTTACTCTCCAGAATTAGGCCTGATGAGCTTCGTAAAAAAGGCTTTCAAAAGGTGGACGAGGTGTGGAGGATATATTTATGTCTTTGACGTATATCGCTGGAATCTGTTGCTCTTTAATTGCCACCTTGGAAGTTGAGATAAAAATATAATATTGGAGTTATTTTTTCCATGTTTAAATGTGTGTGTGTGCAAGGAAGCATCAGAATTGTTAGTATAAACATAAGTATAAGGCAGTATGAAAGTAATACTTTTATACAGCAAAAACACAACAAACTCTGGGCCCTATGCACAAGCAGTGGCCATGGGCCCCCGCAAGCTACATACGACACCATTTAATACATCAATCAACTGATGCATTTACCCCAAAATATTAGCATTTACATTAGTTCACAACATTTATTGTGATCTTATTGTGAAAATAAAATTTCACTCCTCAGGGGGCCCTCCCCCCACTTGGGGCACTGGTAATTTAGTCCCACTTTTCACCCAACTACGTCACCCCTGATCAAAAGGGACAGTTAAAATATTGTAATATTCTAGTTCTAGTTCTAATTCTAGTAATAATATTACTTTTACTTTTTTTTCTATAAAATAAATGCTTTGAATTGCATGAGTTTGTGTACACATGTAAACAAATACATATAAAGTCATTATTTAGTAAATATTTACTAGAAATATACATAAATCTACATCTCGGATTGTCTGAGGGTGAGCACATTTTCAGCATATAACCAATTTTCACAAGATTCACACTACTAAAGCACAATTTTTTGTGACTATTTGATTTGTTTATCTATTATTTAAAGACTTTTAGTCAGTTGTCTGGAGCGTTTAATGTCAACGTTTCCATTAAAAATAATGACATTCAGCTCAAAGAAACAAACCGCAGTATGTGTGAATAAGTATCCCTAGTAACTGATTATCAATAACTCAAGCATTAAAAAAAATTAAGCAAAGCACACAGAAAAGAAACACTTAGATGCGGGTGTTACTAATCATACTAATGCAAATGAGTTATTTATAGTTATTTATAGTTTTATGTGTTTCTTTTCTGTCTTCTTTGTTTACTTTTTAATGTCTGACTATTAAAAATGTGATTTGTTAAACTCCAGTGTTTAGTAAGTTAGCAGTTAGTGTTGATTATTTACAGTGATCTAAACTGACTATTAAAGCAGTGCACAGGAAATAAGATTATAAGCAATATTTTCTAGTAGCGCTTGATTCTTTTAGTTGTTTAAAGGGTAGTTCATCCAAGTATTAAAATTACTAGCTTTTTTTGCAATGGGTCATAGTATATTACCTAAAATATATGCTCTATAAATACTTGTTGTTTACATAAATGGTTCTCGCATGCTTTTTATTTTAGTGCTCAGAACAACTTTCAGCAGCTGAAGGGTTAAAAATACAGCAAGACTTTACAAACTTGTTTGTCTGCGGTAGACTAAATGAAGTCTTGAAGTAATTCTTCCCAAAGTCAGTCTGTTGAAAGATAATGCAAAGGGGGAAATCCATAACAGCTCCCCACGATTATGTATCCAGGATGTCCCATTCAGACTGACAGTGTCCTCACTGGCGGGACCCCTGAGGGGGGAGAGGGAGGTGCAAGGAGGTGAAAGGACGTGCCAAGGTCAAATGTGTCTTTGCTCTTATTTTCTTCCTCTTTTGTGGGAGGAAAACACGTTCCAGCCAGATGGCCGCGCCGATCGCGAACGAGAAAGAGAAAAAAGTCTGATTGTTACTTGTATCTTAAAGGTCTTAGGGGTCAAAGTTACTGGATAAATCAGTGGGAACATGAATGGCGTTGACAGGTGTTTACTGATTATGTTTTAAAAAAAAAACAAGCCAGTTAACTGATGTGTAAAAGGGTTTTATACTGTCAGATTTTGTCTCGCCACCTTTTTTTCTCTTTCTGTTCTAGCAGCTCCACGAGCGCAGCCTGAAAGAAAGCATCTATTCTGAGGCATTTGCCTCGACGTTAGTCAGACTATTGACGCTTTCCTGTTTGATGTCTCTCCTAGCAGTAACATCAAACAATCAACAAGCAAAACCTCTCTCAGCGATGACCGAGCGTAAGAAGTATTCGTTTCATTTTTCCGAGGCACTGAAGTGCTAAACGTGTTTAAAGAAACCTCCACAATGCGGCCTCCCAGGAGGTATTTGGAGGCTAAACGAGGTTAAAAGGAAGTTTTGTTGTCTCAGACAATGTTGCTATCTGTCTCAATACACGATTTCCCTTTCAGTTCGCATGTTCTTTTGCCTCCAAACAATTTTCCTTCCCCTTTCATTTTTGCCCGTCGCTCAGATCAGGCATACACGGCTGTTATGTGGCAGTCAAACCAAGGAGTGCCGAGTGCAAAAGCGCCGTTCAGTAAAATAACCTTGCCAAAGGGTCTTTCCCCCCACCCCTCGCGCACAAAGCTGGCTCCATCTTTGTGTATTGAGTAAGTTAAATCAATGGCAAAATGTTGGCACTTTTCACAGGACAGTGACCAGGAAGCCCTCCCCCGCGTGATTGACACTTGAAACGTGTGCGCGGACGGAGCCAGGGGCGCTGCTCCACGCTTGAAGTCTCTGCTGGGGATAACAACTGGTGACATCTGCAGAAGGGGCCGACAGAAAGGCAGTTGAAAGCCATGTTTGTTGCCTTGGCCTGCTCAGATCTTCCTGCTTTTATGAAGCCTCCACCCCCCCTCCTCTGCTTTAATATTATGATTCAGCACCTGGCTCTTTTGAACCTTGCTTTAAAACTTCAAAAGAGGAGGGTGGCATTAAACAACATGAAATAGGTATGGAAGGGGGACGACGGTAGGGTGTTGGCAGTAAGGGCCGAGAGGGCACGGGGACGCCGGGCGGATGATTGAGGTAAAAGGAAGAAGGACGCTCTGGCGGCTTGATTTGGCTCTCTCATCATCTTAGCGGGGATATTTCTTTTAATTTTTTTTCTGTGTGACCGCTTCTCTGCCATCTTTAGAGTTGTGTGCCATTACCGTTTTTGTAACATCAGATAGCAGTCGGGCATAATGAGGGTTTTGAATATGGGGCCGGTGGGCTAATGCATACACAGTTGAAGGGATAATAGAGACAGAAACCGATAGGGGTGTGTCTGCCAAAAACAAGTACGGGATGGCGAGTGTGTAAATGATGGTGGAGGGGGAAAAATATGGAATGACACGCTTTCATTTCACTGCCTCAGACATGTAATGTTAAGAACTGGTGGTGGTGTGTGCAGCACAGTCTCACGAGTAATTCATATGTATTTTACAAGGTGGCTAATTCTGACAAATTCGCACGAATTCGCTGCGATTTTGGACGATTTCTCTAAACCCCAGTGACAGGTAGGTTTAGGGGCCGTGGTTAGGTTTAGGTCATTTGTACAAATTCATACGGACTGGCAACTCATAAAATATGTACGGTTTATTGAAAATTGAGGTTGTATGAATTAGTATGAATTAGCTACCTCATAAAATATGTATATATTGCTGTGAGATCAGACTGGTGTGTTTGTATCTGCTGTGCTTCTTAAACTGGGGACACTTTAATCTGCAAAAAATCTGTCATCGTTTACTCAATACTCAACTTTTTTTGTGCATGTCTTTAGTGGACCACACAAAGAACAAAATTGAACACAATGTTCAGGCTGCTATTTTCCATACAATGAAATTGAATGGAGATGGTCAGTAGGTCAATAGGTCTTTCTAGCAATAAATGTTTTTAAAACTTGTTTTAAACAGCTTTTTTTCATCAAGTGTTCATCTGATCATCATATATGCACAGACAGAATAATATATGCGAGTCACCCTAACTTAATAAAATCTAAAACAGAGAAGACGAACTGTTTAGAGAGATTTTTTTGAATATCAACAGTAATTTTGTTTCAGAGAAAAATGAATCCACATATTCCACCAAAGTAAATGTCCTGCTTATTTTAACAGCGCTAGCACTGGGAAGTGACTGCAAAATTAAAGGCACATATAATACCAGGCTCCTTTCAGCCGAACTGCACATTCATTTGACGCCACTTACCCTTGATACTCACTTTAATAGTGATCTTTATTGTGGCAAGATCTGAAAAGTCAAAAGTAATTACTTCAGTTCGGCACCATTAAAGGAATCTCTTCCTTCCCGCCCGATCCGTGCACCTTGCTCTCAGACCTGCTGTAGCCATGACGCCCTGAGCTGACCATAAAGGCCCTGGGTAACATTGAGTCAAGGACGCTTAATGGATGCTAAAGCACAAACAACGGAGCTCCAAGCATGCCAGAGCAGACCTAACCTGGGGCACAGACATCAAAATGCAGGTTGGAGATATGACATTCCTGCAGGCACTAAATGCCTCGCCAGTGATTTAAAAAAAAGAGAAAAAAAAAGAAAAAGAAAGGAAAAGTCAATATCCCCCTCCTGTTTCTAAACGCTCACTATCTGATGAGCACGGGTAATGCAGATCTGATTCTGCTGTGACAAAAGGGCCGCGCTAAGGACAGCCCGAAATGTCTCTCTCGCTTTTTTCCATTTCCTCTTACTCGCACACTCTTTGTGTGTGTGTGTGTGTGTGTGTGTGTGTGTGTGCACGCTCACAAAAATGCTTGCCACTCTTTGAGCCCTTTGATAATAATAACGACAGTGGGAAAGATTATCACAGCTGGCCGCTCCTGAACTTCAAGGTTAAAGGAGCACTGCAATTGTGACTTTGTGTTTACCAAAGAAAGGCTAATGATGAATTAATTGGCTATGGACTATGTCTGCTGTCTCCGCATCTATCTGAGGACCTTTCACATGCTCTTAAGTGGAAGAATGCTTCCAGTCATAAAGAAACGTGAGGTACTTGTACTGTACGTAATGCGCTTAATATAAACCCCCTTATGAATATACATTAAATGAATTAGCATGTCTTCTAATCAGATGCGCTATTTGCATTCTTACCTACTTTGAGGGTTAAAGACATTGAAATGTCATGTTATTTACTAGCTTTATTTTTCTCTTTGTAATAACTAATGGATTTTCATTTGTTGACAAGACCTTCTAGGTTAGATAATAAAAGCAAAACCTGCAAGTTGCAAGTCCTAACTCAATTTTGAATGTTTGAAGGATGGCGAATCAAAGACCATTAACATATTTGTATTTAATACTCTGTTAATTAAAGATGTAATGAGTTTAATTCATGTTTTAGAATAGTGCACAAGCTATAGCTCTTTTTCTGTCCTAGATTCACTTTGTGCAATTTTTCACTGCTTTTTTTCCAAGTTGTATTTTCGGTATGATATCCATCACATTATAAATGGCCTTTTTATTTGTCATTAGTTATGTTTTAGACATGCCATTTTAATTGATTACTGACTTAGAATTTGCATTTGTACTTTGTACAAGTAAGGTTAAGTGTAATGTTAAGGCACTCACAATAGAAGCAAATGGGTAAATGTTAAAATACATATTTCAATGTTGTTGTCACAAGATATAAACAATGGGCAAGCCAACGTCATTTTGGTCTGGAAAAAAAAAAGTGCTTATTAACCTTTTCTGTGTAAAGTAATATTTTTTTTTCTTAGTTGCCATGACGACATAATACTTAAAAAATCCATAAAAAGAGCTACTCCATTGTTCAAATAATAATAATAGTAAAATTAATTTAATAAAAGTGCTTTTCTAAAATTATAAGCTACACATTTCAGCTAAATCCTCCAAAATTGGACCTCATTTACTTCCACAGCAAGTGACTTTCTATGACTTTGCTTCCTTAATTGTGGAGGTGGTCAGGACTAAAAAAAAAAGAAGATCTAAAACTAGAGGCGGCAGGTGTTTCCCAGAACAGTTTCGGCTCTCCTTCAGTGGACTCACAACTGGAAATCAGTAGTACAGGGACGTGGGGTGGACAGTTTGATGGATAAATTACACAAGAAGTGGAACTTAAAACCTGCTGTAGCAGACTCATACTGCGCTCCTGCATGCTGGGATGAGGGCTAGAACAATCGCAAAGGCACAGTGAACAGGTCTCTCTCTCTTTCTCTGTCTGCTCAGCCATCGGCCACAGCTAACCTTCATTTACCTTTGCCTTGGGGGAATCTGGAACAATACTGCAAATTAGAGTTGAAAAAAGTTTGGGTAAAAAAAAAAAAAAACTGAAACGATGAGGAATCAACAAACCATTGGACCTTTTATTACTTTATATCATATTTTAGTGCATATGTTTAAAAGAAAGTTGATTTTGAGAATTAAAGGTCAGTAAGGTAAAACTTGTTGGAGAGGCTTGTCAAATCACACACATATTACATGCGATACACGTTCACGATTAACGTGAAGCACTTTCTACATATTTTTAATAAGCAATATTCTCTTAAAACAAAAACAGGAGAAAATGCGAGAAGGTAAACAGGAATGAAGAAGTTAATTAAAAGTTATGCTATTTAATTGAAATGCGTCGTTTCATCCTGCTCCTTTGAGACTGTCCTTGGAATCTTTTATTCTTAAAATAAGATGACACTCAAGCACGATACATATCAAAACAAAGCAGAGATGCTTTTGAAAATGCCTTAAGCATATCCTTGTAAGTATTTGTATGGATGCATTTCTCAAGTGCCAGAAACACACAATGATGCTTTGTCTTGAAACCTTGAAGGGATTTTTATAAGAAATCTGTTATGGTTTTGCTTAATGTGGATTTTGAGCAATGTTGTGTCAGGATTTCTTAAGCCAACTGGATAAAAAAGGAGTGAAATATGTACAAGAGAGCATGACGTCTATGTTAATATCTACATAATACAGAAAAAAATAAAGACAAAACTAAAAAACACTGAGGACAAAAACGGAATTGTAAAAAAATCTGCAATTCTGATTCTAAAAGAAGATAGATAGGTGGTGAAAGATGAAAGGTGTCATTATAACTGAGCTGAGGGAGGTAAATCGTGTTGGTTACAGTTGCCCCAACCTGTACTGTAATGAAAAGGGGTCACAGGGTCAAACTGATAGTGCCGCCCCTCTTGTATAAATATTTTACTCCATGCGAATCCCATCTTTCAGAGCTCAGGACATGCTGACTGAAGGTTTCTTCAGGGCGAGGCCACAGGTTGACGGACATGCACAAAAAACCGGGCCAACCAAACAAAGGCCATTCAAGTTGAGTGGGAGACAAGGCCGCCTACTTTAGTTTCTTCATGCACCGCCAGAAGTATTAAAATGGTTGAAAGCCTTTAGTGACAGTGTCTCTGAGCTGCTGATAATAAGAGACATTGTTCTCTTAATCATTGTGGAAAAGATGAGAGTGAGAAAGTCACCGGCGTGTCAGGGTCGAGGGCAAGCCTCGCGGAGGAGCCGTACGAGGACCGTACAGTAACACGAAACAAGATTTTAAATAAAGATAATCAACAGTTTCAGCATGGTCCCTATTGTGCCGGGACACATCCTGTCTCGATCGTCAATAGAGGTGTCAAAATGCAAGACAATGTGCAAGAAGTGAAGGAGGGAAACAGTACCTTCTTGTTATTGTGATGGCATGTAACATGAGCTCCTTAGAAGACTTCTTCTTTCATCTGAGCTACAGATCTTTTCTCATGCTGGCCTCCCTCCCACGAGGGGTCGAGAGATTCGGAGTTCACTAACAGAAGGAAGACCCTTCAGGTGTGATGTTACAAACACACACATATTCGCTCTGGTGATCGTCTGTGACAAAAAGAGTTTTGGGTGTACTTTTAATTTACAAAATGATTATTTAGAGGGTGTCTTTTACAATTACCTTTACAGATTACTGTAGGGTAATCATTTTGTTATTTTATGTATTGTGCGAATCTAAATTTGGTGAGTACAATCAAACCACACAATCTAGAGTTGAACAGATGGCTCCTTTTTATTTTTTAAATGAAATTTCAATTGAACTGACTACATCTAATATGAAGTTGAAATAGAATGACAGGAAGAGGAATTAATTAAAATGCAATTATAGAATTCAGCACAGGGAATATACAGTATCATGGAAAATTGGTAGTTTTTCCATGCTGATACACAAAAGTTGATTAATGTTAAACTGTATGATCTAAACTTGTGTACAGTAGGTATCATCCTAAACCAACACAGTCCCACGACCAATTCGTATGTATTCGTACGAGGTGGAAAATTTGTGCTAATTCGTACAAATTCATATGACCTCATTTGTACGTTTTTGTACGATTTGTCTAAATCCCAGTGACTGGGTTAGGTGTAGGTCATTTGTACAAATTTATACGAATTGGCAACTTTTCGTAAAATACGTACGATTTAGCAAAAAACCTATGAACTCAAGTGAGGTTTGTACAAAATTGTACAAATTTGCCACCTTGTAAAATATGTATGAATTGCTACACAAAGTGTTTTTTAAACAAACTTTGCTTAGTGTAGAAATTACAATTATATAAATTTTAATTACATTTCACATAATTGTACGTCCCTTCATTCAAATTCGGAGGTTTACACCACCTTCAAACTTTTGTGATTTATTTGTTTGTTTATTTATTTATTTTCATGAAACAACATATCCAAGCATCCAAGTTGTCCATACAACAAACATGAGTCTTTTGGCTGTGTGTATATGTACCACAGTACCAAAACAATCTAATTTAAATATTAAATACACATATTTTTAAAATTAATTTATATACAGTGGTGGCCAAAATGATTAGAATACTTGCGTAAATAGTTATTCTTTATCAATCAATCACTTTTATTTATATAGCGCTTTTAAGAATACAGATTGTAGCAAAGCACTGAACATTATCAAGTAGGAGAACAGAGTGATGGTAATGCAGAGGCGGTCTCTGTAGTCAAGACGGCGATAGTCACTAGAAATCAGGTGTCCCCAACTAAGCAAGCCAGAGGCATATAACAAGTACAGTGTTAACTGGAGTGTCCCCGGTTCTGGCTGATCTAATTAATGCAGCCTAACAATCCTTTAACGGCTTTGATTAATAAATGTGTATCAGTGTGTTATGTGTAAGCCAGAGTAAAGAGATGTGTCTGTAATCCAGATTTAAACTGACAGAGTGTCTGCCTCCCGAATAGTTTTATAGTTCACTTTATCAGTGAACATCTATAAACCAAATGAAATCAATGTTAAGTGTCACCATCCTTTGCGTTTATAGCAGCTTTTGCTTTCGGTGCACCTGCTCATAATTTTTAATGTTGCTTTGCATGTTTCTTCAAGCATCTTGGAGATGTTGTGACAATTCTTCTGGATTTAGTCTGTCTCAGTTTGTTGTGTTTCTTCAAATCAGATCAGATCTCTGGCTGTTGTCAAAATCCTTGTGCAAACAAAAATATCACTGAATTATTACAATTAATGGCAAAATGAATGTTTGCAAATGAAAACTCGTATTTCCTACTGACACACTTCAGCAAAACATTGAAAAAAAAACTGACTTAAAAATGTAGTTGGTGAAAATACTGGTGTTCTAATTATTTTGATCACCACTGTAAATTATATGTAATTATAATTTATAAATATTTAAAATATGTTCTCCCCATTTGGTCATGTTTGATCTCATTTAGGATCAAATTATTGTCTATTGGTGAGATCTAAATCAATCAATCAATCAATAAACCAAAACTAAAAATAAAAAGGTACATAACGCTCTTGTTTTAATTTTAAGTGTTCTCTTGGTTTGTTGTGTAAAATTATAGCTCTATCATTTATTTCTTTAGTTAATGTCTTGCAAAAGCAAGATTGCTCCTGATTTTTAACATCTATGTAAATCTAAACGCAAATTATAGCTGAATATTCTAGATTTTTGTCCATCGCCATAGTAATACACGTCTTTAGAGACAGCATCCACTAGCGTGAATGAAAGGAGGGCAGTATTTGTGAGTGGAATATATTTTAGAGAAGTTATTATCTCAAAGCCTCACTGGCTGAGGTGAGGAAAGCTTTCAGTGTAATTTGCTCTTTCCGCTAGCCAGTTAATGTACCTGCTCTGTGGACGGAGAACTGCAGTGTATAATTACCACTGCATGCACTCTGCTTACTAGCATGCCAATTATTCTCACCAGTTAGTCTAGTTCATCTAATCATGTTTTTTGTTGTTGTTGTGTTTTATTTTTTTTTTTTTTTTATTTAGCATACGATCTGGGGGGGGTGGGGGGGTTGGGGTTCCGTTTTTACTCCACCAGCATTTTCATCCTACATCTGTGTGATTTGCGAAGTGCGCCAGTGAAAAGTATTCTATACGTATCGCTGCTGTCTAAACGTTAGCGCTGATGCTAAGCGCATTTTTCATTGCTCAAGGCCACCTGTTTGATGGAAAAAAGAGTGGCTTGTTTCTTCCTAGTTGCCCAGTTAATTGTTAATTTTACATCTGTGGCACCAACAGCTAGATATTAAAATCTTAGCTACATTTGAAAAGCCAAAAAAGAGAATGCGGTCTACGATCAGATGTTGTAACAGACGGAGAATGTGCGCGCGCTAATTTGTCGGAGTCTCTTTTGCCCGGAGCGCTCTATCACTTAGCACCAAGCTGTTGTTCTCTTGTTGGAAAAGAATGGGTTAAAAATAAATAAGCATGTCGCAGTATGTCACAACAAACAGATGAAGGGAAAAAAAAAAAACGTGAACACAAGACGCGAATTTGGCTCAAGAGCCGTTCGGGGGTCTCCCTCTTGATCTGAGCGTTCTTGCGCTAATTTGTGTGAGGGGAGTGTAATCATGACAAACATTTCTATCATTACCAGGTAATACGAGTTAATCGTTTGGTTTACACTCTCCGGCTGACATACCATTAGAGACTGTGCAGACACTGTAACTAGAGCATTAATAAATTCAAAATGTGCCTATTAGGATGACAGCTTTGGAGGTGCAAAGGAATAACAGTTATCACTTGGCAGAGGCTGATCTCGCCCCATCTGCTGAGACTTTGCATATATTTTCAGCTTCCTGAGCAATGATTAGGGCTGTCAGAACCTCTTTAACCTTCTAACTGCTGGTCCCAACTGGCCCTAATTAGAGATTAATGATTTCTAAAGACACAGGCTGTGATGGAAACTGCCTCTGCTGTTTATGTACAAATTAAGCACCAATTACTTTGAGCATCAGTGCCACTATTGACGTGCGGCTGAAATATCAGATGCGGAAAAGGCCAATTGCAGACTATGAGTGAAACTGCTTTCGTTGGTTTCGCCGGATGAGTTGGTGCTGGTGACGTACCTTCGGAGACCGATCCGGCCAGAAGAGATGCCCACAGCGCTGGTCTTGGTCAGGAGCCCGGATTGTCCCAAACAGCGACCAAACCAAGTCGGCGCTTCCCAAAGCCCCTTCCCAATGACACGCCCACATTCCTCACGATTTCCTCTTGCCCAAATTCTCCTGAAACCGAGCGAATCGGGCCAGCGTTTCACAGGGCCCTTTTCCAGCGGTCACAAAAGTCATGAAATCAAACTACGCGTAACTATTTGATATCGTCCTCAGATTGCCGTCTAAAGGCGCTCTCGAACAATCAACCAAGGTGTTTCTTTCATCTCCCTGCTCTCTCTGAGTGCTCTCCACTCGTCAGGAACAAGTAAACAGCGCTAGTATTGAAAATCACGGCAAAAGATGTGATTAATCTTTCATCAAAATCTCTCTTTTATTCCGCTTTATGATATGCAGTGTCTGTCATTCCTTCATTGAGGGAATGTGGAATATCTATAAAATATTTAGAGTGCATTTGCTTCCTTTTTGTGTGTGTTGGGGCTGAAATGTTGGCTGAGCCGTTAGCTCGACTCTTTGAGGCCATCTGGAGAGCCGGCTCACGTGGGAGAAATCCAGCGAGGCTCTCTCTTGCGAGCCGCCCAGCCTGCCCAGATGATGGTAACCCCAGAGATTCGGTGTCGCACTGCATTGTGGGATCAGACAGCTCGCGGGGACGCCGAGAGAAACAAAGAGCCCCCAGCTCTTGCCAGATCAATCCGACGACATCAAAGAGGCTGACAACTACACAGCGTCTATCAAAAGTGCACCACTCTGCCTGGCTCGCAGGTTTGCTTTTTTCGGACGGCCCTAGTTTAGCGTTTCAACTCCAGCCTTACCCCTGCGAGGATACGCCGTGTAATTTCGCAGGCATCTGTATTGTGTGGGGTGTGTGCATGCAGATGCGGGTGTTAACGCGTGTTAACGTGTAATAACTTCATTATGTGGATTCCTGGGGTCGCTGGGAGAATTGACATGACTGGCTTGGGTGAAAGAGATCTTGTGCACGCTGTATGACTGCTGGGCTGGTGGATCAGGCCACTACTTCCTGTTGTTTGATCATTATGGACAATTTTGCACAGTGTGAGTGCGGCTGCATCACTCTCTGTGGACTCTTTTTAAGGTCATGATGAATTGACCCTCTTGTTCTGTTTGCAGACCCCAAGACCCTTTTAACTGAACATGGTGAACACTTACAAGGACTTGTTACATTGCAAGTGATTTTCTAACTTTTTGTCTTGTTTTCCAGTACAGGTATCTTCAAGTCAAGATGCATTTATTTAAGAAGCTAAAGGTCTCTAAATTGAGTTTCTAAATTAAGCAAGTTTAAGCTTTAAGTGACAACAACAAAGTCTGCCAATGAGGTAAGAAAAGCGTATGTTACCTTAAATTGCGGCAAAACAGCGTCATTTAAGTTTCTCAGGGTATTTCAAACCCCAAAATAATAGTAATAATAATAATAATAATAAAACTTATTAATTGTATGTAATAAATATATTTAATAATATTAAAAAGGCTGAACATGACATTTTGAAAATAAACAGTGTATCTTGTTCGGAACTCAAATAATTTAAATGTCTTTTTTCTTTTCTTTTTATTATTATTTTATTTATTTTTTGGCAGTTAGCAACCAGTAACCAAAACATACTGCCAATTTTATAAGGGATGAAAACAATCAAATTATATACAAAAATAAAATAAAACAATATTAAAAATATAATAATTAAAAATTTGAATGTAATTAGATTATTTAAATATGTTTTTGTGATTTTTATTTTTTATTTGTGATCTACGGTATTTGTTTAATTTTTTTCATTTCTTTTATGATTTTCCTCCCCAGGGTAACACTGATTTCAAACTGAAACGGTTACAAAGTTGGAAAAGGTTCCAGTCATAAATTGTGGTCAGTGATTAGGTCAGGAAAACTTACTAAAAAGCCCTGAAAGGATATCAATATTGATAATAATATTATTATTCAAAACATACTTCATTGAGCTTTTGGAACTCCAAAATAAACATATAAAAATGTGCAAAAAAAAAAGCTGAAGATAAACAAATATTCTTAGTGATTTAGTGCCTACAATAAAAATAAAAAGCATCCCAAATATTAGCAGTCACTGTAATGGTCCTGACTGAACAGGACACATGGTTGCTTTGGAAGGCAGCAAGATCAGAAAAAGACCAATCTACTCTCTTCTCTCCGTACTGATCTGCTCTTGTCAGGAGGTGTTAGCCCAAACCTCCTTAACTTGGCATGGCCTGGAAAGTCTCACGAACACACTCCCACACACACAAGACAAAGAGGTCTGATGGCCTGCCAGCACTCGGGCACTTTTGTCATGTGTGCTCATGTGTGACGGGGTGAGATCACCCAAACCACATGCACCTGAGTCCCTTTTCTACACTATTTATTCACACTAATCTCTTCACTTTGGAGGAGAGAGAGGACATAGGTCCTCACTGTAAAAATGAGGTGTTCTAAGAATGACTTTATGAAAGTCTTTAAGTATTCAAAAAATAATACAACATGAGAAAGTATGTACGAAATGACCTCTAATTATTCTAATTATTCAAATTGTTTGATATTACGTTTTGTTTTGTTTTTTTACAAGAAATAATTTAAAATCAAAACAGACAATGTCATGATTTCCAGCTGGGGTGCCCCCAAGCCCCTCCAGAGGGCACTCCATCCAGAACATCACCAGCATCTCAGAAACTACTGCGTCCGAAATCGCATACTGCTAAAGTAGATACTACATTTGAAATTGAACGTACTACCCAACCATTAAAAAGTATGTTCTATATAGTATGAATGAAATTCGGACGTACTACATCCGCCATATTGATGTTGTCACGTGTCATGCGTCATCACAACAGTGCGAAAATGTAAACTTTCAATAAGTCATTCGTTTATTTAGAATGTGTTAAACAAGTGTAACTTAATCACAACAAACAAAGTTTTTTGTTCCTGAGGTGCTTACACTTGAAGAGATTAATAAAAATGAATCGGGTCTCAACTTTCAGCTATTTTTCGAATATGACGCCTCCTCTCCCGGAGCCTTATGGGATAGGAAAGTGTCCATGGTATGCGTACTACAGAATTCGGGTGGAAGCAGTAGGTCATCTGGGTACTTCTCGCCTACTGAATTTCGAATGCTATAAATTCGGACATACCAATCGCCTCGCATACTGTTTTTCGCGTACTATATAGTAGGGAAGTAAGCGTTTTCGGACGCAGCATGTATTTTCCATAACACCCCATGTTTTCTGATTGTTTGCTGCCTGGCCCGACTTTGCCCTGGTAAATCTTTCATGATTCTGGATTGCCTGTATTGTTCCTGACGCTGTTATTGACCCTGCC
>JAUCNO010000279.1:7290535-7343455 GCA_032353835.1 Enteromius viviparus | reverse complement strand
AGATAGATAGATAGATAGATAGATAGATAGATAGATAGATAGATAGATAGATAGATAGATAGATAGATAGATACATACATACATACATACATACATACATACATACAGACAAGCTATAGTTCAAAACAAATATATTAATTTATTCAGCTCATATAGTATAAACCACATTCTGAACCTGTACTGTCAAATCAGGAAAAAGGAAAGTTGAGCAGCGTCTCTAGCGGCTGTCGTATAGCCTTTTACTGGCAGTCCTGTATGTGAGAATCCTTGGCACAGAAGGCCATCCCAGAGCCTTACTCAAGAAGCAGATGCTAACTTACTCCTAACATATGCCCAGGAGTAAGAGGAGCCACTGCGGAGGATATTAAAGCCATGACCCTCGTACCCGGCCACAGCGGAAGAT
Organism: Enteromius viviparus; assembly: GCA_032353835.1. NCBI lineage: Eukaryota > Metazoa > Chordata > Actinopteri > Cypriniformes > Cyprinidae > Enteromius > Enteromius viviparus. The sequence continues at coordinate 7,343,052 of JAUCNO010000279.1, read as the reverse complement.
TTAGAGTAGAAAAAGCCTTTTACTTTCTAATGAACGCTCTGAACGCCAAGCTCCTTCTCAGAGAAACAAGAACAGATGGCCATGAGACAGATTCCGAGAGAGACAGAGATAAGGATTTCTGCAATGTTTGTATCTAAGCAGGCTTAAGGTCTGACGATAGTGTTTACCGTATTCACACTATAATACCGCATGCAATCTTAAATCTTCTGACAGCACATGCATTTATTCTCTGATATTCTTGAGGCTTTCTGTTGTTTTTTCTAAAACCAGTATTGGGGAGTATTAACTAAAAGTAAAGGTTAAAGGTATAGTTCACCCCCCAAAAAAATTATTTTGTCATCATTTACTAACCCTTAAAATAGTTCCAAACCTGTATTCTTTGTTCTGCTGAACACAAAGGAAGATATTTTGAAAAAAGTGTTGAACCAGGCTGTTTTCGGTCACCGCTGTGTTCCCTAGTTGGAAAAAAATACTATGGTGACCCAAAACAGCATGTGTTCGGCAGAACAAAGAAATTCATAAGGGTTTGGAATGACTTGAGGGTAAGTAAATGATGACACAATTGTCATTTTTGGGTGAATTATTCCTTTCAGTAAACTTTTTCATTAGCAACAGTAACAAGCTACAGGTAGTAATTGAAACATTTCATCACATACGTGTCAAAACATTTCAATACACACTGCGGCTTTACAGTTTCATGAACTGAGGTAATAGCAGAACATGCTTACCTTTCTCTTATCTGTCTGTTTCATATGAATCATCAAGATGTTATTTAGTGAATTTATAGAACCAATTAAATGTAACTTTAGTATCTATTTCAATACGGAACAAAATATCTATGTTTATCATGTTTGTTTATATATATATATGTGTGTGTGTATATTAGTGCTGTCGAACGATTAATCATAATTAATCATATCCAAAATAAAAGTTTTTGTTTATTTATGTATATTTATTAGTGTATATTTATTATATACATATATATATATATATATATATATATATACAAAGCACACACATACAGCTTATATTTAGAAAATATTTATATGTACTTGCATGTATATATTTATATTCATATAATGTATATTATATTCTATGTAAATATATTTAAAATATAAACATTACATATTTTTCTTAAATATATGCATGCAATTATATTTATATATACATAATAAATATACATGGTAGACACACACGTATACTATGTAAACAAAAAAGTTAAATATATTTTACACATAAACAATTCTCACAAACTCTGAAACACCAGTGAGAAGGCCCTGGGAGACTGTCCTGGGAAAGTTTCACAAGCGACAGGCCTAGATGCTAAAGCACCCACTGGCCTGTGCTGAAAGGGGCTTTTTCATTGTTTTACTGTATTATCTATAAATTGAATAATGCCTTAATCTGGGGATCCGATGAAAGGGATTTTGCCACAACATACAGCCGTGATAAAGTTGTGTGTGTGAGTGGAGGGAGGGGAAGATTACTCGTCTCAGAAGGGGTGGCCCTGTCTAATGTAGGCTACATTTTAACATCACAGTTCTTGGGCAGTCATGCAAGAAATCAACAGCTTATAAAAAAAGCATACAAGTTGCAAATTGTGACAGATGTCTCAAAGATTGAGACCCCCTCCATTCCCCCACTCTCCCGTCCCACTCTCTAAGCTGAGAGAGGACATTAGACATCTTTGACCTTTAGGTACAAATCATGTGATTTCCATTAGGTGTACATTTATTTCTAAATCCCTGTATTGTATACTTATAACCTAAAACTCAAGTAGATTTTGCACTATTGTTTACACAATTGATATATTATTTGTCGACGACTTGTCCGTTTGTGTCCCGTACTATTAATTGAATATAAACTAGCTCTCACACACAGTCTATTATTAAAGTATGCGAAGCATTTAATTAACCTGTACTGTAATTATACTGAGTGTCTTAAGGACTTAGTTGTTTTAAATTGTATCTTGATGAGGACAGTGCTTTAAGACAATGCTCTATTTATATGATATGTAAATGAGGCTTGGAGATTATGGATAAAGTTTTTAATTAGACTGATCTGCAATAACGGAATAAATAAACAAATATTGTTGGAGATCATGGAATAAGTGAACCTGTATACTTTACAATACATTCCAAAGCATTCTTTACATTCTAAATCCTTTTTGGGGATACAAATAATCATAAATGCACACCTAACTGTTAAGTATTATTATACTAGAACTGTATGTAAGTATTTTAGTTATTTATTTTCAATTAAAATATATAATAATTATGAAAAAGTATTAGCACCTCATGTTCCACTATATTAATTTCCCATTTTGTGTGTTGTTAAGATATTTAATCAACTGCCATAATAATTCCAATGTGTCTGAAAATATTTCCTACTTCCTGTAAGGCCGTCTCCTATTAACCCTAATGATGTGGGATTATGGAATTAAGGCTCCATGTTGCACACACTCCCCCCAGTCCCTCAGTAAATACTGTAAGCCCATTCCTGCTCCACATAAAAAAAAGAAAAGTGAAAGCTCACCGTCTGCTCTTAAGCTGCACACACAGAAGGGTCGTGATCCAATCCAGAGCCAGGGAGAGTATGAGAGAAGAAAGAGCTCTGACCATTTTTAATCCTTGTCCTTTTCATTTCTCCTACCCGTGGGATTGGAGTGATTTTATTTAAACTGTCGGCTTGAGCCAAGGGATTGAAAATCAGGATTTGAGTGATTATCGTTTTATGAAAAAAAAAAAAAAAAAAACATTATGCATGTATATTGTGAGGTACTGGTGTGTACAGACATCCGGGTATGATGGGAGATGGGAAATCTCTATTGTCCAGGAGATTGTAAAAGTGCATTCTAGTTAAATATATATATATAAGGGTATATGACTGTGTCAAATTACCCGCTTGACCCTTAAACTGTATTTATTATGTCCTTTCAGAAACCAAAACAGAGAAATGGGGATAACATAGCACTTTCAGTTCAGTCTGCTGTGAGAGATTAGTCCGTGATGGAAGTGAAGTGCTCACTGCCTTCGAAACACGTAACAATACGCCATCGCAGTGCTTTCTTTGTTCTGTCAAATCATTTCAGTACGTTTGTGTGTCACTTTAACAAACCATATTTCTCCTTTAGACAATAGATACGATAGAAAAAAGGAAGCAATCCAGCTAATTCTCAGAAATGGCCACTGGTCTCTTCCTCCCACTGCGGACTCTTGCTGGATGGCTGAATCTCCTCAGTTATTCCATCTATTTTAACAAGAATGGGTTTAAAGGTGAAGAATCAAGTATTTGTTTTAATGAGTTAGCCATGACTAATGGTTAGGAAAGATACTCTAAACCACTCCAACCGTTCAATCTCGCATGAAACAAGGCAACTGTTTGAAACAAAAAGGACATCTGGTAAGTGTAGTTCACATACATTAAGAGGACCATTGTGCAGGCTTTTTTGGGCCTTTTAAAACTAATTGACACTTTTTGGCACAGTCCATTTACTTTGCTGAGAAGCAACATTTTGGCTCTGCTCAAGAGATCCTTTGCATCCTTGACACAGATTTTACAGAATTTAGAAAACGGAGAAAAATATTATTATGTTAAATCACATTCAGAGGTATCTTACCCTTGACTTTACAGTAGGAAAATAAAGGTTGGAAATTATTCTGTATGAATGCGAAATACATTATAAATAATGTTTGGATTTATGAATTTTTATTTCATTTTAGGCAAACATAGACATCAAACACTTTGATATGTTTAACATAATTTATTTATTCACACTTATTTAACTTTTTTTACATTTGCATTTAATCAGCTCAGAAGAGAATTCCCAATGCATTGTTTTTTTTTTGTGAAAGAAGCAAACAATTTCATGCAATATGAGACTGAAATAAAGTTGAAAATACATTATGTAAGGCATGTTTGTTGTTTCAATTAGATGCATTATGTGAGGCATATGAACTGAGCCTCCCTGGTGTCATTTAATGATTCTGATGTGACAGATGTTTACTTATTATATCAAAACATGACTATTAAAACTAGCTTGTGCTTAACCACACAAATACGTATGGTAAAATTTGCTGTCAGCTCACCCAAATCCTGAAAAATGATCTGTTGAATTATAAAACATGTGTTTCCGTAAGTACAAAATATGAGATGAAGACCTAGATGAAATACAAAGATAGCCACATTCATTAGCAACCCATTAGATGTCTTTTATTTTCTCATGATGTAACATTTTATGGCCTGTTGACGATTATAGGAAGACACACGGTTCTTCCTCTGTGTTTACTGCCCAACACTTCCCCTATAATAGGATGAACAAAAAGGTTATCACTACACAATCTATCGGTTCTTTTCTTAAACCTCCACTCGAAATTACCTCATCATCCAAAATAAACTGCATGTCATCCCCATTATACATGACTGACTGAACCCAAAGAAGCTAGTGTCTGTTTGAGTAAGCTAGCCCATTATGCCACACATACATAATCCCCTTTAACATCCTTCCTGTCCTCTCTTCATTCCACTTGCATCCTCTCCACAGAGTCTTAAAACACAAAGTACGAAACAAAAACGGGCTCTCCTTAGTCAAACAGCCATCGATTCTTTGGTGCATTTCAGCTGACATCCTCATAGAGGCCAAACCAATGAAGTGGGTCAAGATATCGGGCACTTCTGTGTCTTTGTGAGCTGAAAGGGAACGCTGATGCCAAGTCATTTGGAGTGGGGTGATTGTGGCAGATGGGCCAATGCTCCAAACTGATTCCTCTTCTCTCTGTTCTATTTTATGAGATATGATCACCAGGGATTATGGCTTGTCACAACTTCATACATAAGTGACTGTCCTCAACCCATAGTTAAGGATCAAGGGAAAATCTCCTCTTTGGGGACAATGTGAAATCATTCTCACTCTCGCAAAAAGTTTGATGTACTCAGTGCTAAAGATATTTTTTTTCCTCAACTCAGTTGTTGTGTCCTACAGCTGGGATCGTTTTTTCTGTAGCATTGCATTTTCTCAATTAGATGCTGCGAAGGTTCTGTGAGTTTTGATTGTTAAAAGAAAAAAGCGCATTACTGGTCCCACTTTATATTAGCTGGCCTTAATACATTAAAATTAATAATATGATACAATGAATTAGTGTACACACATTTTTTAAAATAAAATTGATTTATAAAAATCATTTTCCCAGAAATCAAACTACAGAGTGTTTCCCAATCTGGATCTGTTATAGCGCCATTGTTGAAAAGACAATTAATAAGAAAAAAAACATAATATCAGCGTATTTTAATTTATTGTTCCAACATGTGCGAAAATCATTAATGGACGTCAGTTGGTTGTAGAGTATTTCTTAAAAACTCAAGCCCTTTTATCTGATAGCAAAATACTTCATGGGCTTTTAGGTGTGATTTTAAACCAAAACATTAAAGTGTAAACTTTAAAAAAAAGTTAAAAACCGCTTGCAGTGACTTTTGACTTTCATTCATCAAAAAACTTGAGATGATTTGTGACGCCTCTTTACGCACAGAATAAGGCATCAGAGCATACTGTAGTAATTAGGGAGACTTCAAGGATTTTCCGTTCTAAAAACATAAGACTTGCCTGCAGGGACTATTTTTCAAGCCAAAATTAGTCCCCAGGTACCAGTGCTGCTCCAGACAAAGCACGGCAAAATTAGACAGTGAGAGGCCCATCTTTCTGTTAAATGACCACTTCCCCTATTTAGCTCTTCAGACAGGAAGTAGTCACTAAGAGAGAAAAAAAAGTTCTTCCTCAAAATTGCTTAAGTGGACAGACCAGTTTGAAGACAGAGTAGTTTAGACACGTGCTCACGCGCTCAGACGACCGGAAGTGACCTCTCCTGGCTCTGTCACACAATATACAGGATGTTATGGTTTACTTTACGCTTCACGGTGGTGTATGGACAAGGTGCGCACTGCCCTTCACTCATGTGCTGCCATGATTTATAGCAGAAATGACCACTTTTTCCCTTTAGGAAGTCTTTGAGAGCTTTAACGAAGGATGCAGCTTTATGGTTTAGGGGTCTCCTTTTATACCTGGGCAAAATTCATGTCTGCAAGTCCATAAATCAGGTGTACGGAAATGGAAGGGGAAGGAAATTAGTTAAGATCAAGTAGTTAAGCTTCAGATAAAAGGATTAGAGGCGATTAGTGCAACAATCAGTCATGAGCAATTCAAAACATGTCAAAGTACAGTATATTCTGAACAAATTAGCTGGCAAATAACCATCGCTGCTGCAACAATGCGGCCTTTCATGCTCATAAAGTGGCAGCAGATAGAATAAGACATGAAAGAGAGGAGGACACTGGGAAACGCACCTGTTGTTTGTTTTTCTCCAGAAGGAGCAGGTTGAGAAAGTCGATTGGCTCCTTGGAGAGGCTGAGCTCATGGATAATGCATTACACTCAGATGATGCGTGTCATATGGTCAAACATTGGTAATGAGCAGAACAACACATCACCTTAACATAAGGAACAACACACGCTTAATTTCTCTTCCCCCCTCGCTCTCGCTATCATCCATTATCACCAGTCGCTGAAAGACACTGATTTACCAAATGTTCCCATCTAGTTGAGTATACATCATTACATAGGATATTGTCATTATGGAATATTGTTACTGTACAATAATCCAGTCAAATGAAAGAAGCAATTTTTTGGTACAGCAGAGGTCCTCAAAGTTGTTCAGAAGGCAGATCACTTTAGTAAAAATTGTGAAAGACTCTAAACTGAACTGCCAACAAAAAAAAAGTTGAAAAAAATATATTGTATAAGGAATTTTCAATCAGAGATTCCTAGCAAATTTTTACTAATCATTAATAAGAAACAGCCAGTAGCACAATTAATGAAACATTTCCTTGCAAAACAATCATTTGCTTTATTCGCAGCTTTGTTAAATCTTTTTTTTTTTTTAAATCAGTGAAACAATTACAGACCTACCCTTATCTTGAAACAGATATAATCCAAAGATTAAGAATTTATAAGAAAACACTTTTTCAGTCATCCTATTTTAAAATATAACATTTAATTCAATTCACCATATTACTTGCCATTTCTGTCAATTTTCAAGAAATTTGTTTTGCAATTTCTTAGTATTTTTTTTTTCTTCAGAGTAAATCAGTGTAGCAAAGAGGTTAAACAGACTACCATTAATCAACAATTTGATTAATACTGCATAATATATATATAAAATAGAAGAACTTTTAAATGAATGAATTCTGTTTTCATCTTTGTAAGAATGTTATTTTATTTATTTTTTCTGAAAAAGACTATCCCATCTGATGATTCTTAAAAGCTTTCTTTGCTAGTATCTTGTAGTAGAAGTGAATCAGTCAGGCCTACTAACACAGATTCCATTCAAAAACAACAATACCTGTTGCCACTGTACACCAGCCAGATGTCCTGCTTTCTGTACATGCCCACACCACTGTTCAGAAAAAAGACCACATGGTTTCACTGATGTTTTGAACTAATACAGCTTTGAAGAACTGCACTGTCATTTACTCTTATACATCTATGACGCAGGCCATATTACAAACTATAATAACACGTATTTATGTTTCACATGGCAGCTCTGAGCAGACCTCTATGCATTTTTCTAAATGTCAGTATTGCATTGTAATTATAGAAGCAAATCTTCTGGGAGAATAATTATAAGCATCCCGTACACAGAGGTTTTTTTTTTAATGTATTTAATTTCAGCGCCAAAAAAAAGCTTGTAAACAAACCGCAAAGCACCACGAGAGGTCGAGCAGTTTGAGTGCATCGCCATTCACCTGTACTGCTAAGGTAAATCAAGCATGGGGCATTTCAAAGACTAATTGCCAGGTACATCTCAGCAGAAAGAAGTGTTTATGGGTAATCATCAGCAGGTGGGATGCTTAATATGGTGGATGGGTGGCCAAAAAAACCTCTCCATTTTACCAAGCCATGGAAAATGACCCAAATAAATGCAGCACGCTCTGAGCAAAACCTGGAACCCTTGCATTTGAATAAATCCCTAATTTTTGACTAGTGGACATTTCAAAGGCATCTGATACCGATCTATAATTTTAATAACATATTTATTTATTTTGATGCCAGATCAACATTGGATTTGCCAGCTGCCTTAAAGAAACACAGCATATACTATGAATACAAATAAGACTTTTTCTATTCATTTAACAGTGTTTAACTCCAACAACAATGATCCTATACCTTTCTAACCCATCATCAAATGGACACAAATCTCCAACTAAATGCAGACATTGTGACCTGATGTGGCCCCACCCCTAATCAAATAGATTACCACTTGAGTCAATTTAAACAGTGCATTATTTGATCCAGAGTCAGAAATAGACATATTAGTACTTGCATTAACATAATCAGGCATTAACCGTTGCATGTTCAGTACAGTAAGTAAAGTATCATGTCCTCCTTCAAGACAAATTTTGTTCAGCTAGAGCGAGCATAAGCCTAATTAGTAATTATTTACTTATTTTCACTATATTATGTCGACGTAATATCATTGTTACCGTCCAAACAGCCTAAGGCTTTTCCTTACATGCTTATCAAAAGAAAGAGGCAAAGTGTATTGTGATTTCAGTGAGGGAAGAATAAGGATAATCCTAATTGATTTTCATTAAGTGCGCTGCTGTAGAGCCCATGACTGGCCTACTTTCTGGACGTTCAAATTAATCCTTTATCCTCATTTTTATAGGAGGAAAAAAAATCCTAAGGACTGTCTCAGTAGCGATTTATGTGTTCAGCAATTTGATCAAAAAAACAGGGGATGAACACTAATTGTCTATTGTTTTTGTGATTATTCATTCTCCGGATCTCTGTCATCCATTTTTGCTATTGAAGTATTCACTGCATACATAATAATATACAGTATATAATAATATACTGTGACATCATTTGAACAGTCTCTCTGTGGTGATGATGCTCATGTGAACAGTACTTCTTTACAAAAATGTAGCTCACATAGTGTTGTTTAACCACCAGACATTTCCTTTTCTCTCTTCTAATTTGGACAATACAGGAGTTTATGAATACAGTCGAACCTGTGATCCTCTCTTATAAAATGTAAACATAAATTAACATTTCCCCAGACAGTTTTCCTGACAATTTTCCATATCATGTAGATCAGACAGTAAAAAGGATTTTTTTTCCTCTTGTGTTTTAAGCAAATCTGCCCATCAAAACATCCATTAAATAGCAACAACGTGTGTATTTTCATTTTATTCAGATCCGTAAGCACATGCATGAGCTGACAATTTCATCAAGGCTAACACCGTGATGCAACAAGCCTTTCAAAAGGTCCTCTCCCCTCAGTATTTTTTTTTTTTTTTCGGGGCCATTTCCAGCATTCTAGGTCTTTTTTCCCCCTTTTTCTTCACAGAGTGGAAAACATGGAAATAAAACAACAAAAAATAAGCCCCCCTGACAAACTGGACGAGTTCAGTGAAGTTGCAGGAGGACTGGAGTGGAGAGGAAGCAGATAGGATTGTTTGCTGAAAAGGCTGCCTCAGTTCAGTGCACTGGTGTCTGAAGACCTCTATTCATTCTGAAGGCCAGAGGGGCCGTGGCAGTCTGGGTAGGGTCCCGCAGGCACTGAGGCACGGGGCCAGGCCTGGTCCTCTCTGCACTGCCAACTCGCCTCAAACCCTGACCTAACGGCCAGACGCGACAGGAGGGAGCAGGAGAGCGAGAGCAATTTAGTCTCAGCGGCTACTCATTCATTCAAAAGCTTATCACAGGCAGGGCTCACGATTGTGTAATTACGTGTTAAGTTTAAGACCTCGGCAGTGAATTTAAGGGGAAAAAACACAGCAGAGAAATGAATAAATACATATGGACACTATGGAATAAGCAACCGGTTAAAACGTTGGATTGCTTTTGGAGGTTGCACAAATGAATAATTTTAAAAGTCTTCCTAAATTGTTTAGTGTGCCTTGAGACAAACTAAAAAATTAATGTATTTATCTGTCATTTTTATTATGCTAAGTATTTACTGACCCAAACAATCTGTGATTTAAACATTATATTCCGCTAGATATTTAACATTTCTTTTCTCATTTTTTTCTATCCATATCCATATATTTAATAAAGATCTCACTCTCTCTCTCTCTTTCGATTCTACTATCACTTTTTTAGCTGAAGAAAGTGACCTTTCAACCTAGAGTGTGTTTGCATTAAAGCTTCACTCTGTCCATGGCACGAAACAGCATCGATTGTTAGTGTTTACCAGTAAACAGTAGGTATAATCGTGTAGAATTAAGCCGGTGTATCTGATAACACAGCTTGGGGTTCATCAGTCCCATAAGAGTCCTGAACTCACTCCAGTTACATTAATAGGAGCACACTTTAAACACCTTACGTGTTGTAAGGCCATTATATTCTGTTACCTCACATCTGGACATCAGCCTGTTCTTTTGTTTTCCCTTCTTATTTTTCAGCGTGACGATAATGGTTACATGTCGTAACATCGTTTCCCCGTCCCGATATACCATATTCGATTCCCTGCTCCGACAGTCTTGTAAATGAATCCAGCATGTCACATTGTCACATCGAGAGCCTCCCATTTTCACGGAGTACCAGGGGTCTCTTAAACACTGCCCACTCTTAGTGCCACATCCTTTTTCCTGAAGACCTCCAAGACCCCTTCAAGCATAAGAGCTTTTAGCTAGCCTGCGCTAATGTGTAGAATAATAGCTACTCCCTGAATCTTGATGGCCCCTGGAAGCTGACTGAATTTGTGCACAACAGCATCTACAGTGCAGTAATATTCCCCTTTTTATATCTATTCTTGTGTGCTGCCACCCCTAATCTAGTCTTATTACATCTCTCCCCTTCTATTCTCTTTGCCTCATATGGCCTTTCAATTTCACCGTGATTAGTAAGGTGGAGGATATTATCTGTTCTGCTCAGAGACGTGATCGAATATTATGGAACAAGACTAATATTACAATTACGCAGTGCTTCACAACTAGAGACAAAGAAACACATATTGCTGTCATATCAGAAGACAGACTTTGAGGCAAAAGTATTGCAAAATGTCCTGTAGAGTACATAAACTTACGCCAGTACTCAAGGATTTTGTTTGTTTGAGCTTTAAAGTACATTTGAGGTTTTTCCAGTGGTGTCTCACGTTAGGGTTCATGTAGCAGGTCATAGATCAGAATGAAAGGGTAACGTCAGTGTCCACACAGCATTAGATACTGTTTATCCGTTGGCAGTCTATCCCACTGATCCTCTCTTTACCACTAGCCCCCAGGACATCTGTAATCCACAGAAGTGACATACGAAGCCCAGTTGACTTATTTTTTTTGCCTTGTTTGTTGATATTGCATCTGAATTGCTAATTTATTTGGGATATCAACTTTGGTCTTTTGAATAAATGTATGCTCTAACTGTGGGATGGATTAAAGTCATACAAACCCTCTCTCACTCAGTTATGCAAACTGCACCAGCTTACTATGAATAACTGACGCATCTTAAAAACACCACAGCACGAACATATCCTTAACAAAACACATCAAATAGAATAGAAATCCACTTTGTGTCAGCTGTGTTTCCGGATGGCCTTTAAACAACTACCCACAAAAGTGCAATGCTGCCACAAAAATAAATAAATAAATAGAAGGCTAATGAGCTGTTTATTAAAAACTGCAATTAAACAATTGTAATAGGGCATACAGATAGAAATACGTCAGTGGGGCTAAAATCATAAATTCTGGTTCTAAAGCAAATGTCTGGCTTTATTTAGACAACATTAATAATTGCGTAAACAAACAAGCCCTTAAAGTCACTCCGTTTTACTTCAGGCTACTAAGATAATTACTAAAAGAATTAGCTTAACAGAATCATGGGAGCATATTCAGAATGTATTTCAAATTATATTTTTTGTGTTTTTTAATATTTTTCAGTAGCGTTTTAAACACTGTGCCATAAACCGCAACAATCTGAACTGCAAGTTCGCGCTAAACGCTCGCGAACGGAACTCGCCATTGCTCGATTAGTAACCATAGCAACAGCTGTTCAATCGCTGTCAGTATCGGACCGCACATCGATAAACACGAATACTGTTATCATTTCTCGCGATATTCAGTGTTTTGTTTAGAACGTTCCAAGACACTTCACGTAGCCACTAAATGTTCGCTAGGGGCGCCAAAAAACAATTCGAATTTGCGCGAGACGTAATTCATCCGATCATAACCGACAGGATTTTTCTTTTAAAATGTCACCATCCTTAAAGCCATTAAATAATTGACAAGGTGTATAGAAGCAGGCTGTGAGTGAAGTCTAACTAATAGCTGTCTCACTGTAGCTCTCCAGCGCAGCGTTGAAGCAGGGGAATGGATGCTAAAACTCAGAAGCAGAAAGCAAATAAAGTTGCAATGCTATCGGAATTTAACTCGTGTCCAGATCCAAGTACAAAAACATCAGAATTAAACTAAGTCATTTATGTCGGTATCTTTAAGTACCTCTTTTCTCGTATTATATGGGGGCTGAGTGGGAAAAAAGGTCTGTGGAAGAGCAGGTGAGCACATTGTCTTTTCAAATAGACGGCGTTGAGAAACCGGTGTAGCCTTATCTATTTGTTAAGATAAAGTTTCGTTGATTTTTTCTTTTTTCCACTCTATTTCTAAATGTATTCTTATTCTACAGTTTAACGCAAGAATAGTCCAACTTGGCAATGGCATTGACAGCTACTAAAATGTTGCGTAAAATGAAATCAGTCACTTTCCGCAGACAGTTAACATTTATTATGATATTCGATATGACATTTAAGTGCTTAGACTTTATCCCTCGCGAAACAAAAGCGAGTCCAAGACATTTAGTGACTGGGTGTCCAGTAGAAAGGTGACAGAGAGATCAGAGGTGGCGGTGTTAATAAACAGGTTTCCTCTACACCTAAGAGGCGTTTTCCTTCTCCAAACACTATCGCTTCTATGTTGTCATGTATTTTTCCACTAAGCCTTTGGGGAAAGATGCTAACAAAATAAGTTGGAACACCTGTTTTGGAAAAGAAATTCATTGCAGCTAAAATCCTGCCTTCCCAGTCGTTTATTCACCCACAATAACATTTGCTTGCGACATGGAAACTGAGTGAACAACACGCCTTTCCTTTTGTCCTCGTTCAAGGAAAAGAAAAGGGCTTGTTGCTGTGAGATTGAATGCTATTCTAAACTTGAAGTAAAGTTTTTTTTTTTTTAAGTTGTTAATAAAAATAAAGACAAATAATCCAGCTTGTACGTCCTGAAGAAGGAATACTGTCGGGGGTGAAAAAATATACTCACCATCAGGTAAAAATCTCGAGGGACGCGTGTTATTAAAAATATGTAACATATTAAATATAGATCGTTAATATAGATGATAGCATATATGAATAATAATCGAAAATAATAATAATGCAAATAATAATTTGTATAACAATAAGAATACTACAAAGTTTTGTTTTGAATGCATTAGCAGATGGCTTTTCTTACCCCAAATTTGCTAAAGAATTTTGATCAACACGTACAGTAAATAATCTCATTAATAGGTCAAACAGCTGCGCTGCTGTCATTTGCTCTGACAGCCCAAACATGCTTCGGAATGAATGAGACCACTGAAATGTGCTTTGAAGGATTTTTCAGTAGCGGATTTTTTTAGGATACCACAATTAATTACGTCTGGTATCACATGAACTGCTTGATTTATTTTACATGTAGGCTGGCATAATATAATTTGTTTAGCATCCATAAAGATGTTTTAATCGTTACTCACGATACTGTGCAGGGTCACTTCACTTCACATTTCGTTCAAAGAACACAATGCAGTGGCTTTAAAGCCCCCCCAAAAAAAGAAGAGGGGGAAAACATCTACATTTACTGAGGAAAACCAGTAATGTTCTGCGTTCTGAATACACTTTTTAATTTCAACAAAGAGCAGGAACAGCGACTACAGAAAAGTAGGTTAAGGCTTTGAGAAATCTGCTTACATGCTGAAGCACCTGATAGGATGGTGAGAAATCAACATTTGATTGGCTAATGGCTCTCTAAATAATGTGTCCATATAATCCTGTTTTTTTTTTCTGCCATAAAGCAGAACTTTATTTTAGCGTGTTAATTCAAATCTATGAGCAAGACAGCTGTAAATGCAAGTTAATTGGTAATGTTAACATGTGCCACACAGCAACACTGTGTATATTTTCTGTGCGTAAATCAAACTTAGACTACTGTTCTCTTCTATTACATGCTCTTTTGTATCAGTCAAATCTTCATAAAAAATATAGACCGATTGTAAAATACTGGTTATTATATGCTTTGCCTTTGCCAAAAAGGCACACATGACGTATACATGACTTATTTTAAAATAAGAACATTACATGCGTTTTTGGGGTAATCTTACGGTTTTATCATAGTAAGAAAGAGGTCTATTTAACCGTATTCAGATAACAATAAGAACATGTCAAAGCTTCGGCATATTCTTCATCTGTTGACTGTGGAGGCTAGGAGGAGGGATCTAAAGTAAGAGCAAGGTCTTAAGTAGAAAGAAGCCCATAGCTCAAAGACAACCTTGGCAAGCAAAACTATTTTCACGAACCCAGGCACGCACGAGGTCGAGGCTGCGGTCACTTCTCGGGGCCTGCATAGCACATTTCATGAATGTTGTGAGTTGAGTCTTATTTTTAAACATGGTGATGAAATATACTATTCGCATTTATTAAGTGCATGATATTACAATATAAAATAGTACACGAATAATTATAAAAAAATATATTTCTTGTATTTAATATTCTGGGGGAAAATTAAGGTTGCATTACAAGTGCACTTTAAAGTACCCATTGGTGCGATTTATATTTTAAAAGCATCACGCTGAGCATGCATCTACACTGAAGAAGTGTATACATTTCAGTCAGCACATACACTTGTACGCTTGTACATATTGTAAAGAATAACTTCAATAACAAAATCCACACAGAGAACATATTTTTGAAAAAGTGCATATCCTTACAGATATCCCACAAAGGTCCCCGTATCATTCGATTTTGCTCGAGCGGAGTCTTCAACTTCACTTGTTTTGTATTCCTCTAAATCCAGCGGACTGCTCTTATTGGTAGGTGCGAGCGTTACATCACAATGATTATGACGCGCCGTCTTCCTGCTTCCTTCAGCCGCGTCTTAAAGTGAATCTTGTTGGTGCGAGCGCGCGCTCTCAGCCTCCTCCTGGCCGCGTGCGCTGAGACACACAGTTTTCATGCAGAAAGAGGAGCGGCGCACAAGAGCTCTTTCTCTATCTCACTCTCTTCGCTCTCGCGTGTCCCGAGAAATTACAATATTCATCACAGGGCGAACAACCCTCTGTATTCTCTGTTACACTATCGCGAAGAAGCTCAATTCGCTCTCATCTTCAGAGTAAGTAACCTTGTCATTTGCGCTGGCGCTGAGTTTTCTTCCACTACTGATGACTTTTCATGTGATGCGCTGTATCGCTTTATCCTTCAAGCTCTTCGGTTGCTGTTAACTTTATCATAAACCGGTGTCATTTTAAAGAGACTGTGTCCTTGCGTTTTCCGTAAAGTAAGTATAAATACGCTCTTGTGTTATTGCTTGGCGACTTTGGAGAGGCGACGCGAAACATTTACGTTCAGTTCTGAACTTGCTGCTTATTCTTCGCAATAGGGCAGTCCGTTCCTTGTGGTGTTAATACCGTTTTTACATTTTCTGTATCTTTATTACTTCCGTTCGCTTTTTGTCAGCCGTCTGTTGTTTTATGACAATAACAAATTGCCGCGTCATTTACATAGATGCGCTCGCTGAATTTACGGTATCTCGTACAAATAAAGGTTTCGATAGAGTAGGGTTTCCAGACTGTTGTCATAGGAGATTCTTTTAAGTTTCACAAAGAGCTTATTATCCATTAGTTGTTTAGAAAGCCTGTTATAGCCTACTGCTTTAAAGAGCCGAGAAACAAGGACAGTGAAGCGAAAAACCTATGATGGATCTTAATATCAAGAACTTTTTGGATCTTACAAACTGCCAACTACAAAATAATGGTTCTTGAAAAAACGATGGCTATTTGCAGTAACCAAGAACCACTGATGAACCTTTATTTTTAGGAGCGTTAGCTTATACCGAGCCTCTGACTTTTACTGCCACTCCAGTTTGACGCGTTACTTCATCATCATCATCATCGTTTTCTGACGTGAAAACCAGATACATCAAAGCTTTGCTTCAGTTTACGGGTGCATCAAAATCGTATGTTTAGAAAATAATTGCCGGCAAATATAAAGCCATAAAGTCCGTTTCAGGTGTTTAGTGACAAAATGAATGTCACGCACGTGGTTGTTTTGAAAATATTTTAGGTTTGACGTGTAGTGTTTTACTCTCTATTCCTCCTATAGGGCAGGGTTTTCAGGGCTCCGAGCAGAAAAAAAATCTAAATCATAATTGTATGACTTTTATATCTAATCATAAACTTTCTAACTAAGGATTTTTCACAATATATACATGTCAATGTCTCGGATAAAAAGTTACAGGGGAAGAAAATGTGTTACTGATCATATCTAGCCTTTTTAGGGGTCTCTAGGTTTGGCTGGGACACTGAGTGGGGGGTTCTTTGGTCTTTAAAGGTTCAAAACTGCAATCTCCGAGAACTTGCTGGTGACTAAATGTTTTGGCTATTTAACACAGCAAACGAAACGTGTTCGTTAACATATGTTCTATGAATCGCATTTTCTAACACAACTTTTTGAATTGAAGTTGAACCACTTGAAATTTTTTGGAGAGAAGAGGTGCGCATAGCACGCAATGAGGCGAAAGACGTCTAAACAGATTTTGTTGCCTTTTTTCTTGACTTTTCAGGCGTCTATATTTAGTGACAGCATAAGCAGTATTTCCGATTTGTTTGATGTTGTAAATGTAAACGTATGACTATGTTAATTGGTGCGTCTTGAAGCACAGTTGTTTTAAGTTGGGCTACGTCTTACATGGTGCATGTCACAAAATACGCTATAAGATATTTATTCTAGATATTTAAAAAAGATGACCGTGCTGGTCAATATGAAAACACTACCACAATAAATTACTGGACTTTTTCTTTTCCATATAACATTTTATTTGTATGTTTTGAGGAAGTAGTCGCGTTATTCAGTATCTTAAATTTATAACGAGCAAAGCCACATATTTGCCTTTTTAATATGCACGGAGAACTCATACTTATAATCATCTGATTTGAGCGCCATGTACAGTGTTGGCCAAACTTAAATCACCGTCAACTTGTAAAACTAGCTTTTATTACACTATTTTATCCACGAAAGGGGTTTGCCTTTAATTTATTTGATCGCCTGTAAACCAGTGGTTTTTGTAAACCCAGAATTTGATTGATGATGTGTATTATAGCCTACTTGTTGTATTATAATTTTTTTAATCAAATGAGGGAACATACAGTATATGCCTGCTAAACTCCAAAAGATAATATTAAGGCCGTGTCTTTGCGAATATCAAGTGTACCTCAAAACTTACCAAAGTGAACAAAGCCTGCAAGTTGGCTGTGTGAGCACAATAGTGGCAGGACATGTCTGGCTAAACAGAGCAGTGGGATTTTTAGCTGATTCTGACATGAGAATTAGTTTTGGTGTGCAGTTCTACATAGATTTGTGTGCAATTTCAGTCTTTTTTTTTTAAATAGATTATTTAAATAATTTAAATGTCAAGTTTGTAACTGATCCTTTTTATGTACTTTTTTTGTCCAACAATTTTATTTAGTAGAAAATAGACTGTAGAATAGAATATTTTTAATAGATTCTGTGTTGTTCTCTAGAACATTAGTCTATTTCAAATTGCATTTAGCATTGGCCACAAGAAACTTGGAGACATATAAAGAAAATTATTCATCAGTCCTTTCTTTTTGGCCAGGTTCCCAGGGTTCTCGAGCTGTGCCCAGCTGACAGGCTTTCAAAGATGGCACAATAACTGTTCCAGTGATGCCTGACCATGACAGCACATCCCTCTTAAGCAGACAAACCAAGAGAAGAAGAGTTGACATAGGAGTGAAGAGGACTATTGGGCAAGCATCTGTGGTTTTCACCAGAGGAAAAGCAACCTTTCTTAGTGCCATGAATCCCCACGGTTCCGAGCAAGATGTTGAGTGTTCTGTGGTGCAACACGCAGACAGCGAGAAGTCCAACGTGCTTCGCAAGCTGTTGAAGAGGGCAAACTCTTATGAAGACGCTATGATGCCCTTTCCAGGGGCAACCATCATCTCCCAGCTTCTGAAAAACAATTTGACCAAAAATGGAGGCAGTGAGCCTAATTTCCAGGGAAGTGGCCTCTCGAGCACCGGTTCAGAGATCCAGCAGGAGGATGCTTGCAGCAATTCCTCACGGGGCAGCCCTCAGGAGTGCCTTTCACCATTCAACAGGCCCTCCATGACCCAATTTGAAATGGAGAGGCTAACAGATGAGCATCTCAGGGCCAAACGAGCCCGGGTGGAGAACATCATCCGTGGGATGAGCCATTCTCCCAGTGTCACGCTCCGTACAGGTGATAACGAGCGCGAGGGGGCAACCCAGCCCCCGAGTCCTCGTGAGAACTACCGGGAAAACAAGCGCAAGCAGAAACTGCCACAGCAGCAGCAGCAGAGTTTCCAGCAACTCGTCTCTGCGCGCAAAGAGCAGAAGCACGAAGAGCGCCGGCAACTGAAACTGCAGCTGGAGGACATGCAAAAGCAGCTCCGGCAACTGCAAGAGAAGTTTTATCAGATTTACGACAGCACTGACTCAGAGAACGACGAAGATGGAAACATCTCTGAAGACAGCATGCGTTCCGACAGAATGGACAATCGCCATGACTCTGTCCCAGATCGCTCCGACAACGAGATGTCTGATGTGGATCCAGGGCACTTCCTGGATCGAGCATGCGCACTTATTCGGGAGCAGACCATGGCGACAGAGGGGGACAAACCCAAGCGTGATAGCTCACGAGGAAAGAGCCAGGGACCAACCTCCATGCATGCAGAGGGCAAACAGCTAGCGGAGACGCTAAAACAAGAGCTCAATACAGCAATGTCCCAAGTAGTGGACACCGTGGTGAAGGTCTTCGCTAAGCCTCCACGCCCAGTTCCTCAGGTTTTCCCACCCCTGCAGATGCCCCCCGATCGTTTCGCAGTCAATGGAGAGAACCCAAACTTCCATACTGCCAACCAGCGCTTGCAATGTTTCGGTGATGTCATCATTCCTAATCCCCTGGACACTTTTGCTAGCATGCAGGTGCCCACCTCGAATGACCAAACAGAGGCCCTGCCTTTGGTAGTGAGAAAGAACTCCTCAGATCAGACTGTGTCTCTTCCCACACCTGGGGCTCACCACCACCACCCCTCCCTGCACCCCTCACCATTATCTACCACAATGGGCTTTAGTCCTCCCTCTTTCCGCCATCCTTTCCCCCTTCCTCTAATGGGCTACCCTTTCCAGAGCCCCTTAGGTGCCCCAACAGGGCCTTACCCAGGAAAGGATAGATCTTCTCCCGAGTCTCTGGATCTGTCCAGAGAGACCACCAGCCTACGGACCAAGATGTCATCCAACCACCTCAGCCACCATCGTTCCATCTCACCAACACACCCAGGGAATGAAGGCTTGTCCTTGTCCCTCATCAAGTCAGAGTGCGGAGACCTTCAGGACATGTCTGACATCTCTCCATATTCAGGAAGTACAATATCCTTTTTAAAAAAAACTGCATTTTTAATTGCACTTTTGTTTGTTTAGATTAAAAAAATCTGAAAGCTCTGATGAGAGTGCAGCTTAAATACCATATTAATGACAGAGAGATCTTGAAAGACGCAAACTTAATTTCAATGAATCTCCATTAATTGGCACATTCACAATCAGTGTTCCTCTAGTAGTCCAAAGATTAAAAAGAGCTCAGTGGATGGGGGCTTTTAAGTGTGCGCTATATGGAGAAGTGCTGAAAGGCCCCGCCGTGGCTAAGATACCTCCCATCTTCTCTGTTCTCACACTATCACAGGGAGACTCACAATAAAACCCTCTCTTTCATCACAGCGCATGCAAGACTTTGTACATAAATGCTCAAAGCAAATCATATTTCAAAGCCAGGAAGTAAAAGGACAAGTGGGATCCTTTGCTTAGAGGCCCTAGAAAGTTGTGTTAGAAGGATGGTAAAAGATCTCTGTCAGTGTAGGAGCGCTTCATTTAGGAAGATTTGTGCTCAGCTGGTGTCAACGGCAACAAGGGTAAAAACGTCCCTACTGTTGAGCTTCGTAATTTTAAAAATTAATTCTCCCTTTATTTTACAGTATATTTGAGCTCAAGAAAACAACAAAGCCTATATCTTAATAACAGCCCCAGCTTGCTTTAGGTAAAGGTACACTGATAGCTGTTGCCTGGCAGTAGGTCTTGCCTTTTTATCCTGTTTCTCTGGTGTGAACAGGTGTTTGCAGGTAGCTGCTTTTCTTTCATCCCTTTCCCTCTTTTTAACCTTTCGCCAAACGGCTAGTACTGTAGATCTTTGATAAGCTTTGAATCAAGTAAAAACGAACAAAACCAAATCTACAATATAAAAATGATTAAACAGTAAATTTTTAATCAGAAGATTAAACATTAAATAATTTAATCTATTAATTAAACGACTGCATTATTTATTACAAGTAACTAGTAAAACAGTTGATCCTAACGACGCAAAGATAATTCACCAAGTAAGCACTCTTCAGCTCAGACAGCGTCAATTTTTTCTGTAAGTATACTTGCACACCTGCACAGTTGGGACCTGAACAACAACTTCTCAATATTTGCAAAATAGGGTGTTTAATCAAATATGAATTTCTATTCAAATTCTAGAAGAAACAAGCAGCCAATTATCTTCAGCCATGGGCAGCATGATCTTCCTTGTCACGTGCTCTCTTTGCATCTCAAGAAAAATAGCCTTGTTCAGTTTCCCCCATCATTTGCATATAGAGAGACCGAACAGCTCTGGCACAGGGCTGTTGTAAGAATGGGGTGGGGGTGGGCGGCAGGTGAAGCCAGTTTGCATGTCTAATATAGTAGACGAGGACAGAGGTTCACGGTTGCGCTAGCTCCAGCTCAAGTGCTGAGGCAGCTATTGCACGTAGATTCAGGTTTCATCAATTAAAGCGAAGCAAAGAAAACGTGCGCTATGAAGACATCGCTCAGATCACTTTTCAAACTCACTTGCCAAAGTGGTTTAATAAAAGACCTTCTCGATTTCAAAATCACTTTGCCGGTGGAATGACACAATTCGAGTCCGTTCTGATTTATATATTTTTATGTCAGAAGACTGTCAAGTGATTCATCAAAGTATTTTTTTCCCAGCCGACAAATCTGAAAACGCTTCCTATTTTCCTATCTTCCTAAGCAAGAGCTAAAGTCTCTGCTGTAGTGCATTTGTTGCTCTAATCTTTCATATTGCTGAACAGATGTCTAGCATTAATTTATGGATTTAGCATCCCTATGTCCTTTTTCCCTCTTTTCTCTCCTTACACCTGGCTGTTGGATCATGTTTCACTAGTTATTGTCTCCCTTACATGCAACATGCTTAATACAAAACCAGACCTAAAAAAGCCTGATGATGCAGTGCATCTATGGTGGCGTTGTTTATGTAGTATCTCATTTGGCTATAAACCACAGCTGCCCCATTTTTCTCCTCCCCTGAAATACTTCATATTCATGTTTGCATTATGTCCTTCATTCATGTTGACTATGGGCCGGCTTGTCTTACACTGAGTGGGCCAGTGTTTACTCGATCTATTTTGTCATTTCGCATATTTACGTATCCTAGAAACAGCTGTATTTTTCTTGGAAGCCAGGTCTACTTGTAGGAAATGTGCGTTAGTTGAGTCAAGCCCCGTCGAGTCATCCTCAACACATTGTTCCCAAGATCCGTAACTGTTTGTTTTATTTAAAAGTAAATGTCTTGAATGTTAATGGCACTGAGTAATGAGATACCTGGGATTTATGAATGTTAACAGAGCAGAGGAAGGGCAAAATGAACTGATATAATCGTCGCTCTGTAAATACTGCGTAGAGATTGAGCAGTGGCAACTGCGAACGCTTCCTCGCTGCTTTCAATGTGCAATGCCCATTAGATTAAAGAGCATCTCAATGTGATTAATCTCTCTCTCTCAAAAATAAAAAAAGAAAACTATGAAGGTGTTTATCAGCCGTCTCGTTCCAGACTCCAACACGGCCTATTATTGACTCCATTTCATAAAGAAGAACTTTTGAGAAGTGGCCCCGCTGCTTGGGCTTTTCCCTTCTCTTGGTTTTTAAATGAGCCTTTAGGTCCTTGAAAAATCTGACTTGTTGTGAAAAAGACAGCTTAACTCTCTCTCTCTCCCTGCCTCGCTGTCATTCACTGCTGTTATTTGCTGTATGCATTATGACAGATGGTAGGAAATAGAGTAATGCTCTTTTGGTCTTCCCTATCAGCCTAATGGAGGTCACCTAGGGTTCTCCTCCTCTCTTGGCAGAAGGAGCACGTCAATCTACATACACAGCGTTATTAAAAAGGCTCACCGTTGGAAATTGCACAGACAGTCCATTTTCAGTGTTCCTTACATGTAGATGCATTTATTGTTGTTATTCTAACTTGCGACGGTTCCAGTGCTTAGTGTTTTACATAACAGACACAGTGAGGTAGCGTGTTCGGTGCGAACTGCCATGACGGTGCCATGCTTTGTAGCGAAGGGGGGGGGGCAGGCGAGCGCTGGGTGAGCCTCTTAATTGACCTTGTGGGGGCCCATTGATTTAGCCCCACATGCATCTTCATTTTTGATAAATTATAAAGCCGTTAATTTGCAGAGGAAATGGCTGGGCCAGTCTGGAGCGCAGATGTGGCTAAAGCCGGCCTAACTGGCAGAGCGGGGGCCGTGCCAGGAGGCTCAGGGTAGAGGGTTGGGGGTTGGGGCTAATTGTAATGGGTAGATGGCTCTGGTTAGCCACGGTCTCTCCTGGGACCCCCCTCAGCTGCCCTCTGTTTACCAATCTAGAGGGCAGTGCCACCTCCAGATAAATAGCGCTTTTATTGGGATAAGCAGACGTTTATTGACTTGCAATGCTACATTGACTGGGACTCTGTAGGTGTTAATATGAAGTCGTCAGAATACGGGAATAATTAGGGATGATTGTAATTATTGGCTGTTTGATAAATACATGCAAGCTTGGCTTTTCATTTTATGATTATATATTACTTAATATTTTAACATCGTAAAGAAGTGCATTAGTGTTGTAGTGTTGTAATTATTTCCTTAACCTGCGAATTTCAAATCCAAGAGGGGCTTTCTCCAAACCATCTGAAGAAGGCCAAGCTGATGTTCTTCTACACACGCTACCCCAGCTCCAACATGCTGAAGATGTTCTTCTCTGACGTGAAGGTGAGTTCGCCGTTGACCGTTAACTATGTCGTGTGAAGTAGCGCTGTCCCACTAGTCCAGATGGGTCCTAAACAGACGGCCAGCTCCCCCATCCCTCCACCCCCCAATTAAAATAACTGGCCTTAATCTCCGAGAGGAGAACAACACGGCATAGTCCCACTTTCCCTTTTCCTCACTTGCGCTTTCATTTTAAAAACTGATTTTGGTTTTTATCTTTTTTTTTTTTTTACGGTCACTCCACTTCATACAACTAGTCTCTGTTAACTTGTCGGGATGATAATTTCCGAGAGTTCCCATCCCCATCTGATCTGTGGAAGTGGGAGGCAGAGGGTGATAAGAGCTGAGAAAATTAGAGGTTCGGCAGAAACGAACAAACGAAAGCGGGAGGGGACGAGGAGGAGGAGGGAGACAACAAACAAAATGGAGCACAACAACACAAACAAAACAATGGCAGCGATTGTCTTTTATTTACAACTTAATTTGTTGTTGATGCATCATACAGGGAGCATACGGAGGAGAAATAATGTGACAGATTCAGGCCACATTATTTAAATGAGGAGAGCAGGGTCCTCTCACTCCCAGCTGCCCCTGTGCCGGGTCCAGGGTGACCACCTCATCCTCACACACATGCTTCTGTTGCATCCATCTAAATCTGCCAGCAGCTTAATACTCATGAGAACGTACTGCCATTCATCGTTCGCTGTTAGTGCTTATGCTCTGATAGGGAATGATATAATATCTTGACAATAATATGCTGAACCCTTTTTCTTTTTTAACTCTGATTTAAATTTTTTTACCGTAATTTTCAGCCACAAAAGAGAAAGTTAATGAAAGCCTTAAATTAAAGTCGGCCCAATTATAATTCCCCTTTAGACAAGGCGGTGAAATTCTGTACACATTAAATTAACATTTTGCAAAACAAGGTCAGTGTCCTGGGAGAGATGGTTTTTCAGGGCTGCTTAAGCAGACGGGAACAATGGGTGGCATGTGTTTGTTGGATCAACTAGTATGTATGTAAGGGAATTAAGCATAAATTACTGACTAATTAAGGCTGTATAAGCCCACGAAGTTACAGGAATTAGTGATTAAAGACGTTTAGGCACCATAATGTATCTAAATGGGAAATAATGACTGTGGGAAATAGGTTGATTTGACAACTGTTTTACCTAAATTGTCTGTAATCGGATGATAAAAAAACCCTCTGCCTTTGTACTAGAGCGACTATTTAATGGCATAATTAAACAAAAATGTCAAATTAACTCTCTTTTTGAAAAGTAGTGTAAATGTAAAAAAAAAAAAATTAGAAACAAAACACATCTTACGTTAATAGTGAATGTGTACTTGTAATAAATAAAAATGTCAATTAAAAAAAAGAAAACACATTTTTTTGCTTTATTTTTTTTTTTTCCACACACAGTCAATGCTCTAGAGTCTGCTGTTACAGTACAGTAAATGTACAAATGCTAAAAGTGTGAGTCAGAGAAAGACTTTAACCATGATGGTGATGATAGATTGTAACTCAGTCAGGAAGAGGAAGCTGCTTCTTACAGGTAGCGAGAAAGAACATTTCCCACTTATGACTTCACATAGCGAGCCAGTGGTCATAAAGAGATTAATACAGCCTCCCTTCACAGGAAAGCTACAGGAAACTGTGACAATCCACTGATTTTAGCTCTTATGTAACGGATAATACTTTTGTCTTTCCTCAATATCTCTTTTTCACAGTTGTTCCTTAGAACTGTTATCTGTTATTATATTTGTCACACAGAGTATTATTGGTCACACTCACTATGCTTGTGATGGGTCATTATCCTAATGTGATTTACTGCCAAACAACCATGTTCATCCTTTGCACGTCACTCGCCCCCCTGTTTTTTTTCCCCAATAAATAATCACCATAAATCTCTTATGGCGTATTCACATCATTGAGAGGTGGTCCACTGGGCTGGATACAGTAGACTTTGAGGGCTAAATAAGAGGGGGTCAAAGGTTAAGAGGAGTATTAGCAGGAAGATGGTGTGACACTGATTATGAGCAGTCAAAGCAAGTATGAGCAGGGGGTTATGTCACCCCGAAAGGGTCGAGGCGTATACGTTTCAGCAGGACAGCTCCAGTAAGGTCAATCGTAGGTCAGGGAAATTATTTTAGCCGCTCGGGCTTTGTCACCAGGCTGCCTTTAAACATACAGCATACCATGTACCATTAACAGCTGAATATCAAGTAACCTACTGGGGCACTTAGCTTACTTCCCCCTATAGAGCTCAACTTTTCCCAGATTCGCAATCTAAGTGCATGCTGTGTGTGAGGGGGGGGACTTAAAATGCACAGACCCCCGTATAAGTAGCGTCCCCACCAGGCGTGTGTGAAAGCCTGTATTGTCCATGGCTAACAGAGGAAACGTGCGGAGTGACAGGTCAAGTCTTCCCCCGGTGTCTTGGAAAGAGCGGATCTCTGTCACCAGAGGAATAATCTTTCACAGGCCCGTGAGCAAGAGTGTGTGAAACGCTCTCTCGCTCCCGTACGCTGTTCTCTGAGTCAACTGCTGCCCGGACGCATCACAGGCATCAGGCTGATTTGTTTTATGAATCTTTTGAGCGTGCTCATTGGATATATAAGGTTTTTTGTGGGGGTAGAGAATAACAGGATGAGGTGTCCCATGGGAAGCATCGAGTTTGGTGTTCTTAGAACAGCAATGGAAATCAGAGAATAATAGATTTTTTTTTTTTTTTTTTCTATGAAACGAGTGTGTTTGTGCAAGTGCATCTTGCTCATTCTTCTTGCTGATCAAAGCATGTGCAAGTAGATTGTGATCGCAACTAAAACATGTAAATAAATCCTAATAAATGTTGTGCAGTTATTATAGTTACATGCTCAAGTCAGAATTTCTTCTCGACACCTTCATAAAAAAAGTCAGTGAGTTCATCATGTTTGAAAAAACAAATATATATATATATATATATATATATATATTTATAGTTCTAAAATAGTGTGAATGCATTAAATATATATATATATTTTTATATATTTTTTAAACTAATATTATTAAAATTATTTAATTTTCATTTTTAAAAAGTAAATATTTTTATTCATTTTAGTGTCAAAACAATGTATTTGTTTATAATTATACTAATACATTTAATAATTTAAGTTTATATGTATGCCACTTTCATAATACATATTGTTTCAAAGCAGCTTCACAAAAAAAAATGCATGTTAAAATGTTGCAGTCGTGAATAAATAAATACAGAAATTAATGCATTTATTCATTTGTTGTAAGTGATCAAAGACTTTCATTGGTGCTTGAAATTACATTTCAACACTTTAGAAACTTTTTATAAAGTTACTTCTATAAAATCTAAGAGCTGGAATGCTGGACTCAGAATGCAAAAAAAGAAAACTTTTTACTCGAAACGAACCACTCTCACTTTCTCTCCCACAATCCCACCAAGACAAATGAGTGTTCGCAAGTGTTTTTTGTGCTACGACATATCATTTAGTGTTTTGTTCCGTGGGGTGGCTGAGAGCTGAGAGAGCTAGACTGGTTATTTTTGTTTGACAAGCAGATGACATGATCCTTAATTGCTGAGTTGTCACGTTCCAGCAACGCGGATCCATTGTGCCCCGAATCTCTGGTATTTCTATTCGGCAACAATGCTTTTTAAATCTCCCTTTATACAGCGCTGCCAAACGATGTCATGCGGACTTACTTTTCTGCGTTCTCCATTATGTCATCCACTAGCCATTCTAGAAAAAAAATTCCCCCCTCTCTCGCCTTTTATCCATCTCTTCTGCAAGCCCCACTCATATGAGACAATGTCTTATGACAATAGAAGAGCCTAATCTCCATGTCAAAGCAATTTTCATTCCCCAGTGAGCAGTCTGCTATCATTTTGTAATGTTTTGTTTCTTATTCTAAAAGAATTAAGGGGGTGGTGGGGGGCTAGAGTAAGTCGTCACGGGGGCCGGGGGTCCTTATCTCAGTGTCTGGAAATTTGGACAGTGCATTTCGCTCTGCAGATAAAGCGGAAAAAAAAGAAGCCCCTTGAGTTCAGTAGATCCTAATAGGTTTAACGTCTATTGAAACGGGGGGTAAGCGAGAGATCAGATAGCCTTGCTTCTTTGGTTGTTCTTTTTTTTCCACCTCTTTCTTTCTTCCTTTTCAACTAGTTCTCGCTCGCTGTTAGGCTGAAAGAAGGCAGAGGCGACACACAGGCCAAATGTATAATTCCTGGATAGGTTAAGTACATGTTTGAACTTCTGCAGACTGATGCCTCGGGATGACGACTTAATCATTTTCTGCTGAATTATGGGAGAAGAACTCTCGCGGTGGCGCGGTAATTATGCTCTCGGCTGGCCTTTTGGGGAAACCTATCAGCCCGTCGTGGCTTCTGACTCTTTCTTCGACTCGGATTCCCCGCTATGATTTCTCGTTCGCGTCATTATCTTAAATTTGCAAGCACTGAGACAAGTTTCTACACGGTAATTACATCTACCCTCTGACAACACCACCCCCCTCTTTGTTCATCGTCCTTCCTCTTTTTTTTCTCCTCGTGCTCGCTCTCTCTCTCCTCAGCTGTCATCTAAACAGAGGCCTGTATGTTCTCATGGCCACAGATAGATAAGTGCTCGCTGTTGATTTTTGATTAATGCTCTTTGAGGATATGGAAGGGGAGGCAAAGGCAATGAAGGCTTGATGAACACCCGTAATGACAAAAGGCAGGAGGCTGCATGTCAGAGCAGCCAACAGAAAGCCCGCTGGATTTATAGCTTTTAACTTGGCTACATTCAACTCAGCTGTCCTGTACATTCACACTCTTGGCAGCCGTAGCTTTCACGCACACACATGAACATACACACGTAGCTGCGCACACACAGAAAGAACCAAAGGCTGTTGCACAGGTCATTTGCTGAGGTCATGGGGCAAGTACACAGGGCAAACGGAGTACTGTGTATTTACTGGTCCGGGATCAGGCGCTCCCACAACAGCGTACGAAGGCCAGCTTTGAGCTGCCGAGCTGAACTATTCAACTAGAGCCATACTTGTTGCAAGGTTTACTACAATAACTTCGCTTACTTCAATTGATTATTAACGTTGGGAGAAAAAAGAAAAACGTGTCGGAATTAACTCGGCTACTTGATATGTAAATTTGCCGTTACTGCATTACGGGCTATTGACACAATTATAATTTCATCTATTCAACCCTGAACTGTTTGAATTTGCGCACAACAGCAAATATCCGCACCAACTGTGTAAGCCTTGTTGGAGGGAAAAAAAAACACCCCCTGACCAATCTGTCTCGGCTACGGGGTTTGTTTGCTTACCCATCATCCTCAAGGACAATGTGAAGTAAACACGTTTGTAGAAACAAATGTCTTATCTGTTGTCCTGACATTTAAGGGTCTCACTGGCTAACCAGATTAGAGGTTAGTCACACCTGATTTTACTAGCTTTCTAGATTTAAATATTCAGAACCTTTTGGTATAAATGTTTCCTGAAGATTTTTTTTTTTAAATATTATATATGATTAGATTTTTTTATCCTCGATATAAAACTTGTGATGTGCTTTTTATGAAAACCAGTAAAACAAGTGAGACTAACATTAAATCAGGTAAACCAGTGGGTCCCTTAAATGTATTTACCTGAAGATGTGATATTTCTCATTTAAATAGGATGCATATCAGTGTCAGGAAAATGCATAATTTCAACAAAAATCCTTTTTTTATTATTAATAAATAAATAAATACTTATATCTACTGATGAACACAAAGGCACTGTAAATGTCAAATGCATTGAGCAAAAATGACAACAAGTGTTTCTCTTTTTTCCTCCTGCTCTCTCTCTTTCTCCTGAAGTTCAACCGCTGCATCACATCTCAGCTGATCAAGTGGTTCAGCAACTTCCGTGAGTTCTACTACATCCAAATGGAGAAATTTGCTCGGCAGGCCATCAACGACGGCGTGACAGGGACAGATGAGCTGAGCGTGAGCCGGGACTGCGAGCTTTTCCGCGCTCTTAACATGCACTACAACAAGGCCAACGATTTTGAGGTGAGCCCTCGTCCGTTCTGTGTTTCACACTACTGCATTCACCTTTTCAGGCAACACAGTATTAGGAGGTGAGATTCACGCAGCAATGCATAAGGTATTGCTTTGAATCCTTTCGTTAACGCTTTAAAATTAAAACAGCTAAATGATCTCTTTATATGATTAGACAATGAATGGCAAGCTGTTCACCCCATAAGCCCCACCCCCTTTCCTCCCCACGCTCCCCCCGCTCGCCGTACTCCTGGGGTAAAGTGAACAAGAATTTTTTTCCCACTTTTTTTTTGGCCGAATCACAGTCATGCATCTGTCTGTTTGATGAGGCAAACAGGGAGCAATGCTTCAGGCCCAAGTGTCCTTGTCAAATACAATTTGCAGAGCTCACATTTACCACTCAGCTCACTATCAATATCTGCCCACTGGGACTCTGGTCATTCAAACACTATCCTTACAACATCATCATCATTTAGCTGACTCTTAGCAATAATCTGCCCCCCCCTCCCCCTCCCCTCGCTTTCATTTAGATCAGGTCACAGCCAAGGTTTATTGTGATTGCAGGTAGAGAGAACGCGCGCGCCACACCTTTCACGACCAGGAAGATATTTAGGGACACGATCCCTATTTTCATATATAAATGCAAGATTTGCATGGCTGTGGAAGAAAGTGCAGGGCACCATGAATAAGACTGTTGTTGGTAGAGAAGTCGAACCGAGGGAGAGATTGTTTTGCATATCAAGAGCCACAAAGGCTGCACAGGTGTACAAGCAGGACGGCCTGAAAGACTTTCCCAAATGCTCATTTTCCATGCAAGGAAAACTCGATCTTTAATGCAAATTTCAGCGCCCTAGTCTGTTCCTTTTTTCCTACCGGGCCGACTCGCCTCACGTGGCGTCTTGTCTAGCGTGCGGCGGCATCCCACAGCAAGCCCGTGCCGCAGAGAGAGGTCACACAACCTTTAGCAGTGCAAAGGGACACTTCATGCTGAGGCTTTTTTGTACTAAATTTTCTCTTCTCCACCTGTCAGACTGCGAGGCATGAAACTGGAACCCTCGCCGATTCAGCAAGTCGCTGTTTCTGCCAAATTTAGCATCATCAAAGTTCCACCTTGCTAGCTCCTCCTGAATGAATATACCCTCTGTTGTGCTGATCGTTTGATGTTAATCTAGTCTGTCAATGCGCACCAGTAATGTGCTTCCTTCTCCTTTGAGACTTTCTTTTTTGTAGTTGGGCCCTGTCATTTCTCTCTCCCTCTCTTTCATTGCACTTCCTTTCGCTGCCTTGTGTCTTTCATCCTCTTCGAATGTACTCACCCCTCACTTTCCCATTACAAACTTTTTAATGACATAATTGTCACATTCCTCATGGTGGAATGAGCAAAGGCCGTAATTAAAGGAGCTTCATTAATTGCCTTCAATGCACTTGGTGTGTTGTGCTCACCAAGCTTGCTGTTTTCTTTCAAGTTGTTTATCCTTCATTCGGCTCCTCCTCCATCGCGCTGTCTCGATACGCCATCGTTTCTCTCCTAATTACTGCTCTGTTTGTCTTAGCTGGACAATGGCACAAATGAACACAATCAAGGACATTTGCATAGACACAGCTTATGATGTCCGGACCCTGAAAGGCTCCCAAAAAAACAAGAGAAACCCTCTTTCTTGTCTTTTCTCCAAAACAGAGCCGCCAGCTATGTGGCAAGTGTTATCTCTTCGCTGAAGGGGCTTCTCTATGTACAAAGCAGATATGATCAAGCCTAACAGGCCTGCTTAACTGTTGTCTGGGAACATCATTTGTTTATCCTGCGTAGCTAAATGAAAACATTAGAATGAACATGAAAATTTGGTCACTATTTTCTCTCGCCATGTTGTTGCAAACTTGTATACGGTTACTTTTTTTCCAGTGGAACCCAAATAGAGCAAATAAATTCATACATAGGATACAAAAACATATTCAAAGTTTTCTAAAGTCTTATGATAGCTTTGTGCGAGGAAAACAAATTTTTAAAAGTCTAAAAAAATACCTTGTCAGTGCTTAAAAATGTAACTCCTCATAATGCTATTGTGTGGCTACTGAAGACATGGACTATTAGAGGCTCATTTGGACCACGTTTATGGTGTTTTTAGAGCTAGACTGATCTTACGTGGAGAAGAGCAGTGTAAACATTCTACAAAACTTCTTTTTTTGTGGTTCACTGAAAACAAACAGCATGGTGGGGTTGGAATAACAGGAGTGTGGAAAATATTTGGCAACCAAATCCTTTAAAATCCAAAGAAAAGTTACAGAGCATTTAATCGTATAAAGAAAGTGAACACCTGTTAAAACTTGCAGCACAGTTACGCATTGTTAGCCAAAGTGGCGTTTCCTGGCCCCGTAATTGTGGCATCTGGTTCTCAGGAGCCGTCTTCACACTTACTGTATCACATCACAGGCACCATTGAAGACTTCTAAGAGGGGTGGGGTCCAGGGGCTCCACTGGGATAAGGAGACATTTTTATGACAGCTCTGGGAAGGTCTCATCTTTCGGCCACAAAATAGTTCAAGGCTCTTCTGTCAAAACCCCCTGAGTGTCCTCCCCCCTCCCAACTCGCCCCAGACCCGCCTTGTCTTCAGTCCTTGTACCCTCCTCCCATGAACCGGCTGAGGAGAGCATAGAGAAGGCTTAGTCTCTCGCTCTCTTTCTTTGGTCCCTGTGATCTCTGAGCCTTTTTGAAAAAGTGTTGGTGGCCTTATACCCATAGCACACTCACACAGACCTCCTTTGACTTCAAGAGTTCTCGACTTGGTATCTTCAGGCTATCAGGTGTCTGTGGCTATTATCACATCGAGCGAATGAAACTTCGAGACTTTGTTTGTTTCCCACTCACATATGAGTTTTGTTTATGTGCTGAAATTTCAAGGTTAAAAAGATACCGTTATAGTTAAGGGAATACTTAAAGGTGAAGTGTGTAATTTCTGCGCCGCTAGCGTCAACAAACGGAACTGCAAAATTAATGGCTTTAATTAACAAGCTCTCCCTTCGCCTGCCATTGGTCAGTCAAGCAGATGGTCCCCGCCCACAATACATTCTATTGGTTGATCCGATGTTGCTGTTGTCAGGCTGTGCGAACAAACAGAGTCAGTGTTTACACTTTTAGAGAAAATCAAAAATTCGAAGACTTAAAATGTTATGGTTAAAGTATAATGTTAAGGTAGAATAATATATAAAAAATTGCACCATTAACGTTAAAAAATCTACAAGTGAAGCTCGTAATGTAAATGATGCAATATAAGATGCTCCAACCAGCAACACTCTCCCACTCGAAAAAGATCAATTATCCAACATCCAACACGTCCCCCTCTTCTCCAGGTTTCTCTTCCCTTTTGTTTCTTCTCTCGTCTCCTCTTGTCCATGCCTGGTGTGACCTACCCCAAAGGCCTTCATTATTAATTGTCCTTTGGAGACAGGGAAAAGTTCAAAGACTGCGCGGATGGTCCCTTTACTGCAACCGTCTATTGTCTAACATTCATCTCCCTTTACCCTTGTTCCAGGAGTGTATTATCTCCCCTGCCTCATGAGAAAAGAAGGTTATCAATAAGAGCGTAGAGAGCTGCCATCGTGACTGCCAGGAGGTCCTGGCCTCCCAAGTCCACACACAGCTCCCCCACAGAGGGCTAGTTTACTGTTGTTTATCTTTGAGCAGCTAGCTTGTGCCACGCTACACTAGCACATCTTAGGATCAGGATCTGGTTTCACTTCTTCCTCTCTGACCTCACACTGACCCGCAGTGTGGTCTGCCAGCTCACCTCACGCTCCCATTATAACGCCACTCAAAGCTACAGACAGTGCTATAAGATAGCGGTGGACGTTTAAAGGACGCTTTAGGCACAGTTTAACTTAACCTTACAGATGTAACTCCTTAATTTTTTAAGCAAGAAAAAAAAAATGTTTAGCATTGCATGTTTTTTTTTCTCTAAAGGCCAACACTAGCAACAACAAACTAAAGGACTGTTTTCAAACAGGTTTCCTCCTTCTGTCATTGGTCCTCATCAACTCACGCCATTGGTTGTGCAAATGTTGCTGTTGTCGGGCAGGTCAGGATGCTTAAACAAACAAAGTAATGTATTGAAAGCATCACAGAGCTGCTGTGTTTACAATTTTAGACCTATAAATGGCTTACTTATGGTTATCCCTGCAACTTAAAAAAGAACAATTTACCTCACAGATGCACAGGTTCAAATTAAATTAGTAATACTTCACTTATATGAGTTTATCATTTATGCGCTAATTTGAAAGAACAGAAAACCACGTCCAACAAAAGAGTAAAATTCTTATTACGATATTTAACCTGCATCCAATATGCAGCAAACGTGTATAAAATATCTGCTTGAATGAAACTGAAGACAAAGTCGGACTTGATGCCCTATTGTGTGGCAAGCGCACATGCAGCTGGGATGGCACCCCTCACAATAAGTGTTCTGTGGTAAACCCTTAGCCCGTCATGTGATATCAAGAGTCACTGTGGTCAGATGATGCAGACTATTGTCTTCAAGGGCTCTTGGGTCACAATCATCTTCCTCTGTCTAATTAGATCATACTGTCTGATGGACTGACACTTACCATTACAGGATAAAAACTACTCGTTTTACAAGTAAGAGATTTTTAAAAGATGTATTACTAATAATACAAATAGAATATATTAAAATACTTCTACGCGTTACTATCAAGTACAATTGGTTTAGCGGTATGCCGCTAACAAGCTCTTATGCACAGCTTTGAATCAATTCATCATTGGAAAGCTGACTGACAGGAGACTATAATGCGTTTCCTCTTTTTTTCCACAACCGCTTGACTATAAATGCCACGCTTCACAGCTCCCCGTCACACTGTACGTCCCCAGCCAACATAATAGAGCTCTATGAAAACAAACTCCCATCATATTAGCTTAGTTATTACCATGCTTCACGTCAGAGGAGCTCCAGTAATCTAGTTATAGGAAGACACTTGGGTTCTGTTCCCATTGCGGCCACTGATAGAATAAGCCTCACACTCTTTATGTCTTTATTGAATGCACTTTAGGCAATATTTTAAAATTAGACTGGCAGTTTAAGAGTATTCGGGTTTGACAAAAATAGTTTTTTTCTTTCACCTGCCATTTAAGGAAATATCCGCTCCCGTATCTCTGTTGATGAGATCACTCACAGGGGCTGTGTGATTTCTTCTCATGCAGCTCTTGTGGGAACTGAACTTCCTCAGTGTGTTGGTTAATCATTAGTGGAGGTGACCTGGAGAACGCTACAGTACAGCACATTACATCCAGAGGCCCTGACTGTACTTAGCAAGGGACGGAGTAATCGCTGCCATCAAATCTGCATTAAAGACTTATCTTTTGTTCGTTACTAGCACAAATGGCAACATCAACAAGGAGATGTAATTTAATAATTCATAATGAAAGGTGCAACGAAAGCACACCTACTTTAGACTGCTTCGCTTACCAAACACAAAGAGTTTTTTCAGCCTAACTGTCTGGTGACGGCAGTTTAGAGGGACTTAAAGCCAAACTGCTGTAGGCACTCTATATTGTATATTACTCAGAGAAACAGAGACAGAAATTAGATAAGAGTGTGTGATGCTTTCAGGCAATGTTTTTTTTCCAGACAAAATGACTTATTAATGGTCACTAAGTTGCGCAGAGGGACCAAGCCCTGCAGTCTTTACCACCAGCCAAAGAAAACTACTACACACACACACACACACACACTGGCACATACAGAATAAATCATAGATGTAGTACATACTGTTCAAGTTGAATTCTTCTCCTCTTGCTATAAATCTAATAGGAGTGTTTCATTTAACTACTTAAGAATTTATTAACTGCATATACTTGCTCGAGAACATCTTGTATGCAGCAAAAATAATTTAAGTATCTTTATCATGTTTTCCAGTAAAGACATATTCTAATAACTTTAAAGCCACTTTACTTTACTTGTCTTGTTTTATGTATTTTACATTTTTCAAAAGATATTTTGTCTTTAATTCACTTTTTATATTTTTGTTCTTGTTTTATTTACCTCAGTACGTTTGTTGCATTTGTATGCTTAAAAGTAGATATACAATGTATTGGTACCATGTTGATTACTGGCTCAAATTAGAGATTTTTTTATTTGTTTTAGATTATATTGGATGTCTAAAAGTAATTTAATTTTGCCACAGTTGAAACTTGAATTCAAGTAAATTTTTTAAGACAAATACAAATGTTAAATGTGATATTATTATTTAAATGAACTCTTATTAGTAAAAAAAAAAAAGGGAATTTAACAATGAATATCTGTTTTCATATCTGTTTATGACCATTATAACATTGATGTACATACTTACTGTAAACTTAATGATTTTAGTTTTTTATGAGATAAAGTTTTAATTCATTTAGGCAAAAGAGTAAAGATTTTTATTTTAAAAACAGATAGATTTTTGCAGTATATAAAAATACAGTATAATGTTTGTTTTTTCGGATGAAAATCACAGGATGAACTTGACCGTGTCCCACCAACAAGCATCACATGCTTCCTGCCCTAAAGTGTGACATTGTGGTGCTGAATGTCCACTTCCTTTAATTGCCTCTCAGCGTTAAGTGCTGCCTGCCATGGGCTGGAATTCTGTTGTCATGAAGGGACCTGTGACAGAACATAAACAGGGTGTTAAGTAGCTTCTAAAGGGTCTGCAAGCTCCGTGGAAACTCCTTCCTCCTACAGATAAGTTCCTGAAGTGGCACAAACTGAGAAACACCTGCCGGTGCCAGTGCCAGTCTTTATGGCTCCCTACAAATAGCTTTTGATGGAAAGTTCTTCCATGCACTAGACAGGCCTCCTTTTTTTCCGGACAGACTCCTTCCATGTTCTCCCATGTCACCTTGTGTGCAGTCTGCTCAGTGACACCACTGGTGATTATGTCATTATTTTGCTCCAGGGGGTTCAAACACATCTGTAGCACTCGTGCACGGCTTTCTCCAAACCCTGGCACATCTCCCACCCAACCGCCCCGTCTCTGTCTCCCTCCCTCTTCTCTTCATTAGTCTCGGTGCCAGATCCTTTCTTCAGCCAGACAAGAAAGACCCAACTCCAAGCTGCCTTTCTCCTCCTCCTGCCTGCTCCAGTCCTTAGGCCATTCTGTCCTCCCTCTTCCCCCTCCTTCTCCTCCAGATGTCCCTCTTTCTCTCTTTCCCTCCCTCAAACACTCTCTTCTTTCATGGGGTTCAACTGCAATTTGAGACAAATGACTTCATAACCTTTAGCCCAAGCAGGTTTGAACCCAGACCCTCCTCCGGGTCAGAGACCTAGTGCCCCTGAATTTGAAGTGCACATGTCATTGTGGCATTGTTTGCTTTAGTAAATGCAATGATATAGAAGGGTGAAAGGACATCGTGCTCATATGGCGAATCAGATTTGGCATAATAAAGGAATAGTTCATCCTCAAATGAAAACTCATTATAACTCACTCTTGTTCCAAAGCTCTATGACTTTCTTTTTCCCATTTACTTTTACTTTCTTCTCTCTGCATGTACTAGTCCTTCTTTTTCAATAAAACTGCAATGCATTCAAAAAGATATAAAAAAAATGCATTCAACTTTGCACGATATGTCAATTTTTTTTAAATGCATCTGACAACTTTACTAAATTATAACCCATGGTTCACAGAATATTAGTTTAGTAATTTAAAGATCCAGACCAGTGCGATTTGAATTGAATTTATTATTAATGAATTTAATTAGCTGATTCTTAAAATGTTCTCCTTTTGTGTTTCAAAAAGCTGGTAACTAATGGCAGTTTTATTTTTTGGCTGAGCAATTCCTTTTTTTTTATGCTCGTTTCATCTACTGTGAACAAAAAAAAAAAACCGAACCAAGGAATGACCTTATTTAAAGGTGAGCGCAAATATATCCACTCACGCACACACTCACTATATATGTGCCAGCGTGCCTTGAGAAATGGGCATATGGTGCTTGCTCAAAGTTTTCTTAAGTATGAAAAATAGTTTTCATCAAGGCCAATGCAGAATCAGCAGCAGCATGCGAATGTTTGTCCAGCATTTGCAGTGAGAACCTAGGCCTGCTTCAAGGTTGCCGGGACAGTTTGTGGAGCTCAGTTGCATCACAGTGGGTTTTGAAAGAATCTTTATCAGAGAGGGAAACATGCAATCTGTTTGCCTGATTGACACTCCAGCCAAGAGTTTATCAAACTGCAAGGTTTTGCTTTCTATGTGCTATTGATTAGCTGGAGCCGAATGTCCAGCGTTCAGTGTAACGTTTCGCGTTCAACGGGATGTTGTTCTTTTGAAGTTCAGTCTAGCTCCCGGACAAGCAGTGATAGAGAGAAACAGAGTGAGTGGGTGGGAGGCGAGTGGGGTGGACTCTTATGCTTTCAGCCCCCTGGCCTTGAGACTTGTTTGCTCTCTGTCAATCCATTATCTCCTGAAAAAAAAAAAAAACCTCCTGAAATAGTCTGCGGTATTTAGATGTTATGTTTATTTTAAAAGTTCTTTAAAAAATAATAAAAAATGAATATATATATATACACACACATACATATAGATATATATGTATATATTTATTTTTTGTATTTTTCTTTAAGATTCTTACCAGCAGTGAAAGGGAAGTGTTCACTTCTCAGAATAAATGTTGAGATAGGGAAATGGTGATTATAAAGAAGTATGAAATGTGATTGACAGGCTGCCCTTAGAAAATAAATGATTGTTATTTAAATTGTTTAGATTGTGATGCATCCTGAGACAAGGAGTTCATTTCGATATCAATTATTAGCACTGAATCTAAATGTTTTAGACTTGTGAGACTTGTTTCAACAATCTCTGAGAAATCTTACTGGCCAGCAGGTGAATTTATCACTTTTGACTGGACGGCTTGACCTGAGCAAATACAAACAGTGAGATACAACAGCTTCGAACAGAGGCAATATCAAACAGGAGCCGCAATGAAATGGAAAGTAGACTCTTCCCCTTTAATGATTAACTCTGGTGAGGAAACTAGGACTTTCTTCCCAAGAAGAAACTCTTAGCAGGGACAGAGACTGGGCCTGGGCTTTCAGTTCCCCATGCTGTGGCCTTTTGAGATACAGAAGTTTCACAGACCGTGTCTTCATCTGCGGTACTCATCTCTGACATTTCCCACACATGCATTCGCCCAGCCCTCCTCCCCCTCCCCACTCAGTCCTTGATTTGTATGGCAGTTATCAGGAGGTAAGTCTCTCCTCAATCAATATTTACCAAACAAACAGAGTCGATTCGGGGCCAGTTTGTGTAGAGGGCCCAAGTGCATACGCAGTGGGGTGAATGAATGCTGGTTGAAGTACCAGGGCCGCTGATCATGACTGCTGTACATGTCTCCCCCCCCCCCCTTCACCTCTTGTCTTGTGTTTCTCAGTGGAGGGGTGATATAATATCCCTCTTTTCATAAGACAGTCTCTGTGTCCTCTCATCCCTGGCAACAGCAACGCTGAGGATGCAGTGCTGCCAGAAAACTGATCAAGCTGGAGGGCAGGAACCAGTGGCCAGCTAGTCTTATTTGTAATGATACTCAAAAATTAAAATCACGCAAAAGTGATTTTTTAACACAAATTGAGCTTAACTGACAGAATTTGTGTTGTGATTTTATTTCTCCTTGTCTTAAGAAAAAATAAGGTTATGACGAGGCAATTATAAGCGAATGGGAAATATGAAACTACTGATTTAACAAGAACATTTGCTCAATCTTGTGTGTTTGTCAGTTGTATAATGATCAGTTTAGGGTTTTAGAGTATATGGACACTGCTTTGACAAGACAATGAAGTTGTATCAGTAA
Organism: Enteromius viviparus; assembly: GCA_032353835.1. Classification (NCBI taxonomy): domain Eukaryota; kingdom Metazoa; phylum Chordata; class Actinopteri; order Cypriniformes; family Cyprinidae; genus Enteromius; species Enteromius viviparus. The sequence goes on along the minus strand of JAUCNO010000279.1, from coordinate 7,303,798 downwards.
AATTTTTTACTGAAATTGATAACATTTTGTGGCTTTATTATTATAACATTAAGTATTTTCATGTTTGCATTCGCCCTGTTCACTTCCACTTCTGAAAGCCAGATTTCTCCGTTAAGTTGACTTTATTTTTTATGGCATTGACCAGAAACACTGTCAGCTATGTGAACCCAGAATATTCCTTACATTATAACAATAATGTAATGTTGATTTTAGTTTATTAATATGACGTATTACCACGCATGGCAAAGAAAATCGGAAGCCGGATCTGCTGGAAGTAATTGAGTAATCACTTACGCTTTTCACACTTTCACATCATCTACAGCCCAGAAGCGAAACACAGGGTGACAGCGTGCACAAAACAAGGCAGCCACGACACGCGTAGTGTTTTCTTTATTAGTATTAATTTTCTCCGAGGGCTCTGTGGGCCATTTAAACTGTGCCCGACGTATTTTTCCTCTCAACTTGACTGAATCAGGAGTCCTAAAGAGGGCATATGAAATATTGATGTGGAATTGTCTGCCGTGCGATTCAGCTGTGTTTACCGCACAGCAGAGCGGCCTTAGAGGCTTAGCCTACACAATAGCCGTAACAAAAGAACAACAGCTGATCCGTGTGAGGCGAGGAGGTGACAAAACAGTTAAAGCATGCTGCTGGCTATGGGCAAGCAGTCAGCAGATGCAGACAAAAGGGTTTGTGACAAGAATAACTCTCCCTCTCTCTCTCTCTCTTTCCAAGGCAAGCAGTCAAGAGGATCCAAAATACCAATACCCTTTTCTCCTTGACATTGTCTTCTTCCCTAGTCAGCATTTTACTGCCCTTTTATGGTAAAAAAAAAATGAGTTGGAGAAATTCCTCACAGGAATATTCTTAGCAATGCAGCACTCCTGGGCTTTACCCTACGTTAGCGGTTAGCGTCAGTGGCTGCGCAAAGGAATCAGACTTGATGTGAACATATCTCTCACAAATTGGATAAAGACTAATCCATTACCTATAAAATCTTTGCATTAGCACTAAACAGGTGCACACACCTGCTCCATACAATGGCGTATGAAATATTTTAAATGGGGATCAATGGAAGCCATGCATTTCAATTAAAAGAGTCAATCAAGTTTAGGACTACATGCACGTTATATAAAAAGTAGCTGAGAGATGATTAAACCAATCAATTATTAATTTTTTGAATCAGTTTACTAAAGTGAATCTAAATGAACCATCTCGCTTAAATTAATCAGACTGCTAAGAAACAGTTCCTTGAACTTCGTGATGACTTCGTGAGAATTAATGAATCATTTTTTAAACTAGTTCACTAATAATGAACTAATTCAGCCTTCATCATGCTGTTCAAGACAGACATTTTGTCAAGCTACACCACAACTTGTTGAAAACTTCCCATTCCCATTCTGCTGCATTATTTTAAAGTAATTATCTTTCTGCTGTAGGAATTGCACGTACATCAAATAATCTGTATCTTTTTAAATAGATTTAAGCTTTTTTATTGTTTAATCTAATCATTTTATTAAAACATAGTCTTGACAAATAGATTCGGTCATATAGCTAGCCGAACGCATTACCAAGATGGCCGCCAACCAGACTGGCTTGCTTTTAAAGGACTATGGTAGCATCCAAAAGAGATAGACTCCCTTCTGAGACCACACAGATTTGAGAAAGGCACCTTTATCACTTTTTTCTTTCTTCCTGTGTGCAATTATTCTGTTGTTTTCCCAGAAAGCTGCTGGCCATTGTCTGAGGGGGTGGAAGTCTTATAAAAGCGTGAAAAAAAAGGGGAGAGGGTATGTTGCAAGTTGGGGTGTTGGGGAGGTTGGATATCTATAACCTTTGTAATCCCCCCCCCAACCTCTCTTCTCTTTTTCTTTCTCACCCCCTCCATTCCATGTGACATTCATTCATCAGCCAAGTGCGTTTGGCAAGCCCTTCGCCTATGAGCGCCGTCCCAGTGACCACTAACCTTGGTATGTCCTGACACTCGTGATGAGTATCTGCAGGACACAGAAGGCAAGCAGGCTGCTATGTCAGGCCTTTATTGTGTACTGCCGAGGCTGGGGACAGTCAGCATAATCAAACAAATGACCCCTGAAGGCTGTGCCCCTCGGGGAGGGAGAAGTAGAAGGAGACAGAGCTCTGGCCAAAAGCACTTGGGCAGGATTTTTTTATCTCCTCTTCTCTTCTCTTCCCCCTCCCTTCCTATGATCTTGCCCCAGGAGAAAGAGAGGAGGAGGGGAGAAATTACTGTACGGCACTGTACAAAAATGTCACCCGTTTGAGACGGACAGAGTTCAGGCACAGCAGTATTGCGGAGATACTTTAAGACTATTGTAAGCTACTTAAAATTCATAAAATTATGGTTGAACCACTGATGTCACATGGACAGTTTTACTGATGTATTTGCTACTTGTCTAAGCCTTGAATGTATAAGTTACATTCCTGCTTATGCAGGGTCAGAAAGCTCTCATATTTAATCAAAAATGGCTTAATTTGTGCTCTGAAGAAGGTCTAATGCATTTCAAACAATGTGAGAATAATTAATGACAGAATGTTGGGTAACTATCCCTTTAATAATTTTATCCAGTTCATTAAAATTATTTACCAGAATGAACCGATTCACTAAAATGAGTCAGACTTCCTAAAGCTATTTGAGAGAAATAGTTTGATTAAGAAAACTCATTGGTGATTGAAATGAACCAAACAATCATTTTACCAGGTTTATTAAAGTGAATCATCCAAGTGAACCAAACTAATCAGACATCCCGGTGTGAGAGGGCTACTTGTTGAAAACAATAGCTTGTTACTAGAAAAGCTATGATATTAAGTTACTCAATTCAGTTAGCAACGTCGCTACTTTTAGCTATTGACTCCCTAACACCGGAACACATCATAAAAGGAAAGTAGGCTAGGGCACGTTACAGCATATAAACCCAATCAAGCCATCAACTACACTCCGGTGAATCATACCATCTAGTTTAACTGCCATTATAAGTTCAGTATTTATAGCCATGCTATAATTTAATACTGTATCACAACCAAAAGTCAAGCACTTATGATTGTGGCGGCAGAGTGAAACATCTTCCACATCGGTCAAGGCCTTTCAGACAAGGGTATGCCTTTGATGACAGTATATTTAACACACTTAATGGAAAAAAGGGAGCTGGGGATGGTGTGGGTCGCATGGATGAGATTCTTTGTCCAGACAACTGCTCACCTGGCAGGGCCTTTGAGGAGCAGTCAGAGTCTGATTGATAGTACTGATGCCAAACTAAGCGCTGATCCCGATCCATGGGGGAGGGCTGCATTGATAAAACCAACTATAGGACTACAACTTTGACCTTGCAGCGGAGGATGAATATTAGATGGCGTCATGAGCTTTGTTGCAAATACATTGATTCGGGATGGTTGGAGGAAAAACTGCTCTGGATCTTTCAAAAGGATCTTAATTGGATACACAAAGAGTGAACGGTCCATACAATAAAAGTCTATGGGGTCCAAAACAACATTAGACTGCACTGACTTCCACTGTTTGGTAAAAAATAAACACCTTTCAACTTCCACAGAAGAGAGCCATACATCCATTCCTAATGCATCCCTCAAATGCTAGCACTTTTTCTGTGACCTGTAGTACCACCTTTATTATGACAGCACTATGTTTTTGCAACCTTTGTGTCTGTTTCAGTTTGCCTGCGTGCCTGCTTCTCCATCTGTGTTCGAGCGTGTGGGTGTTTGTGAGTGTGTGTGGCAGTAAGCACCATGTCTGGGAAGTGTCTTGTCTAGCTGTAGGGGAGGTGACTTAGTTCTCTGCCTGGCTAATCATCTCTATAGTGTTAGCGGAGAGGGACTGTCACTGGTGCTAAAGAGATCACAGGGCCAGTCTACAGTACGCCCCCGGTCTTGGCCCTCTCTCACGAACAACAACCTCATGCCAGAAAGGATGTGTTCTGGTTGTAGAGAACAAACTCCTCAGAAGCGCCCTACATGCTACCTGATTGCAGGAAAACACTGCTGTTAGAAGTCCAGACCTTGTCCAAGAGCACTGAGTTTACAGTTAACTTTCCTTAAATTCTTCCACCTTGCGATAGAGGCTACAACTCTTGTTTAACTTGGTACCCAAGCTATACTTCAGAATCTAGTTTCACTGGAACTTGATAAGAAGCAAAGCAGAATTTAGTATTTTATGGGCCGCTGTCAGTGGCGGAATCTTCTTCTTCCCCTTCTAGAAATGGAAGCATATTGAGACAAAAAGACATTTTATGAGACATCGTTAACAATCTTGTGTCAAATAAAGGGAAGTCAACAAATTATGTTTCACTCCCTCTAGGAAGTAGACTCTAAAAGAGGAACAGCTCAGGTAATGTTTAACCCAATAAGTTCCTCTTGGTAACAACCTCACAAATTCTGTCACATTCAAAACACTGCCTGTAAGGTGTTGTTATGTGATGGTTTAACCCGTTTCGATAAAACGGTAGCCATTGAAAAGCAATTAAATACTTTCACGTCCCCTGATGGTGCAGTTAAAAAAAAAAAAAGGAATGACAATTGATATAAAAGATTTGAATGACTAAACACATAGGTATTTAAGTCAGCACCACCAAAATGTGTTTCAGCAACTGAAACAAAGAGGAATTAGTGTAGTGACGATATTTGGGGCCATCCTCTCAGACTTGGCAGCCATTCTTTGCATTTTCTGCCAGAAGGGTCTTTCGGCTCTTCAAGTGTCCTGCTTGTGTCTCAGTACAGAATCTTATTTTCTTGTTCCTTTGTACTTGTCTTTTTTTCTGTTTCTTTTCCTTTCTTAATCAGAGACTTGGGATTGAAACCTAATATGTTTATTAATGTCATTGTCTCCTTGTGTATCAGCAGGTTCCGGAGCGATTCCTGGAAGTGGCACAGATCACGTTACGGGAGTTTTTCAATGCCATTGTGGCAGGCAAAGATGTTGATCCTTCCTGGAAGAAGGCCATATACAAGGTCATCTGCAAGCTGGACAGTGAGGTCCCAGAGATTTTCAAATCTCCCAATTGTCTGCAGGAGCTTCTGCATGAGTAGTGATTTGAATTGCTTACCAAGTATCATCCCTTCTTTTCCCGAATCTTTACAAAGTAAGAGGTAGCATTCCTATTTTTAAGTCCCGGCTACTTTTGAATGACTTAGCTGTTCATTTTTTTGTGCTTCTTTTTTGGGAAAGTCTATAAAGTTCTTGATTGTTTTGACTGTATTCAATCCTTACCCAATTTTTCCTTGCCTTTAAAACGGGCATTACTATGTTTACCACACAATGGTTAACAAATGGAACTGACACCCTGATTTTCTCTCTTTTATTGGTCTTTTATTTTGTTGAAGGCTTTGTTTTATCCCCGGATGTTTGCAATGTGTGATGGTTTTACTATTGCTGAATAAGACTTGCATTTGTAGCTTGTATAGATGTAATTATTATTTATGATTAATATAATTATTACCATTAATGTTATTAATGCTTGCTGCAAAAAAGGAAGAAAGGAAAAGAAAGACAAAAAATTGACATGTGGTATTCTTGTTTCTCATGGCAATGCTACAGAAAATAAATTATTCTTTGGACAAAAAAATAATAATAATAAAGAGGGGTATACATTTTCTATGTGGGAAATTCATATATATAATATATATATATATATTTGATGTTATTCTTGAAAGAAACAGCATTAACTGTTTTTTGGTTTAGCCATTCTTCTATGTTGGCTAGGGTCCAATGTTCTTGTGTTTTGTGTCCACATTGATAGCACTGGCTCTAGGGAGGGAGGCCTACTCATAGGTTTTTTTTTTCCCTTCACGGAGCAGCCTCTCTTGTAACTAAGCAACATGGCCATTTCATACTGGGGCAAGCCAGTTCGGCACAAAAAAAATGGACGCCTTCCCACTGAGAAACCATTCTTGCTCATAAAAAGCACACTGTCACAACTGCTAACATAAACACACACACACACACACACAGACCACTCTCATACATACACGGCAATTCACAAACACGTGCCGCACGGCGTCAAGACAAGAGAAATGTGGTTGTTGTTGATTTTTTTCCCACCTGCTAGCTGGGAACACCTCTATAATTGGACCGTAAATTTGCTGGTTTACACAGGCTGAAAATAATTATTTGAACATTTGCTAGTAAAACTGTTTTTTTTTTTTTTCTTCTTTCTACGTACTGGATTGTATATAGTTTATTTGTTAGAAATGTACAGATTTGCTTAATATTCACAATCATCTGATTATGCTATGGCAGTGTACAGTTTATCAGTAGTGAATCTTCATGTTAGCGAGAGTTTGTATGAGTTCAATTGTACGTTTTTATGAAGCAAATGAAGTTCTTTGAATTGAATTTTTAGAAGGCAAACCTGCTAAGAGATCCAGAACCAATTACAACGATTAGCCTACCCTAGAGTGTAAAAAAAAAAAAAAAAAGCACAGTTTCTTATCAAAACAGTGTCCATAAAAGAAAAGAGGGCCTTTAGACTCATTGTGCATCCCTTCCTAGTTCATAAATAAGAGTCGGCAGTAGAGGGCAAGGGCTGGACATGTGATCTGCTCTGGAAGCCTGTGCCGTTTGCATTGGGCAAATCCAGCTGATGAATTGAAACGCAGGCCGGCAATTATTGTCAGCACAATGCCTTAAAAAACCTGCTGACTTCTAGATTAATGGGCACAAAAGAGCATGAGGTGCTGTCATTCTGTCGCCAGGGCTGGCATCATCCACAGCCCCCGGACAACGCACAAAACGCCAAGCTATTCACTATGCATTGTAAAGAGAAAGAAAAAAACAAGCCCAAAACAAAGTTAGGAGATGTTTGGCCTCGTTCTATTCTCAAGTCTCGTGCAAGGCTGTGCTGACATACATTCTTCTTTACATGCATTATGAGAAATAAACGATTCTGTCAAATCGTAAGGAATTCTGTTATCACTATTAATTCAATTAAAGGTGATGTTTTGCAACTAAAACTGAAGGTTGTGTCAATTTACGCATGAAGTGGTGCTCAGTCGAATTCAGCTGTTCATATTCAGCTGTACAAGCAGGCATTGTGTGCTTTACACACTTAACGAATCTGACAATTGCCTGTGCCTAATGTTAATTACACCAGCAAACGATTTCTCTTTTTTAATATTTATATAGCATAAAATATTACAGAAATGATACAACCTGACCAATAAATATGAAACAAAAAATACAGCACAAATTGAAACTGAGGGTTATATTTTACTTGTTTTGAAACAAAATACCCTCAGTAATAGGTTCCGGGTAATGAACTACATGCAAAGTCCAGGAAAACGAATTTTTACAGCCCATTTGAAGAAGAACAAGTGTGACGCTTAGTTCCACGAGAATCTGATGTACTTTAAGCCATTTAACGTAGCACAGAGGCAATACGTGTGCATAAGTGTGTGTGTGCGCTCTTACCTGTGCATGTGCGTGTTTGCAGGGAGTGTGTGATATACACGCATGGTAGTACGTTAGTTTTAGTTCCTATAAGGACTTCTGTTTATTTTCTTTTATCTATTGTTTCTCTTTTTGGACTTTTATTTGTACTGCATCTCTAAGACAAACCAGAGAGAGGTTATGTTCAACATCTCAACTCTTCTTTTTTTTCTTGCTATTGTACTTTTAGAAGTGTTATGATGTTTTTAAATGTTTCGAGTGGCTCTCAGTCGACTATTTTCTCCCCTTCATCTCACCACCTCTTCAGGTTTGCCCGTCAAAGGTGTTCTCGATCAGTCTGCATTCACTTGATATTGAAATGAGATGGATCTGTTTGCGTGGTTACACAGGGTCATTTGTTGCTTTGTGTCGAAAATCCTAATTGTAGCCATGTACATTTCGCACTCCATTAAGGACACTCTATAGAAGAAGAAAAAAACTCTCTGAATAACCTTGATTCAAAGTTTCATCTCACTTGTGATACACTATTGCGCATTTACATTTGACATAAGAATTTTTTATTTGTTTTCATGCAATGGGAAAAAAAACTGTCATGTAGTGATCTGTACAAATCAATTGCCAAACTAAGTTTGGGACTGTTTTTTATTACAAAGAAAGATGTTACAAAGAGAAAAGGAAGAAAGAAACTTTGTATATGACTATATTTCTGGGAAGGGGAACAATTATTTGTACTGAATGCAATGTGTTGTACAAGACTCTTTGTAGATTTGATGCTGTATTTATGAGGTGTGTGCTCCCTGAAGGGTTTTAAACATGATTTCACTGGCTTCGACATGTATGTAAATACAAACTGAAAATGAGAAAACACTGCCTTTCTATGATTTAGCAATATGATGTAAATAGCACTGTTATGCTTTTTTTGTATGAAGGAATTCTTTGATTCTAGTATGGTAATTCCAGCTGAAACTGTTACAATTTTCTTTGATACGTTTTGAAGGATACACATACATTGTTAACGGGATAGCGTTGTGGATTTTGTTGTCAATTTGTCATGCAGAATTTCATAATTTATTGGTTTAATTTATCATAATTTATTTGGTGATGGTGTACAATTTTTTGGTATTTTATCTGGGGATGTATTGTAATATTATTTGGTAGACAGAGACAATATAAATGCCCTCCTAAGCTCCTTAACTCTGTAGAGACATAAAGAGACACTTATGTCCAGGTAGCCATTGTAATTTCAGACACTGTAGTCATAAGAGACGCTTGAAAAAAACAAACAAAAAAAAAAAAACAAAAGGAAAGAAAAAGAAAAAAAAAAGATGTACAACAAAATTTTTCTTCTATCTTGTTTGGAAGGTGAAAAAATTGTGTGTTTTGAAGTTTTTATTTCTAATCACTTAATCAGACTTTTACCTTTGCTTTTTACCACCTACACAATACAGTAGTCAAAGTGCCTCGTGTGCCTTCCATCTCCTCGGAACTGAATGTATGTGCAGTATATATGCAAGCTTGTGCAAAATAAAAACTAAGTCCTAGATCAGGTGTTTCCTTTTGCCATTTGTCATCATTTAGATCAGCGTGTTAATCAGAAAAAAAACAAGGAGATTTGGAGTTGCCAGAAGAACTGATAGGATGCAAAAAGTATATATACGTGGAAAAAGTAAAAAATCTTATAGCCCTGCTTTGGGATTTAACTAATATTTATTCATTAATTTAGCAGAACTTTGTCAAATACCACAAAAATTCTTTTTTTTCTTCATTTTTAAAAAAGTGAAAATCTGGGTTACAATTCTTTGCTGTTGTATAAAAAATATTTAAGGACTGCAAAAATCCAGAGAGCAACTTTACATCTCAAAATTTAATTAAGTTTTAACAGAAAGATCATTGTAAGATAAGTTTACATTTCTGCTTCTAATTTTCTCCAAAAATTATTCTCTCTCTATTTTTATACATATATTCAACATTACTGCTAAACATATGTCTATACAGTAGGTCTTTTTTCCTATTTAAATCTAAATTCCCAATCAGGCCTGGTATTTCAGCAGTCTCTGACTCACGCTTAATAGACACACTGGAGGTTGACTTCATCAAATATCACAACAGACGTTTCTTGATGAAGCTGTCTTGATCAAAACACCAGAATAGTGTCATTTCAACTAGATTAATATGAACAATCTGAACCGGAGACATAAAAATAATAAAATACTTCAAATACCCACATCAATGCTCGATCTTAATTGCAAAGAAAGAGGGCGGAAAAAGGTGCGCGTGGGGAGAAAAGAGCAGCGCTCACGCTATTGTGGCTCGTGCGGCGTTGTGGAGGGAAGCGGGGCGGCCGCTGCTGTAATTTATAGTCTGATACAAAGAGGCACTTTAGCGGGCCCGGACCGCTCCAGCGGCTCCACTGAACAGGAGGTGGGGTCAGCCTCCCAACCCCCCCATCACCACCACCACCCTCCGCGCCATAATGACGAGCAGAGCCGCTCACCGCTCCCCTTCTGTTTGATTTCATCATCACGCCTTTGAAAAGCACATCTTAACAGCACAACAATAAAACAGCTGTGTTTGTGTTGGCCCATTCATTGTTGAAAATTTTACCACCATCCCCTCTTCTCTCCCCTCCCTAAAGAGATAACACGAGAATAATGTCGCTACCGTGATGCTCTCTCAGAAAAGAGAAAGGAAAGATCGCTGTTATTAATTGGTTGTTATTAAGGCGGAGGGTGGATAAAGGTTTTGTTCGATATTCTGGCAGGCCTGTCCGTGAGGTAGAATGAATTTTGATCGCTGTGTTGTAAGCGTGTGTTATTTTTTCATGAAAAACTGGAAAGAATAAAACGCTTTTCTCTAGTTTAAACATCCTAAAGCTCATGTAAGCGGTGCACCGGCCAACCTTTGTCAGATTGGGGCATTTTGTTTTGGTTATGTAGATCTAGCACTAACAGGCGTGTGTGACCTTCCCTTTATCAAGAAGACAATGACCTCATGATTCCTTCTGGCATTACATGCAACTTCAGATGCAGCTGTATCTGTTTGGTTCCAGAGCTTATGGCCGAATCCAAACAACATGGACAGACATTGTAAAAAGCATCAGGCTCTCTTCCTCTGGGTTCTTTTTCGTACTTTTCGCGAACCTCTGGGGCTTCCCGCCTCAGCTCGGAGCCGACAGGCTCCTTGCAGTTGGGCTGAAGCAGCATCCTTGCATTACACGAACAGTCTGCTTCATAATCAAATACCATCTGTCGCTACATCTGAACCTGTTTTTAACATCTGTGCTTTCTGGTCTTAACAAAGCTTTAAAAACCAATTCACAACTTTCACAGCTCACCGAGCTGGATGTGTATATTTACTACCTTTAATGCATCTTTCTGCTACTTTTATGAGGGCTCTGCTCTCTCCCAGCTGGGGGGCTGTTAGGAGGGCTGCTGGTGGGATGATACTGCCTTGCTCAAGTACCAACTGAGCTGCCACGACTAGCCAAGTGCAGAACACCGCCGCACACCGGGTCATGGAGGAAAAGGAGCGAGACGGAGGGAGGGAAAACAAGGCGAAATGTGCCCAGATGAGAGAATGAACACCTTTTGCCAAAACAAGTTTTGTCCATTTGCCCCTCCGATGAGGAGGCTTGGAGTTGATCACGCTTGAAGCCCTATTACTGGAAATGGCACTGCAGGCCGAATGGCAACCAAGGGGAGAATCAGAAGCGTGGAGCAGAAGTGTGTTCTGGGTAAATGAGTAAGTGAAAGGTCCCTCCGAGGACAGATCGGTCTGTCACCTCACACATGCCGAGGAATCTGCCGAGTGTCTTCTACAACTTCGAAGCCATTCGCCGGCAGATGTTACCAGTGTGGGTTCCAGAAAACATGATGGTATGTTCGGTAAAGCCAAAACTAGATGTTAGGCCGGTATTTTCTATTCACCATGCCTCATATTAGCTTGAGCTTGAGCGATCTCTCTGTTTAGTTTGCGTTCCCTTATCGTAATGAACCATTAAATTAGATTATATGAAACAAAATTACATTAAAAAGACGTGCTAAAACGCCAATGGTTGGCAATTTTTTACTCTACGTTTTTAAAAATAGACTCTTTCAATTTATGTTGGTTTCATATGGAATTGAACTTTCAGTGTCATGACAAAATTTCATGTGCTGTTACCATGAAGTGAAAAATACAAACTTTAAAAGGGTTTATGATGAGGACACACAGTCACAGTAGGTCTGCAGGGGTCCTATTTATGATATTATTTTCAGTTTAAAATAAACATTTATTAATTTCTGTATAAGCTATACTCTCACAATGAATGAGTTACTCAGTGTGAGAAATGCAAACGGTTTGATTCAAGTGGTAAACTGATACTGGTAGAATAAAAATTGAATTTAATTCAGAAATTTAAACATGCACATTATGAAAGAGGTGTATTGAAGTTTACAAACATTACATGCACTGTTTAATAAACTAATAAATAAAAAAATTATATAATTGACCCATATAACAGAATCTGAATCAAATGTTTGTTTTGTAACATTTAATGCTACTTAATTTAATTACACAAAGAAAGAAAAAAAAACTTTTCTCCCTCAGTGTCCCTTTCAGAAGAGGCTAATGTTTCAGATGACTTAGTGACACCTGGTGGCAGATTCATTACCATGATCTCTGCTAATAGAGTCAGTTCCCACTCCTCCAATGTTGGGGGAGGACAGACCACAAGCCCGTCATTAATTAAGAGCCACATAAGATCATTAAAAAGTCAATAGAGCCTTTCAAGTCTGAGCGTTTTCAGCATGCCAACTCAAAGCCAGACCTTTTAAATCAAAGAGGCAGAATAGCCACAAGCATTTCACTTTCAACTGGCTTCTGTTTCACTTCCAAGTCCTCCTCCATTAGTATTTCCAGAGTTTTCTTATGCAAAGAATATTTGATAATGTAGATAAAGGGTGACTCTCTTTTCTTGATACGTATGATGTTTATGAGTGTGCATAGCCTTAGAGTCTGCCACAAACTTGTCTGTGTTGTGTTTGAGCAAAGACCTTCTGATGTGAAGACTTCTGGAAAATCTAGTTTTATTTAGCGTTTTGTACCATGTGCTTTGAAACCAACGTGATTTACTTTGCGTTAAAGTCATAGTATGTTCAGATGTTATGTTAAAGTGCTCTACACGGAGAAAAAGGCTTGTTCAAAGACAAAGCCTCAGCATTTGAGGCCTCTTCAGTATTAAGGCCTGTTTCCTTCTTAAAGTAACCATTTTAAAAAACAATACATTAAAAAAAAAAGATTAAAAAAAGCAATTCCCTTCTGCCTTCGTATTATAATTGTGGCAAATATTAAAATGCTTATAATCATTTTTGTGGCCAACATTACTTATATGATTTATTTCACACAAATAAAAAGTTTAAAAAACACTAAACTTAAGTCAAAACTAAAGTAAATTTTAACAATGCAACTTTAACACATTGCATTATTCTGTGCAGAATGACAAAAGGATATTCATTTTGCGATTTTCTAAGAATTACTATTAAATTTGTCTTTTTGAAGATTGACTTTATTTAGTAATCTAGTAATAAGCATGTACAACTAAAAATCCAATACTGACCAATACCAATACTTAAAATCTCTAATATCTAACAATAATCAACTTAATGTCCTTAAAAGACTAATACACTGTTCAAATATTGCATATTAGCCCGGTTATGTCAACACTGCTCTGGCACCCTGTCAAACATCGTATAGATTTTAAAATCTTGTTAATTACTAATAAAGCCCTGAACAGCTTAGCTCCTCAGTACTTGAGCGAGCTCTTATCACATTATAGTCCTCCACGTCTGCTGCGTTCTCAAAACTCTGGC
>JAUCNO010000279.1:7262000-7279395 GCA_032353835.1 Enteromius viviparus | reverse complement strand
CGTCAAAAACATTAATTTCTTTTCGACTGAAGAAAGAAAGACATGGACATCTTGGATGACATGGTGGTGAGTAAACTTTCCTCAAAAGTTTTTTTGAAAGTGAACTTCTCCTTTAAGGTATTAATTAATGTTCATTTTAATTCAAGCTTCTGGAATTTCTTTGTGTATATATTTCTATTAATGTATTATTATTATTTTATTTTTTTATTTTTCAGTTTTGGATAATATTTCAAATTAGACATTTTATTTTATTTCAACATTTCTAATTTGTAAATAAATCTATATATATATATATAATTTTTTTTATATTTTTTTTTTATAAATCTACCAAGAAGTCACTTACTACGTGGTAGCCTTATATGCACATGTACAAGACATTATTATTAATATACTTGATGTTTTTTTGCTGACTAACAGCTGTCCCTAGTTGAATGTTTACAGTGGACTTACTAAAAGGTAGTAATTACAATTGTGTCTCTGCTAGAACTTTGCTGCCGGTTAGAACTTAAAGCGGTTTTTGGCTGAGTATCTGTGTTTAGGAGGCAGCTCTCCAGCAGTAATAATGTCTATAGCTACAGCCACTTTACATGAGTACTTCAGTTCACAGAGTAAGAGAGGTCTATTGCCACCACAATCCTCACTTGCCAATTACGCGAGTCGTTTTGTGCTGCCTCTTCAGTAGTTTAAATAAATCCGCAATGTCTTTATATCCTGCAGCTTTACATGAAAGATGGTGATATTATTCTCACTGAAAAAATTGGTTTGAGAAGAGGCAGCTTAATCATCACATTTATGATTTGTACGATTATGCACTGTTTAAAATTTTTAAAAAAGGTATTTTAAGATGTCATTCATTTCTGTGATGAAATAGCTGTTCAGTCCAGTCTTCAGCATAACATGATTCTTCAGAAATCATTCTATGAAAATTATTGCATTTATAATGTTGAAAATTGCTGCAATATATGATGGACATTGTTATAAAAATTAATAAAATGAAAGAAAAATTTTTTTGAACCCGTACACACACTTTTGTGTGAGATTATTGGCAGCAAAAACAGCACACATCTCTTCACTTGTCTTCGAAATCCAACCAGATCAACGAATTTCAGACAAGAGGATATTTCACAAACATTGGATTTGGATGTGCCATGTTGCCTTCCTACCTTCATATGTTGCCCATGAAGGCAGCATTAATCGTGCTTTAGACACAGACAGAGAGGGTGTATAAAGAAACAGATCTTCCGGCTGCACCTGTTACATTGCACAGATGATTAACCTTCACAGGTGTGAAAACATGGATGGTTTTATAGTTTTTTTTTAAAGGTCACCAGTAGTAATACTCAGTCTTTTTAAAGAATCGGTACAATCCAGTGTGCAGCTGAAAATTTAGTCTAAGTTTAGATTTCGATGTAGCATTTTCAGTGCTGCTCTGGCACATATGGTGCTACCATGTGTTTTTCATGGATGTCTTTTTCCTGAATGCATCAGCCCCGGCAGCTCTCCCTGTGACTCACTCAGCCGACACATGGCGCTTTGTGTCACACAGCAAGCCCCGTTAGACAGTTGGCCAGAAAACTGTTGTCTTATCAAACACAGAGACAAGTATTTGTTTTGCATGTTTGACAGTTTGCAAGAGTCACATCAGATCCAACTTTTAAACATTTTCTTGTTTTTTCAGAAGTGCCAAACAGAAAGGACTCCTTCAGAAAGAGTGTTAACTCTTAGAGAATTGGAAGCACGTGAGTCTCTAGTTGTTTTTCAAGTGAGCCAAACATTATCCGTATATGGTTTTAAAAATGCAAAAGGCTTTTGCTTAAATGAGGGTTTGAAGTTGAAGTCAGTAAAGCCAGTGACTTTTCACAACTGTTTATTGACCCTTACCAGCTGCTCTGTTGGCTGTCTCAGAAATATGATGCCTGGAGTAGGACTTCAAGCCTTCGTCTGTGTCTTAAATTGTAACTAGTGGAGCTACAAAAAAGCTTTTAATATAGAGAGAGCTATTTCTGCTGTTGCCCTGTAATTCAGTTATATATTATTATTCTATCCAAGCTGTGGCATAATTTGGATAATGTAAGACTGGAGCCTTTTTTGAATATGAAATGTTAATTGCCTTTTCTGTGCAGATCTGGACAAGCTAGATAATGAGAAGAATGAGATGAATGATACAGACATTGCTGCACTACACCACTTTTACTCCCGACATCTCGATTTTCCTGATAATGCAGCACTTACTGAACTCTTTGCTCAGGTAACATTAACTGATTTTTTTTATTCCTCTATAGCTTTGAAACTTGTTTTTTACTTAACGAATATAGAGTAATTATTATTATTTCTTGCATATGCACCAATGAAATGTTCCATTAAAGGGTTAGTTCACCCAGAAATTAAAATTCTGTCATTAGAACACAAGTTAAGATATTTTTGATGATATCAGAGAGCCATCTATCCCTTTATAGACAGCAACAAAACTGAAATCATCCCAGATCCAGAAACACGGTAAAAACATTGGTAAAACAGTCCATGTGACCGTGGATCAGTAGATCAACTTTTCTTTTGCTATGCTAGGACAATAATTTGCACAAACAAAAATAACATCATTAACATCATCCAATCTAGTGTTTTATTCTATGTTCTATGGAAGAATGAAAGTATTACGCGTTTTGAAAAATCAAGCTAAATAATTTTCACTCCAATGATCCATACGCTCCATTTATGGAAGGTTTCAATTCTGTGTGACATGCAGTGTTGTGCAAGTTACTTCTAAACTGTAATACATTATATGTTACTTGTTACTGTTATTTAAAAGTAATTCCTTACATTACAATATTACTGATTCAAAATTGTAATGCGTTACATACTCCTGTATTACTTTTAAGTTACTCTCACTAAAATAACTATAGAGAGCGTGCTCCAAAAATGCTCCAAGCGTTTTTCTAAATTAACTTAATAAAAAAAAACTAAACTAAATATTATTATTTGGCCATTACACAAAAATCAGAACTATTTTAATAGCTGAAACAGGATGAGCTGTATTGGTAGAAGGACCACTGTCCAGTGCGAGCCGGGCAGAGATCATAGCGTCGGACCTGGAACACAGAGGGCAAAATCATTTCCACTGTTGGGCCAGTAACCTTGCGACATTCCTATAAAACCTGACCTAAATACGCCTTCACTTGACCACGTCACACTTACAAGGTTACCCCAGCGAGAGCGAGATCAATTAAATAAATCGCTCTACACATATATATTACAAGCTGTCCTTTAGTATTCATTTACAAAGTTGAACGCCACACATGGATAATAGAAAAAAGTTCTGACTTGCAGCAATTTTTTACTGTAATATATTACTTTTGTAACGCGTTACTCCCAGCACTGGTGAACTGACATTAATGCGGTGAATGTGCTGGCAAACGCGTGCTAATTCCACCTTTTCTATACCATAGGTGAACTGTAATGGCTTCACCATTGAAGATGAGGAGCTGTCTCATTTGGGTTCTGCTGTATTTCCAGAGTAAGCTTCATAGAAATCAAAACCATTGCCATGATCTCAATATGTTAAGTACTTTAAAATAATTGAATGTTGTGGTTTTTTGTGGTAGCGTTGCTCTGATGAACCACAGCTGTAGCCCAAATGTGATTGTGACGTATAAAGGTACAGTGGCCGAGGTGAGAGCCGTGCAGGACATCAGCCCTGAAGAAGAGGTGAGACGAGTCATTTAAAAGAACATTGCTGCTTATTTCTCTAGTAACTTCAATTATACGCTCTGTGTTTGCTGAACAGCAAATTGTGATGTTCAATATAAAATTCTTTGTATCTTCTATATCGGTATTGACTTTCCTGACATCTATTATCTTAGAAATATTGCATAATCATCTCATAGCTAATTTAATTGCAGTATATTGTGTGATAGTCTTCTTTGTCTCTCTTGAACAGATCTTCAACAGTTATATTGACCTCCTGTATCCAACAGAGGATCGAATTGAGCGGTTGAAAGATTCTTACTTCTTCACATGTGACTGTAAAGAATGCACCTCTCAATCAAAAGTGCGTATCATTTTAACCCTGTAATAAACAGGTTTCAGTTTGTTGATTTACTTGATTATTTTTGCGTCTGCTTTTTGGTAGCATGGGAAAATATTAAATAATGGTTTGAATGAAAAAAAAAATCAATTTGAAGTGTGTGGAAAAACAACCTCTCATTTTATTTTTTTTTAGGACAAAGCCAAAATGGAAATCCGACAGAAGCTTAGCACACCTCCAGAGGAAGAGGAAATCAAGCAGATGGTGATGTATTCCAGAAATGTCATTGAGGAGTTCAGAAGAGCGAAGCACTACAAAAATATCCTTCGTTGGCCGCTTCTCTTTTGGATTCTTGGGTGGGTGGGTGTGTGTGTAAATGTTTATAGTTCTGCGCTGTTGCGCAATATTTTGAATATGGGGCAATCTAGAGGCGGCGGGATATTTTTAGTCTCTACTTGACGAAGTGCTAGCCTTTGCATCACAAAACATACACTAGTTTTTTGTTTTTTACAATTCACAATTGCTTGCGAAGTCTGAGTCAAAGACAATTTAAACTAATATTAAAAATAATTGGGGTCAGTGTTTGTATATATATATATATATATATGTAACAGTATATCTAACTTATTTAAAGTGGGAAAAATATTTCACAATATTACTTTTATTTTTAATGTATTTTTGAGCCAGAAAATGAAAAAGACATCAAAAACTTAAAAAATATATATGTATGTGATATATTGTATATCTCCTGAAGTGAAGGTTCCTTAACTGCTAAGTTACCCCCCAGTGAACTACTGGAAATCTGTGAATTGAGCTTGGAGAAAATGGGTTCGATATTTGCCGAAACCAATGTGTACATGTTGCACATGATGTATCAGGCAATGGGGGTCTGTCTCTATATGCAGGATTGGGATGGAGCAATGAAATATGGCGAGAAAATTATCCAGCCCTACAGGTCATTCTGAGCCCAGTGCATTTCCTCTCTAAATGTCCTCTCTAATTATTTTTACATTTTAAAATGCCAAAAGTAATGAACACCTGGTATGTCTACTTTATTAACAGTATTCAATATACATATCTCTCTAGTGTGCACTATCCTCCTTACTCACTGAATGTGGCTTCTATGTACCTGAAACTTGGAAGATTGTACCTAGGACTTGAAATGAGGACACAAGGAGTTAAAGCTTTAAAGAAGGTAAGATGCTAACAGTGGTAATGTAATAATAATGCAGCATTGAATAATATCGCAGTATGTGAGTGTTCCTTTTAAATTCCAAATGGAAAAATATTAATTGCTTTAGTCAATTTCAAATTGTTGTGGATGAATTTGTCACAGGCTCTTGCAATCATGGACATTGCCCACGGTAAAGACCACCCATACATCGCTGAGATTAAGAAGGAAATTGAAGAGCAGAAATAATAGGAACACATGGAGGAATATGCATCAAACGCTGGCATGTGTCTTATACCTCTCCCGGGAATATTAAAACAAAGTGATGTCAAAATTGTCTTATCACCTGAGATGTCATTTAAATGAGTTTTCGGTTTGTAAATAGATGGCTTGAGTCTGAAATATTGTTGCTTGTATTGTATGCGCTTTGAAAAAATGTGCTCCACTGTTTTCTGTAAAGAAGGGCTAAGAATTAAGAATCATATCAATATATGCCAGGTTTTAACCAATATTTTGCCCTCTCATGTAGCAACAATATACTTGTTTTCAATAGCTAACGAATGTAATATACGTTTATATTCTCAATAAGGCAAAGGACTTGGATAACTGATTCTGTTTTATTTGTTTGTTTGCATGGATATTGTTTTGCGCTGATATATCATCGATACTGTTAAGATATTGGACTTCCAATCAGTCAGTGCATTTCATAGTGTTACTTTCATTATTGCTTATTTGTTTGTTATACGTTTGTTTTAGTATTGTGCAATTTTGACAGGTAGCATGGGCAAAAAAAATTTAAAATTAAAAATATGCAGACTGCCACATGCAAAATTTGAATGTGACACTAAAGTAATAAATTCCTTAAGACAAAAAACTGACGACTTTGATTACAATTCATTTACAACTACATATGCAAATGAAGGCATTTATCTTTGTATCACTAAATACATCCAGGGACTAATCATCATCATCTGCTATTGTTTTTGTCACAAGTCTGTACAAAAGCTGTGTCCTATCCCTGGCAGTAACCATGGTGATGAAATCCATATATGGCTCTCATACCATCTGCTATGACCCAGAGCACGTGTTTGGCAGAGACCTATGGAAGCAGTATGGTGCCATTCATCTCCCCACAGAATCGGATCATTGCGTTCAGGAAGACAAACAGAAACAGAAGTGTAACCATTCAGAAGTGCATAACAGCAAGGAATTAGTAATAATTGTATATAATTACAAATCATATGTGGTGCATTTATTATGATCACCAGTTTTCACAAAGCCATTAATAATGCAGACGAGAACGATGCTTATAATACATAGGCATGTTAAAGAAAGAAGACCTTTGTCGGGGCGATTATTTGATGTGTATTTATTTTTATTTATTTTTTGCATCTCGTCAGTTGTCTGCATGTTTGGACGAGAGCTAAAAAACTCGACCGCCCGATTAATCATTCATTTCAAGGACGAAAGAAATTGTTTAGAAAACAATTGGTGGAGTTACATTCGAATGGATACGAGTGGCCAATCAGAGCCCGATATTTTCTTACGTCATTTATCAAACGCGCCAATAACGACGCTGCATTCCGTCAACAACGATGTTGAACCCTTTTTGAATTTTCTACTCTAGTAACTGAAGAAGGACACGAGAAGAGGAACCTTAGGGTAGTGGGAGAGTAACTTCTTTCTTTAGTTCTGGTAAGACTCTGTATTTGTTTGTAGAATAGGGTATATTATTATTTAAGAGCTGTATTTGTCAAAAGACTTGTCGTTTTAAAATTATTACGTTACATTGATGTGTTTAAAACAAATCGCGTGATGATTTCGTATTGTGTTATGATAGCCGGGATAATTAATACATTAAATAGGCTAAACCTCTTTTATAATCTCTTCCAACTCTACTTTCTTAAAACGAAAGAATCTCGTTTTATCCTGAAGGTCCTCTATGCACATTACACTAAACAATTGCAGTACATGGCCTGATGATATCTATAACGTTATTTTTCTGTTATTGTTACAATATATTCACGTAACTTACTAGTGAACTCGGAGGCTCTGGCACATAAATAAATAAATGTTATAATTCCTCATCGTAAGTAGTTTCTGTTCGTGGCAAAGTAAATTGCTATAGCATTTAATGGATGCATAAAATGAGAAATGTGATTATTTTGTGACCCCAGTAAGTTGTTGAAATCATAAAAGTTTGTGTTTTTATAAGATTGTATTGACAGTTTAATTTATTGCGCTAAATATCTGTTTGAAACCATGCTGCATTCTCCATTCATTAACTGAATACGAAATTTACCAACTTATACAATTTATTTTAAAATATAATATTTGTAAAAAAATATTTGATGTATCCAATGAAAAAAGCACTTTATAAGAAAATTGGGGAAAAATTGTATCAATGAATGATAATGTACTTTTGTGTGAATACTTTTGAACACACAGAACAAACTACTAATAATTGAAGGTTTAAATCATTTTGTGTAAATTATTGTATTGTATATGATCAATTGGATTTATTATTTTTGTTGTTAAATTATTATGTTGTTCATATATGATTCTATAATACTGTGTAACTGGTGGTTTTATAGAACAAATGTCTACCTTATTGTGCTTTTTAGAGCATGCCAGAGTGTCTTTAATAAGCAACACAGCAACTTAAGCAAGTATGAGCTGGGCTGTAGAAGAGTGGAAGGATGGCCTTCCTGCAAAGGCCCTACAAAAGATCCAAGAGATTGAAGGGCAACTTGACAAGTTAAAGAAGGAAAGACAGCAGAAACAGTTTCAGCTGGATTCCCTTGAAGCTACAATGCAAAAACAGAGGCAAAAGGTCGGTTAACTGAAAACAATGGATTAAAGCAATTATCTTAATGAATGCAGTTAAATTTGCATCTTGTGTGTATTATATGTCCTTACAGATGGACAGTGAGAAAAGCGAAGCTTCTGCCCTTAAGAGAGAAAATCAGTCTTTGGTAGAATCGTGTGAAAGTCTGGAAAAGAATAGACAGAAACTTACACATGACATTCAAATTAAGGAGCAACAGGTGAATTATCTGGAGGGTCAACTCAGCTCATCCAAGAAGCAGATTGATAGACTAGAACAAGAGATCAGAAAGTAAGTGGATGTGATTTAATACTTTATCTTATACCTAAGCTGTTGATATAATATTATGTAAGTAAATAATTAAGTAGCCTTCAAATAGTAAAACATTAAGTAATAGTAAGATTAATTTAGGCTTAATTTGACTCTTTTCATTCAGGTACAAGCATGAATTGGAACGGCCCCAAACTTCACATGTTTCAGAAATCCAACAGTTTAGTACGCCACAAAAACCATTTGCAACCCCTGCAACACCTAATCACTGGCAACAGGGTAAGATATGAGTTACAGAAAGCAAAAAAAATGCAGTTCAGAATGGATGCAACACACTGTAACACTGTAATAACCGCATTTTCAGATTCAAAAATAAGTGACCTACAAGAAAAGTACAATCGAGAGGTTGAGGAGCGTAAAAGGTTGGAGGCTGAAATCAAAGTTATGCATGTAAAAGTAAGTAGAATACATATTTAGCTGTGTTGCTAGTTCTTATGTTAATTTACTAAATAGTAAAAATGCATCTCTTTTTTTTGTAACACTTGTAGCTTCTGAACCAGTCTGCAGTGAGCCATAAAGATATTGCAAGACAGCAGGCAGGGTCCTCAATTTTTCCTTGGCAGCAAGACCAAACAAACAGTCATCAGTCTCTGACTGTGATGGAGACACCCTCTAGAAGAAGAAATGGACCCTCTGGGATGTCATGGTCTTACGATGACACACCAATTAAGCCCCACCAGCAGTTCACATCAGGCACTCAAAGTGACACAGCTGGATCACAGCAGATGGAACAGCTTAAGAATATAAATCAAGGTTGGTCTGACCTTACTTACAGATATTCATTTTTTATTATGTACATGGAAATATGCTTTTGTGTATTGCACTACAGTGATAATTTTCATATGCCATAAGGTAACACTTTTCCCCCCTTTTTTCCATTTTTTTATGCTGCTCAGATCTAAGGTTAAGGATTTCTGAGTTAGAGCTCCGTCTTCAGGCTCAAGAAAAGGAAATGAAGAATCAGATCAATAAATTCAGTGAAATTCAAAGTCAATTTGAAATGGCCAAGAAGGATCTGGCTGAAAAGGACAAACTCCTCAGCAAGTCCAGAGATGAATTCACAAAGGCCACAGAACAGTATGAGCAGTCAGTTTCTAAGGTATAGGTCAGCTTAATGCATTTATATTTTTTATCTTATATTTTATGCTGTCATATTAAGTTATGTTATATACAGTGGCCACAGAAAATAGACCTAAAACATTTAAAATACATGAATTGATTAACTGATAAAAATTAATAAATGTATTAAATTTTATGTATTACTTATCAAGGTAATTAAACGTTAGCTGTCTATTTTTAAAGGTCACTCTATGTATTTTATAGGTTGTGTGATGTGCAGTCTTTTAGTTGAACAATATGTTAAATCATGTAAATATAGTAGTTAACCTTTGGTTAATTTGGCTCCTCAGTGTTCATCTCTTGAGATGAAGCTGAAGCAGGTAACAGAGGAGATGAACTGTCAGAGACATAATGCTGAAAGCATGCATAGATCTTTGGAGCAGAAAATCAAGGACCAAGAGAGAGAGAGTCAAAAGGTCTTGTCTTGCTGTCAAATATAATTCGATTAATATATGTTTTATATATCTAAATGTTGGATGAGTTAAAACAAAAATATTTGTCATTTCGCTCTTTTTAGGAAATTGCACAACTTCAAAGCGCCCATCAAGCTCTGGATCACCAATTTAACCAGGTGAAAAATAAAATGAGTATGGAGATCCAGCAAGCTAAAAAGGAGTACAATGTTTTGCAGTCAGATATGGATAAGGTAATTTGAAAGTTCAGCTATGGACAATGTTTCAGGCATAAATAACATGTTTCTGTTCATTGAATTATCTTTTTTTTTTTACTTAACCCAAACATGCATAATCACAACAAAATGTCACTGGTTTCAAAGGTAACTTCTCTAAAGAGTCGACTGGATAAAGATTTGGAAGAGCTAAAACAGAAACTTCTCCGGTCTGAACAGGGATTGCAGGCCAGTCAAGTGAAAGAGACAGAATTAAAGAAGAAATATGATGTAAGTTGCATCTAATATATAAGATTAAGGTATTAGTTTGCATTTAATGATAACAGATGTTTATTTATAGAGTATGCAAAGCATGCACATTTGAATGTGTTGTTTCTTCTCACTCTAGGAGTTGCAGAGAGAGAAGAACACTCTCACTTGTCAGTTAGATCAAGAAATGAAAAGGGTCAAACAACTTGAAGAGGAAAAACAAAATACTGAGCAATACCTTGCCAAAAGCCGTACAATGGTGGATGATTTAAAAGGTATGAAATTTACCAATTAAATGTATTGCTTTAGAACTAATCTATTTCAGAAAGAATCTTAAACAAATCATTTGTCTAATCATTTTTAATTGCTATTTTCAGTTAAGACACAAACCCAGAGTGACGAACTGACTGAGGTTCGCAAAAAACTGGACCGTCAAATTGTATCATCTGCTCAAGAAATGGAAAATGCCAAGAAAACTCTGGCTGAAACCGAAACAAAGAATATGAAGATTCAGGCAGAGTTGCAAAAACTAGTTAATGAAGTTGAATTAAAAGCTAATAAGATTTGTACTATGGAGAAAGAAAATGAAGACCTCAAAATGACCTCAAACTCCTGTCAGAAAGAAGTTGCAGAGATGAAAAAAGAGTATGAGGCTCTTCTGCAGTGGAAAACCGAAAAGGAACAGTTGATTAATAACACTGAATCCAACCGCGAAGAAATGTTGAGTAAAATTGCAGATCTGGAGAATGATAAAGCCAAACTCAATGATGCTCATGATGGTCTTCAGAAAAGGCTGCAGGATTTAGAAAATGAGAAGGTTTGCCTATCCGGTCAGATTGATTCACTCAAAGGTGAACTGCTTATCAAATGTGTGGAGCTGGAAGAAAAAGGAAGAGTATATGAAGAGCTTCAACAGCAGTTATGTGAGACACATCAGAAACATAATAAGGAAATGGACAATTTGAAGCAACAGATCATTCTGATGCAGGAGCAAGTGAGTGAGCTTGAAGCTAAACTGCATCAAGAAACAAGTAAGGTGGAAGGATTGGAGAAGGCCCAGGGTCAACTCCTTGCTGAATATGAAAGTGCTTGTGACCTGGCTAAATCAAAGGATTCTATTATTGAAATGAACAGAACTGAGATTGAGCATCTTCAGGAAAGCTTTACTTTACGAGAGCAGGAGCTAGAAAAATTCAAAGAGGAGAAAGACATGTTAGCTAAAGAATGTGAAGACCACCTTGTACAAAACAAAGAGCTAGTACAAGAAAAACTGAATGTGGAAACATCCCTCCAGGAAGTACTTGAGAAGATCGCCCTCTTGGAATCAGACCTAAAGTGTCAAAAAAAATTAAATGCAGATATCCAAGGAAAGTGTGATGATATTTCTAAAGTCAGAGAAGATCTAGCAGAGAAAGTGTCTTTATTGGAAAAGAGGGAAAAAGATCTTATTCTTGAAGTTGAATCTAAGAATAAGTCTTTCTGTTCTCTTGAAGAGCAGTTTAATTGTCTTGTTTCTGAGGCAGAAGAAAACAGAAGTTCCCTGGAAAAAGTAAAGGAACTACAAGTTCAGACCACCACTGAGTTGGAAAATCAGAAGACAATAGCTGAGAGTCTTGCAAAAGATATTGACGAAGAAAGAAGGAAGGCATCAAACTTAGAGCATGATAATGCAGTACTCAAAGTGAAACAACAAGAAGCTGAAAATAAAGCTAATGATCTAGCTGAGAAGCATGAAAGCCTCCAGAAATTTCATGATGTTGTTTGCCAAGAGAAAGAAAATCTTCTTAAACAGGTTTCTGAAATGACAGGAGTACTTGCTGAAAAAGATGCAGTGGCAGAAAAGATTGTTTTAATGCAAACTGAGCTTGAAGCCTCAAATCATTTGTCCACCACACTAAATAATTCACTAGAAAGTCTTCAAAAACAGTTTGACTCATCTGCAGAGCTAAATTTAAGTCTGGAAAAAAAATTACAAGGCATATCTGAAGAAAAAACATTATTGGAGACGAACATCAAGAAGCTCACTGAAAGACACAACAAAGAATCTGAAGCTCATGTCTCTGAACTTGAAACTCATCTTAAAAAAGAAAAGAGTTTAGAGGAGCATATCAATGTACTCGAGGAGGAATTACAGAGAAAATGCCTAGAGGCCAAAAATGCTTTCGAGAAACTAGAGGAGGCTGCTTTCGAAAAAGTAAAGTTGAAACAAGATCTTGACTCATCTAAGAAGCAACTCGGGAAGATCACTGATTCCTATCAGAAAGTTGCAAAGGAACTTGAAGACTTGAAACAAAGTGCATTTCCTCTTGAGCAGGAGATAAAAAGTCTCAAAGCTGCTTTGGCAGATTTAAAAAGCCAAGAAGTTCCAAAATCCTGTGAGATTGAAACTTTGAAAAGAAAACTTCAGGAGGCTCAATCTGAGCAAGCTAAAGCATTAGAGGCACTGAACGAAAAAAACATTAACATGAGCAAAATCAAAGTACAGCTTGAAATGTTGCAGATGGATCTGGAAGATAATGAAACTTGCATTAATTCGTTTGATGCACAAGTAGAGGCACTGCAAGGCAATATCAGTGTTCTTGAAACAAAGTTAGGTGAGAGTGAGGCACAGAGGTCCATTATACAAGCAGAACTTGAGTCTGTCAAAGAAGATTATGCAAAGAGCGCACTTGAAGTGACACAGCTGTCTGCATGTTTGGAGGAAACGCAGAAAGAACAAGAATCCAGTTCTGCATTATTCGCTGAATTGGAGTCTTTACGTGCAATCCGTGAAACGCTTAAGTTTTCCCTAGAGCAAGAGAATTGTAAGCTGGCAAACCTTGAAGCAATGTACAACAATCTTTTGGAACAAAAGCTTAAGTTGGAGTCTGATTTTCAGGAATTAAAAGCAGGTGCCCAGAATTCCCGTGAGCAAATAGATAAATTAAAGCAGTCAAACGATTCTCTGGTATCTCAAATTGCTGAACAGCAAACTTACATGGAACAACTTCAGTCTGAGAAGATTCTTGTAGTAAACAATGATGCAGACACACTGAAAAAAGAGCAAACTGCAGATGACAAAAACCAAGATATTTGCGAAATGCCATTTGCTAATACATCTGTTTTGCCCTTTGAAGAAGATATTGCTGTCCTGGGTATTTCATCACCTGGAGAGCATCTTGATTCACAAGACGAGGTCCAAACGTCATTGTCATTAGATGAGGATGGCAAACACATACCCCTGAAAGAGCAAATGCAAAATAAATACAGGGAGCTTGAGGAGATGTCTCATGTTCTTAAGGAGACTATCAGAACCATGGAGGAGCAAACAGGAAATAAAATAGAACAACTCAAATTACAGCATGCTCAAGAGCTCCAGAGAATGGAGGAGCAAATGCTCAGTATCAGAAATGAGTTGGAGGCCAAACTTAAAGAAGAAAAGCAACACACGGAGATCTTGTCCTCACAACTGGAGGCAACCCTGCAAAAACTGCAGGACTTGGACCTTGCATCCTCGTCCTTACTGGCTACTGAACCCTCCCAGGTAACCTATGTATTTCACAATGTAGGCCATTTCGTTCCACCCTATGTATTCCATTATTAATTCAGAGCTAATAAACAAAATCAGTTAAACGGCTAGCTGTATTTTTTTCTTTAATGCACATTTTTTCAATGGCACTGATTAAAAAATAAATAAATAAGAAAATAACAGATTGCACCTTTAAATTGCTGCATTTTGAAAATGTACAGTACCTTAGAATATAGGTTTAAACTACTGCTTTTTTCTAAATCTATTTTATTCAATTTCTCTTTATTTGTATTAATATTTTTCCCCTCTTGAACAGGAAATGGAAAAAGTGACAAATGAAGCACAAGAGAACACACTGGATCAACCTGAAAAGTCAGACACCACTCCACATATTAGCACAGGAATTGAAACATCACTTATGGAACTTGAAACACTTAAGGAAACTCTAACAAAGCGAGAATCAGAGCTTCTTCATTTGCAGTCCCAGTTTGAAGTCTTGAAATCGGAAATGGCAGTTCGAAAAGATTTGTGCTTGGACTTGGAGGGCAAAATTCGGGAAATGGAATTAGAAAAGACAAATGGCACAGACAAGTTGGCATCATTCACTCAAGAAAACACGAAACTGAACAACCACATTGGAGAGTTGACAGAAGAGATTGGTTCATTGAGACTACAGTTGCAGACCTCCAAATGCCAGTACTCCGATGTTATGGAGATGATGGAAAGCTTAGAGATGGCAAAAGGCGAGTGGAATGAGAAGTTTTTCCAGATTGAATGTGAACTTAAAAGAGTGCGTTCAGAGAAGGCTAATTTAGAGAAGCACATCCTGTCCATGGAGGCTGACATAGAAGAGATACAAGAACAGAAGCAGAAGCAAGCAGCAGAGCTTGAAGCAGCTAAGAGGACAAATTGCAGCCTTGAACAACAACTTAATATAACTATGGCAGAAGGTGGGCGACTTAAAGAAGAGCTTATTGTGTGTGCTGATGAAAGGGAAAGTGAAAATCTCTCCTTAATGAAGTGGAAAGAAAAGGCTGAGCTTCTGGAGAAGAGAGAATCCGATACACGAGAACTTATAAAAGAGCTAGAGGAGGACATTAGGGTTGGGGGGAAAACAAATGAGGTGAAGGCTAACCAAATTGATGCTCTGCTGAAAGAAAAAGAGCAACTCATTCAACAGTCTCAAAACCTCGAGAATACAGTGGCTCTTCTGAATGAAGACAATAAAAATCTGTTACGTGAATTGAACGGTTTAAAGAACAATGACAATTTGGCTTCAAGAGAGTCTGAAAACATGTCTTCCAAAATCCATTCACTTGAGCATGAGAATATCAGGCTTTCTCAGTCACTTGAATCATCTCTTTTGGAGAAAGGTGAAATAGCCTCTAGGTTGATTTCTACTCAGGAAGAGGTAGCTCAGATGAGACAGGGCATTGAAAAACTGAAGGTACGAATTGAATCTGATGAACGGAAAAAGAACCACATGAGTCAGCTGCTCAAAGCTGCCCAGAGGAAGGCAGATGGTCTTCAGGACAACATTGAAAAGCTCGAGAGAGATAAAGAACTATCTGAACAGAATCTAGAAGATGCCATTCTTCAAGCAGAGACTGCTAAAGCTGAGCTTGAGGAAGTACAGGCTGAAACGCAAGATCTTGCCAAGAAAATTGAAGAGATGGTGAGTGAGCTGAAAGATCTCAAGGAGGAGAAGTATAAACTTGAGCAAGAACTTGAACAAAAGAACAAACTAATTGATGAATTGCAGTTGTCCAATCACACAGCTACTGAAAAGCTTAAATCTGTGGAAGAGGCAGCAGTGAACCAGCAACGAGTAATTGAGGACTTCCAATTAAAAGTTGTTGCCATGGAGGAGAAACTTCAACTCTGTCAAACAGAAGTGGAATCGAAAGAACTGAAAGCTCAGGATTTGAACACTCAGTTGCTGTCTTTGCAATCAGACAACAAGGAGCTTTCCCAGAGAGTCCTTGAATATGAAAGGTGTCAAGCGGAGCTTCATTCATCCAACCAGTCCCAAATAGTTGAGCTGCAGGCACTATCTTTAATTCGAGAAGAACGAGATGAATTGAAAAAGGACAAAGCTGAGTTGCGTTCAACTATTGTACAGTTGGAAGAGATGACACAGATGCAGTCTAACAAGATAGAGGTATTGCAAGCAAGTGTAACTCCTTTGGAGAGTAATATCCAGCAGCTGGAGAGCCAACTTGATGCTATGAAGCTTGTGAACTTAGAACTAACAGAAAAGGTATTTTTTGTCATCTTTAACTGTTCTTATTTTGTAAAAACTCTCGTTTTTATTTCACATATTTATTTATTCATATTCCTTTTTAGTTAAATGCACTACAAGAACGCTGTTTGCACCTCCAAACACAACATCAGGAACAGCTGTGTGAGGCAAGGGAAAGACAGAATGCTTTAGAGATTAATCAAAATCTAATGACTTGTCAACTACAGGACTCTCAAAAACAAATCGAAACATATAAGGTATGAATTCTCCTTTACCGTGTTTTACTGGCTTCATGGATGTTTAGTCTCTGCTTACACTCCATTTTATTCCCCATTCCAGCTCAGCTTAGAAGCGCTGACAACAGAAAAAGATGGCCTACAGAGAAATGTATCTGATATTCAGGAAAGTCATGATGTTCAGATAAAGGAAAACAACAGGCAGCATGAGGAGAACCTGAAACATCTACAGCAGCAGGTGGGCAGATGTAACACTGCAACAATAGCAACAACAATGTGCTTTTTTTTTGCATTCTGGGAAAGGTGTTAATGCATGATAGTAATTCAAACTTTATTTTCTAAAAAAAAATAAAAATTAAACTAATACTATTTCACAACATTATTTTACTATATAACTGATGAAGCTCTGTTTTTCTATACAGCATGAGATGGAACTTAATAAACTGAAGGAAGAAATGATGACCGTTGACGCAAAGGCTGCACAGTATCTATCAGACCTCAATAGCTTCAAATCTCAAAATGCAGAGGTCGACTCTACCTTCAAGGAGTTACAAAACAAATTAGAACTTTGTGAAAAAGAAAAGGTATTGTTTTTATTTTTTCCCCATTCCTATAATATATAATATTTTTTTAAATTCTGTAGATTTTTTTGTTTTAGTCAAACAATTAGCAGTCATATTAATCTTGGTCCCTGTAGGCAGAGTTGGACTCAAAGGTTGTGCGCTTATACAAAGAGAAGGACAGTGCTATGAGTAAGATCAATTTGTGGATCAAGTCGTGCAAACAGCTAGAGAGTGAGAAGCAGGCACTTCAGGAAGAACTTCAGCAGCAGGGACAACAAATATCAGCGCTGCAGGCCACACAGAAACAAGGTATGAATAAAACTCACAAGAAGATAAGCACTTGGTCTAATATAGTAAACTTAACCTGCATTGGACTGTCACCTTACAAGACAAATATTCACCTTGACAAAAAAACAATAATTAGAAAAAATATATATACAGTATCTCACAAAAGTGAGTACACCCCTCACATTTTTGTAAATATTTTATTATATCTTTTCA
>JAUCNO010000279.1:7232458-7242833 GCA_032353835.1 Enteromius viviparus | reverse complement strand
TTGAAGTTATGTTGGTTGTTATTCCCTCTCGTGTGTTTGATTTGTGCTGCCTTGCCAGCTTTTGTTTTGTATTTTGAGTTATTAAACCCCGTTGATCTTATCCTTCCGTGTCTTCTGCTCTCTGCCTCACTGGGAGGTTCAGCACTCGTGCACACACACAGCAGTGAGTTTGCCATTCGTGACAATGACCTAATATGTTACATCATTTAATTAATTAGTACTTACTACTGACTTATTACTGTTTCTGTGCTAAATAAAACTATGAATTTCTTATAGTATGAATTTCTTCTGCTTCTTATATACTTAATATATAAACTTTTTGGCAGCACAACACAGCAATTGTGTTTTCAGCATGTCAGTAATCTTCAATCAGTAAGGGCAAGCATACAGTAAATGTTTAAGCATTCATCACACAAGATGGAAGAGCCTCAAGAGCATATTTAGGCAGATTACTGGCCTACAACATCATCCTGCACATGTTGTTTGGAGATGATCAGATGGCCTGTTTGAAACCTAAGCTTGTCTTAAGTCTGATTTTCATAACAGAAGGTGACGGTGGATGACCCATTTCCTCAAGATTCAAAAGCTTGGTTTGGATAGACAAGTGACAGAACATGGCATAACATTTGGTTTGGATTGGGTGCAGAACCATCTCAAGAGTGACTGCTGGGACGTGGACACACATTGATTCTCCAAAGAAGGAGAGAGCATGACATGCTAGCTCTGAAAAAAAAACCAAATCTACCAAATCTACTCCCTAAAATGACAATTATAAGTGTAAAATAAAATCAATTAAGTAAAACAAGGTTTATATGGTTATTGTTTCACAATGCATAATCACAATGCAGCTTGCATGGTGCAAGGTACTGAAGCAAAAACAGGCAGCCAAGCCAAATTATCTTATCTTTCAAAAGTAGTTTCTACTGCTCTTAAAGGTCAGTGGCTTTCATCTGTGCATGACAAAGCTGTACAGATAAACATATATTTTCCAAGGTAGTGATGCATTTCAACATGCTTTAACATAAATCACAGATTTTATCAACACTTTTTGTAATGTGTGGTTAGTTCTTTAAATCCTAAAGACACGTTGCTCCCTTTCTTAAAATAACAGCACAAACAAAAAATAGCTTTCTGGAGTATTCATGAGGTCTACTTTTATATTTTTAGGTGAATTTCACCCACAGGCCACAATAATGCTTAATAATAATAATGAAGTCCCCTGTTGTCCTCTCATGTCAAAATCCACCAACATATTTCTATTGAACAGTTTTGGACTGTTTTCACTTGTTATGGGGCTTGAACTGAGCAAACTTCTGATTCATTTAGCAGATGTATTTTAGGCAGAAACAATGATTTGATATTCGTCTTGATTGATTTGTTCATTCAATTGTTATTAATTGAAAATTTACTAGAATATTTTAATGTTTTATGAGCTGTTTTATGACTTATTTTGAAGGCACCAATCACTGCAGAGGATCCATTGGTGAGTATTTAGTGATGTAATGCTTAATTTCTCCAAATATATTTCAAACTAAACTAACTTTTCTACATCTTGGATGGCCTGAGGGTAAGTAAACTGTTCATTTTTGGGAAAATTATTTCTTTAAAAGCCTATGAATTCAAAACAGCCAAGACTAATTCTTACCTGAATGGGATGCTAACTTGCACTGTAGCTAGACATAATGGGACACATCTTCCTGTGGAATCCCTGCCGCCTTACAATCTTAATACTGTATAAATATACTTTTTCATAATAAGTAGTGAATGCACTGTTCCATGCACCTACTCACAGGGGAAGAGCTCATTTGATGTGCTACACTCTCTTTCATTAGATGTACTTTGAGAGAGGCAGTCTTGCCAAATTTATAACATCATGTTTCAGAGCTTTGCATAATGGTGTACAGCCCCTGTAATACAGAGCAGAAAATAATCCTCACGTCTGGGAGAGAACAAAAGCACCAGGTGGTATTGTGCGAGAGAGCGGGTGCAATATAACAGGAATATCCCAAAATTCAATGCTTGTTCAAGATGGAGCAATATTTGGAATGTTTACAAAGACTGGGATAAAATATACAAAAGTTTCACTTCTAAGGTGGCTTGAAATCATGAAACAAAATGAACGCAAATAGGCATTTAGCCGTTTTGTGTGGCATATTTAGTATTTGGCATTGAATATTCAATGCAAGTCATGACCAGCAGACTGTAGAAGGCGCTTGCCTTAGTCACAGATGCCTGACTCACAGTCACTTTCTATAACAGACAGCATTGCTTTTTGATATAAAGACGTAGATGCTGTAAGTTCAGCGACTGCAGGAGTCAGTGTGTATTGAATCACTTTCAGCAGCTTGTCTGTAAGATTATATGTGTGTTTGTCATCTTAATTGCATCAATTTTTCACTCAAATTTACCGGTTCTGTTAAACGTGTGTAAACCAGGGCATCCCGTTTTCATAGTGAGAGAGTCTATAATGCACAATCTGTGATGTGACTGCAGATGTTTCATGATGGCTCGTAAAGAGATCAAAAATGCATTTGCATATCCAACAAAAAGGATCCCACATGTCGCAGAATGTGGGCCTCTGTGATTGTGGAGAAATAACCAGTTAATGATTGCATGCCTGTTTTCTGCTTTATGACTTTGTGCATTAATCACTGTAACCTCTGATTAGATGGGGCTTCTAATTAGACCCACTGGCTGATCAGAAATCCTACCTCTGGTCTGAAAGTTGTCTCTGCAGCACAGATTTGATGAGAGCATCGGGTCGCACACTTTTCTGTGGGGAGTTTTTAGGGCTGCCGTCGGAGTCTCCGCTGTCTTGGTCACCCATGGCTTTAACGTAACTGCTGCTCCGCATCCTTCTGCATGGGATCTCTTCATCTCTCCCTCCCCATTCATCCAGAGGGACCTGTATGTACATAAATTCTGTGTTCATATAATGAATCTATACTACCTGGTTTCATGGCATAAACGTACTTTGGTGCACTTTTTAGCTAGATACGAAATATGTACCAATAGGTACATAACACTGCATTTTGAAAAAGAAGTGAACATTGGAGGCAGTAAAACTCTGACACCTCTTATTCCTTTTCACACAAATTGACAAAGTTTCAATTAATAAAGCATAATTTACGCACAATTACTTGAAGAGTAATTGTGTAAGTTGAAATTTTTGTACCAGTTTTGCATTTGTTAACAAATGTTTACTTCAAGGAAGGATGTGACATGTGGACAGGTATGGTTTTCCCATACTAGGAATTTGTGCTCTGCATTTAACCCATCCAAGTGCACACACACAGCAGTGAGAACCACACACACGCATGAACACACACCCAGAGCAGTGGGCAGCCACAGCCGGGGGAGCAGTTGGAGGAACAGTGCCTTGCTCAAGGGTCTCACCTTAGTCATGGTATTGAAGGTGGAGAGAGTGCTGGTTATTCATTAATTCAATCCCCGCCGGACCTGTAACTCGAACCCACAAACTTTGGGTGACAAATCCAACTCCCTATCGATTAACAAACACTGTTAACACTGGTAGGTTTAGGGTTGGATTTGATGTAGGGCATAGTTCCAACACAAAAGAACATTAACATTTAGCAACAGTCCACGGATATTTCAATTCTGAACCACCGCAATTATCTACCAACGTAATAAAGGTGTACCAGGGTTCATATATTGAAGCTGTGTTTTAGCTCCCCTCAATGGACATTTCTCTATAAAACTAAGGCAAAACGTGCAGTAAGCCAGACAAAAATGGCAAATTTGGCATTATGATTGGTCACATGGCCTGTCAATTTTAAAAACTTACTGTACATAAAATAAATAGACAGTATGAGGTCTGACTATCAGCATCCTCTAAGTCAGTTCAAGCCAAAAGAGTTTCAGCCCTAATTTGTACTAATTTCAAAGAAAGTGCTAGAAGAGTAGGTTTAGGATCTGACGGAGTAAAAAAAGCTTTTCTTTAAGTGATAAGGGAGTAGCTTAAAAAACTTCCTGAGGTATGTCTCTTTACTAAACAGTCAGCAAGACCAAGAAAATAATAACAGCGTATGCAGGAAACGGCCGGATACTCATTAAAACAGACTCCTCAACACAATTCATTGCCAACACAGCTGACACTGTGACATTGTCACGACCATCCATCACCTATACCGGCTGACATTTACTTCTTGGCACTTTCCCCAAGAACATCTTCACAGAAACCACTTATCACACACTATCTTTACTTGTGGACAGTGACTGAGTAATATTAGCGTTGTTGTCATGATCTTGTATGTTTAATGAGTCTCTTTTTGTGAATGAACAACGATTCACTCAGATCTGATACCTGAGTGACAGATCACATGACAGAAACAAGGCACTGACATATTTATGATGCGTTCTCTATTCACACTAGCAGAGACCAATTTTGTCACCTAGCAACCATCCTCATCCTCATAACCTTCAGAACACTACTTTACATCAGTACTCTGAAAACATCCTCTCGGAGCAAACAGTTTTATAGGCCAAGAGATGAATTCATTACAACATAGTGACAAAAGAACAGAACTGTGACTTTCTTTCTTCTAAAGAAACACAAATAGAGGGTTTTAAAGAACTGTGCTGGTCGCTCTTTTTCATGTGCTTCCTTACCAGTAGCCATAGTGACAGTGACCGAAGCAATATCAAAGACGGTGATTTACAGTGACAGAGAAATAAGCTGCGTGTGGTCTAAAAGTTTTATCTCGTCAGTTTTCCACCAGAGCCACTCCCCTGTTACTTTTGTGTTCTGCGTGCGCCGCACGATTCAAATGCTCTTCTCTCCGCCCAAATGTAACAGCTGCTGTCAGTTAATGCCAACTTGAAGAAAGAACTTGCGGTGAAATTGGACTCTTGTCGTGTCAGAAAGTGAAAGGACTTTCAGTTTATGGACGTCACCATCTTTGATATTACTTCGGTCACTGTTGCTTTGGTTTTTGGTATGGAATACAGGCTTGACTCTGTACACATTCATACAGACAGAATTCTAAACACAACCGAAAGCTGCTGTGTGAACGAGACATTTCGAGACACCAGTAAAGAAAATACGGTTGTCAATCCCAAATACAAGACTGACATTCAAGATTGACATTCTGCTGCTGTGTGAATGCAGAATGAGTATGCAGTTGTGAGTACGGAAAATTTACTGGCGTGAGTTCGGTTACAGAATGCGGTTCACACCTGTACTGTGAAGTGACCGAACTGTGTGTGAATATAACCGCATTAAGGATTCAAAAACAGGATTGACAACCATATTTTGCTTCTGTGTGAACACAGCCTGTGGGGTCAGTAAGATTAGTTTTATAAAGAATTTAATGCATTTATTTAGCAAAGAATTAAACTGACCAAACATGACAACAGTTATAAGAGAATTAAATGATTTATTTCAAATAAAGATGTAAAGAAATAAAGATGCTCTTCTGAAGCTTCTATTAATTAAAGAATACAAAAGATGTCGCACAGAAATATTAAGCAGCACAACTGGTTTTAGAACTAATGATATTAAGTTGATAACAAAATGTAAAGCATCTAAAGCACTAAATTATTGTTGAAGGTTCATGTGACACTGAAGACTGGAGTAATAGCTGCTGAAAATTCTGCTATGCTATCACAGAAATAAATAATATATATTTGTTTTTTTATTATATAATTTCTGAGGGAGAAAAAAATTTAAATATGATGGAGCATTATTTCAAAATAAATGCTGCCCTGTATGCATAAAACATAAAAAGAAACTAGAAATGACTTTTTTCAATAAACTTTCCAAATATTCAATTTCTGCTCTACTAAAAAGGAATGTTAAAAAGATGTTTGGAATGACATCAGGATGAGTAAATAATGTGAATTATAAATATTTCTTTATCATTACATTTTTAAAAAGTACACAGTTACTTGGCAAAGCAACATATTTCATTAAAGATTTGAATCAATTGAACCACAGCACATGACATTTAATATAAACAGCTTGATTAACTCTGTGTCCTTCTACAAAAACCTTTGTTTATCAGACAGCCTCTCATCCAGGTGACAGGAGGCGCATTTCAGTAGCCTCGTGGGTCTTTAGCATTCTGCAAGAAGAATGATTCTGATCCAGGAGTCAATGAAAATGAGTAAATGTCACGGACACCCTTGTACACATGCACACATACACACACACATACTCACTCACACACACACACATAATCCATAGAAGTCTTTAGGTTAATTAAGTCTTGAAGGAGTTTGATATTTTTAGACATTTAATTAACCAAAAACGCCAGAGGACAGACACAATCTGTGGTGTAAAACTCTTGATAAATCACTGAGATTTGAGTCCCCCTTCCCCGGTAAGGATGGCCCATGTGACAGTATACTGTGTCATAGAAGAAGCGCATCAACTGGTGAAGATTCTGCTATACTGTTTATACAAAAGTAGTCTAGATGTTATTTTTACACATGAGAGTAACAGAGAAAGACTGTGAATGTGAAGCTATTGCTGACCTTATTCCATAACTTCATTACTTCATATATATTATTACTTCATATATATTATGAATATTATATGTATATCAGATTTATATTATATATTACACATTTAAATTTTATTGTATACTGTATACATAATAATTTTTCATACAGTTTTTCTAAATAAATATCTATACGGTAATTTATTATTATTATTTTTTTCTTGAAACAAATGTATCACCGTTTCCACAAAAATATTAAGCAGTATAACTCAATATAATACCAAGCAACTGATAAGAATATTTTATATAAAATTGTATAGAAATTAATAGCTTATTCTGAAGAACCATATGACCCTGAAGACTGGATTAATGGTTTATAAAAAATCAGCTTTGCTATCAGTGGAAAGATTGCATTTTAAAGTAATGTGTAAACAGAAAACTTATTTAAATCAAATAAATGCAGTCTTAGTGAACATGAGAAACCTTTTAAAATCTTTAAAATTAAGACCAAACTCATACTTTGGTTGCATGATATGAGGTTTCCTCATCCGAGATTGTTTAAAACCACAATTACACAAATATTATATTTAAGAAAAAACACATTCAGAGAAGCACTGAATGTAGTATAATTCAATATTAATGCTAATTTACGCGTTTGTTTTTGAACAAGTGTCTGTGATTATCTCTAAATGTTCAAGCTTATTCAGGAGACAAACAACGACACAAATAATATCTGCTGTCACCAACATTCCCTTACCCATCTTCATACACACACACAAACACATACACGCGCACACACACACACAGCTGTGTCTGACCTCTTTAGTTGTCTGACTCTCACAGTTTATTGAGTTGTTTTCAAGACAGGGTCTCTTTGTATCTGTATGTGAGAGAGAGAGTGTGTCGAAGGAGTTGCAGTTTGGCTCCTGCTGGCTTGTAAACAGTCGTATTAATTGGTTATTAGATTCACCTTCACTGACCTATCAGAAAATCTATTAAAATGCAATCCTCTCTTCTTGTAGCCTTTATATGCATGTGAAGAATACAGAGAGAAAGAGCAAGGTGGAATCATAATGAGAAGGGTAAACTCTGTGTGCGAAAGATCGCGGTTAGACAACGCAGGGCTCAGCTGGACAGGTCTGTTCATTTAAAACTCCCATGATCCTTTGTGTGAATGTTTCTGATCTTCACAGTGTAGTGGACAGTAGCCAACCTACTGAAATGTCAAAGTCATAATGCTTCAATACTTCATTCCTGACTTTCAAGGACATTCTTACTCTTAAGGACATTCACATAAAGCTGAGAAAAGTTCAGCTTTATGTAAATGGGAATGTGAGGTGGCGACTACCAATGGAACTGAAGACAGTGAAGTACACATCATCTGTCTCCTCTCGTAGTTGAGTTTAGCAAATACTGTACAGAGGAGATGTTATGTTATGAGCAAATTCACTACTTTACACAATTATGTCTGTGCCCACATGCAGGAGTATACATCTGTCAGGATAACTTAAAAGGAGCTCCTGAACCAAATATGAGAATGACCAATGTTCATTGCATAAGCAGATCTAAAAGCAGATTTTCTTATTTTCACAAAAATGTGAATAAAAATAAAATAAAATGTCAACAAAACAGAAACTAGTGGGTTACCTTAAATAATGCTGTTGGTTCATACTGCTGTTAACACTTCTGTCTGATCAGCGAAGGGAATAAGATACGTTTTCCTGTTTGTTCATGCAACGTACGGCAGGTTTCTTAGTAATGCACTGCTGCAATTTATATACCAACACATTATCAGAATTATCAGAATGCTAAAATAAATAAAAAATCTGCTGAATGTATTTGAGGCTTTTAAAGAATAAATGATTTGAATAAATTTGATTTTGGGATCACTAAGAAATCTCTCAACCAAGCTGCATTTATTTGATCAGAATACAGTAAAAAAGCAATACTGTGAATTAGCATTTTAATCAAATTTAAAAGTCATTTATTCTTCTGATGGCAAATCCGATTTTTTTAGCAGCCATTACAAACTTATATTATTGTTATCAATGTTGTGCTGCTTAAAAATTTTAAGGAAAGCATAATTTTTTTCGAGAATCTCTCATGAAAAGAAAAACATTTATTTAAAAAAAGAGTTTTTTACTGTTGCCTTTAATCAATTTATTGCATCCTTGCTGTGCAAAAAAAACTGAAAGAAATCCATAAAGAAAAGAAGCAAGAAAGAAAGAAAGAACCACCGTTTTTCCTTTTGAAGCATTCAACAACGCCTTTCAATTAAATACATGAGTTTTAAACAAGAAAGGCTTGAAACAAGAAAAAGACAACAAAAGCAATTTTCTTGCTTAAAACAAGGTAATTTGCCATTCAAGTTTTCAGGATGTTTGCATTTTACTAGGACACGAGACAAGAAAACTAATGAAGAAATACTGATGAAGAAAATGATTTTCTTTTTTGCAGTATGTGTGAATGGGTCATTACACTTTAATCAGGATTGGCCTTGAGCTGTAGGACATCTACCTCATTGTGACTTCACCATAATATCACCATAAAGTCATGCCGAAATATGTAAAATTGTTACATCACGCAGTAAATTCAGTTGCTACGGTTACAGCACCCATAATCCGACAGATAGCTCATAGGAAATTTTAAGTCTTAATATAAACACCTTATACAGTAAGAGAAAAATATGATTAAGCTTGAAAGAGATGGAGCAGATCTGCCAGTTTAAAGTTAATAAATACAAAACATTTTTATATAAGTATAAATAGGATATGAGGAGGCAGCATTCAAAATCCACTCGAAACCACTTCAAAATTTTAGGGGCCAGTTCGAACTGATCTGCTATCCATCACAGAACTGAGGCTTCTGCCCACAATGAAGTGAACCGTTGTCATCCTCATAACATGATCAATGATTTATGTAAGAAGTGTTGAAATGTGGAGGAAACCCTTGCCAAAAGTCATCTCATAAACCATTTAGCATTGATTTTGATCCAAATCACAATCTCAGCTAATGATTCTATCTACTCACGATGGTGACCGCCATGATAAACACACACTAAAAATAGCTCCTTTATTGCTACTGCTCAGCATGCGGTGCTCAGGACATCTGACCATCAGAGTGAAGGGGCGCATGTCCCTCCCGGAGAGTTTGCGTCACTGCGGGCTGCATCGATAACAGCAGCCAAAAATAGCACCGGCGTGATAGACGGCGCAGACTATTTTTGTTGGGGTCGAGAGAACCCATTAAATGCCTGACCCGGAGATGCATCACAGTCATTGACCGCTGGACGTTTTCTGTCCTTTTTCTGCAGGCTGATGTTTAATCCATTTGGACATATTTGAAATGCAAACACACTTAAGCTAATTGCTGTGCTAAGAAAGACAGATGGGAACAGGTTTTGTCACAGATGCATTTGAGCAGAAATTTAAATTAGGAGTGATTACT
This sequence comes from Enteromius viviparus, assembly GCA_032353835.1. Taxonomy (NCBI): domain Eukaryota; kingdom Metazoa; phylum Chordata; class Actinopteri; order Cypriniformes; family Cyprinidae; genus Enteromius; species Enteromius viviparus. Next base: position 7,232,925 of record JAUCNO010000279.1, on the reverse strand, counting down.
GACAAAACAAAACAATGGCCTTTTTAAAAAAATGGATGCTGAAAGTAGTTTTGCATTTTCGTAGAAAGAAAAATTTGTTTATCTTGTAAGTTAAAAGAGCTTTTTGCATCTTGTGTTTCCTGTAAAGATATAATTTTTAGTGGGCAAAGACACAATACTGTACATCTAGCTTTACCATAATGTTGCTATGTATGTAGTTAGACCATCTAGATGAAGGCTGGGCGCAATTTTCACACACTAACCAATCACACCCGACACTGAGATGGTACCTTTTCAAAAAGGACATCTTATGTACCTTATTTAAAGGGTGCATATTGGTAGCAAAGAGGTACGTACAGTATTAGTTCCTGAATAGTACATGTTTGTACCTTTAAAAAGGAACTATTACCCAGTAGGGCTGTCCCCGAATAGTCGAAGATTCGATGCATCGATATGCCGAGCCTGATTCGACCACCGATCTCACAGTC
>JAUCNO010000279.1:7216998-7232358 GCA_032353835.1 Enteromius viviparus | reverse complement strand
TATCTATCTATCTATCTATCTATCTATCTATCTATCTATCTATCTATCTATCTTTTCTTTCCTGTTTCTTTCTTTCTTTCTTTTGTTCCTTCCAAAAATTGGGTTCACTAAAATCTTTAAGGGAAAAAACAATAGATTAATTCAAAAAGGATGCATTAAATTCATCCAACAGTAAATACATACTTTTAGGGTTCTATTTCAAATATATGCTGTACTTTTGACCTCTTTATCCACCAAAGAATCCTAAAACAAATGTGTCATTGTTTCTGAATATTACTATTAAGCAACAAAACGGTTTTAAACAGTAATAACAATAATAAATATATTTCTTAAACACCGGCAAATGATTATGTGACACTGAAGACTGGAGTAATGACTTCATCTCTTTAGAAAACATAGAAAACCGCTGTTTAAAAAATATAATATTTTCCATTACTACAGTTGTTGTTTTTTAAACAGTACTTTTTTAATCAAATAGCAAGGACTTATTGAGTAAAAAAAAAAAGTAAAGACAAATTTTTTTCCCCATACTTTTAAAAAGTCCTTCAGGGAACTATTTTGTGTTAAATTAAATTTTTCTAATTAATGACTAGAAAGTAATGTCACATACAGCGTTTAAAAGCTATGTAAAATGTAACTAAAGTTATGTTATTAAAATACATATTTTGGAAAGATATGACTACTAAACAGCTGCTTATTCATCATAACTGCTGGGATACAGGGATGGATTTAAGGATGTAGCACCACAGAAACATTATTACTGATTACTGGGGGTGTACTTGAATTACCAGCAAATATATTAATCATGACTCCCTCCACGGTCAATTTAACACAACTTAATACTTAATTATATTTGTCCTGTCATATTTTATGGTGGGTGAATCTGAACACTTGACGCTAGAACTTAAACTGACACTGGTTTGTGTGAAGTCACTGAACCAAACATGCCCCCCCCCCCGGCTTTTTTTAGGGCAAGAGAGACAGGAAGGCCGAGAGTGAGACAGCAGCGAGAGACAGACCCTCAGCTCCTCACCTGCTCAGGGCAGCTTTCTTATCCAACATAGATCCTCATAAATGAAAACCCTGAATCTGTGAAGCCCTGATAACACAGACAGAAATCAGATGGATGCCGACACCGTAAGAAGAGAAGCAAATGGTTTCTAACAAATCAGGCTATAGCATTTGAGGCCATACAGAGAATAATGCATGACTATATCTTCTTTTATCAAAAGCATATTATTGCATTGGCTGTACAAAGACTGTACAATTTATGGCGTTATTTATTGTCTGTGTGTGTTCCTGCTGATGACTTTATCTCTCATAGTCGGTCTGTGGTCTGCAGTTCAAGTCCCGCAGGAGTCAAACACTCTAAGGGCCTTTGGAGCAGACTATACAGACACACACACACACACAAAATAAAACCTTACATGTAAACACACACACATACACACACACTGAAGGCCCTGGTCTGTTGTTACCGTTGGACATTTTCTGTGCTCAGCACACTTAGTCTTTGATAATCACCTGGCTGACAGCAAAACGCTGAAAGCAAAATGCAGAGGTCAGAGAAAGGAGGAACACACATACACAAACTGATGAACTCACAAGCGCTAAAATTAAAAGTAAGTTCATTTCAGAGGCTTGTGAAATGTCTTGAAACATGGATGATAAAGTATGGATTCGTTTCACAATTTTCTTTCTCTAAAAGGACCCAAAAAAAAACTAATAAGTAAGCAGGAAAGTGCAAACCGTCTTCATTTAAAGACACCGCTTTGTTCTCTCCCAAGAGAGAGTTTACTAATGCTTAAAAATGCAAGTCTGAGCATTTAGACAACTGGAGTAACTTGCATATAATGAAAAAGAAAGGTTTATAAACTGTATAAACCTTAAAAGTGTCTCAGAGATTTCAAAAACTTATGAGTATTCTTGGAATATTAGTGGATTTGCAATTAAAATTTGGTGATACTAACAAGACTGTTTAAAAAAACGCTTTAAGATCAATGGAGAATCGTTGATTAAACTAAAAAAAAGGAAAAAAGATTAAATGCAGATACTAGATCTAACAATATTAAAATTCTGGCCAATATTAATAATGTGTTAACATTTTAAATCTCTTGATGTCTTCTTTTGTTAATGATAATAATTTTACGCTTACCTCCAAATATTGAGGCTCTAGCTTTCAAACCAATGAGAGGGAAAGTAGAGAAGAGACTATTGGGCTATGAAAGATGGAGAGAAGCAAGTGCGAGATCAGGGTAAAGAGCAGTGACCTTTATGAGCAATGAGAAGTATTTTTCATTTTATCCAAGTGACTTAGTCCATTTGTAATACAGGGCAGATCTCTCTAGCGCAACCCAGGGTTAACTGCCTTGTTTGAAGGCACTTTGGTGGTACAATATCTCATGAATCTGCTCTTATAGGGTCTAAACCTACAACCTTTGATTTATGTATCTTTAACTACAAAGTCATAGTAATGTATATGTGTTTTTAAGAACCTCTTGCTATAGGCACCTACCACACTTCTCTTTCTCTTCTTGAAATAACTGTATCTTTAGAAATGACTGGATATAACTGGTTCTGTGGGCACCCAATTGTTGAGAAGCATATCCTGTATGTCTCTCAGGAGAAACTGAAAGAAACAAAGTTTATTCCAAGACAAGATGAAGTGAAGCACAGGCATAAAAGTCTGTCTGTGTGGGTGAGTGCAGACTGTTGGACATCATCGCTCAAATAAACCTCTCCAACAGTTTCCACATGGTCTGACTATTTCCAAAAATCTCCTACATTTAAAGTATCTGTATAAGCAATAACTCAACAATCTGTCACAAGATGTCAAGAAGGTACAACAAGGTGCCTTATAATACCAATAATGTAATACTTGTTTTATTAGTACAAAAATACAATAAAAACAGCAATATTCTAAAATATTAGTACATTTAAAAATAACTAATGTATTACTGTGATGTGACCTTCAGATCCTTCAGATAGTCATCAGTGTTGAAAAGAGCTGTGCTGCTTAATATTTAACAGTAATACAGTTTATATGTACACTGTATGTATTCTGCCCTATGAAAACAGACAGTATTCAGTCACTAAAATAAGACAGACAAAAGTTATTAAGAGTTCTTAATTTTGAGCATGCCTCTAAAGTTGCCTGTGGAGCTGAAATCATTGTTGCAGAACTGTTGATGGAGTCCCTGTATGAGCTGAACTGTAAGTGTGTCCTGCAGCCAGGACTTATTAGAGTAATTGGCCCTCTGTATCTGAATATCTAAAGGGATCCTGTGTGGTCCCCGTTGGGCTACAGAAAAGCACAGGGCTCCTTTTCACCATTAAAAATCAGTTTAGACAGACAACACCACTGTACCCACTGCCAGTTGTGTCTATGCAATTTCAAACATATATCCAACAGATTCAAAAACAGTGTCATTCTTATTAAAATGTTTAGGAGACCCTGAAAGCACTACTCAAATGTAACAGCAAAGCTGATTCCCCCATATTTTGTCAAACAGGTTTTCGTCGAACTACAGAAAAAAATACAGGCGCCAAAAATAAACTGATTATGGGTTTCAGTAACGTCCTTATGTCATTTAAACTGCGTATGGCCATCAGTCATTTTACACATTAATTAACTGGGATCATTCTTCCGCTTCCCTCTCCTTGGTAAACAAGATTGACTCACATGTCGAAACACTAAAGAATATGGTACTTGCAGTCAACAATGACAAATTTATTCCGTGAACAAAAGTAATCAATAACGGCGAGCTTACAGAGAATGCAACCGGTCACGTGATCTCAACATAACCATCTAAAATACATTACTGATATGACTCTCACATGAGAGTACATCATTTTTAACAATTTTCAAATGTCTTAAAGGAGTATTTCATGCAAAAAAAAAAAAAAAAAGGAAAATTCGTCATGGTATTTTCGTGAACATAAAAAAACTGACACAGAAGAGAAGAATTTCTCTTTCAAAAAGATATTTCTTTATTTTTGTTTTCCTTGAACACAAAAAGTATTTGTGTACTGTAGCTTCATGAAATTGCAGTTGAACCACTGATGTCACACGGACTATTTTAACAATGAACTTACTACCTATCTGGTCCTTGTATGGTAGTTGCATTGCTGTCTAAGAAGGGTCAGACAGTTTTCATATTTCATCACAAGGCTGAATAATAAATGACTAGAAATGAAAAAAATGAACTATTCCTTTAATTTCTTTGTTTAAAAGCTTTAAACGAGGGTAAAAGATTAAATAAACAAGAATAAAAAGTGCATCTATTTAAGGCTAAATCAAAAATCACTGCCTCTTTATTGCAAGTTACAACCAGTGCAATCGGCCAAACAGATTTTTAATACTGACCGCTATACTCAAGGGGCATTAATCTGTTATTGACACTTAAAACATGTCCCATCAGGCTTCACTCTTTGTGGACAACAAACGTCATTTGGACAGTGGCACTGCAGCACTGATTGCATTGGGCATCCCAGAACTGTCCTGATCCAGTCCCAAGACTTCATGACTATAGCTCTGAAAATTACACCAGAAAACCCTTGAGAGCAAAGTAAACATTTGTAGTAGGTGGTAAATACGTGCTTGTGCAGGCAGTTTGGGGTCACATTCAAAACTAAGGGAGAGATCTATGGCGATCAGGGTGTGTGGAGAGGAGGGGTACAGGAGTGAGCTAGTCTGGTGGCGTGTGAGGCACACGTGAACTGAACTGAACACTCATCACCGCCACTGTTTAAAGCCTAGCACGCCTCTCCTTGAGAGACTGGTCTCTTCCCCCCGTGCATGCACGCTGGTGTCCTTGTGGGTCCAGCAAGGGAGCGAAGGGAGATCGCCACGCCAAAGGGAGACGCAAGCCGTGAGCCGCCGGATGAGAACTGCACCCGTTACACGGCCACTGGACGCATGGAAGGTGACCTCACAGTCTTGCACCCAAGTCGCCGCCTCTCATGCCCTGAACTCGTGCCACATGCCATTACCTGGACCTTTCCCCCTTGAACAGTCCCTGGCTTTCACGTCCTCTAGAAGCACAACAAGGACACCAGTTTCCCACTTTTCTTTTAGTTTTTGGACACTGTTTTCCCCCTTGGACACATTTTTTTTTTTTGTATTAATTTTGTAAATAAAAAGCCTCTCCGAGGCCTGACGCCACTCCCACTGTGTCTGTCGTTGGCTCATCACGTGACAATGCACATGCGCATAAAACTGATGTCACGTCTTATATAATTCCACCCAAATGTAGTTTTTATTCTTGTTCTATAAAACTGAAATCTCTTAAAACTTACTGCAGTGTGTGTTTCTGAAGGACCCTTGAAGCTCCATGTCTCTTAGGACCGAGATAGCATCAAGTCTCTCTCTACAACACATCACCTTCAGTTGGCCTCAAAAACAAACCTCAATCCACTCATGCAGGCATGTCAAGCAGCAGCGGAGGGGCTGAGGGATCGATGTCGGAGATGCATTCGTAATCTTCATCTCACCGTGTGGGACAGATATGTCTCAGCAGAGTACAGAGCTGGATAGATTCAATTACAGGAGCAGCGCTGAGGAAAAACAGCTGTCTGGCTAGTACAGCCTAAATCTGGTTAAATACCATTAGACGGCACAACTGGAAAGGTCACTGATAGCATCAGAGAACGTCTCCGATCTCTGATGTATTAGACAGTGAAAAATGCATCACGAGAAGAAAATCTTCCAAGATTTATGAACTTCTTTGTATAAAACCTGAAAAGGCATGAATAACAAGACGATTTTTGAAAGTCACTCTCATGTTTAAAGATGTATTAATATTAAAATTCTGGCCAAAACCAACATGGATAAATGATGATCAATAAATGGACCATATTAGATTCTATACTACTTTGTCAAAATAAATTAAAATAAACAGAGTTTGGGTTCCTTGCCACTGTCATCTTTGTTTAATTAAAAAAGACACTTCATATTCAGCGATATTATTGGCTTGACTGCACAGACACAAACCTGAACTGAATTGAACCATACAATGACACTATTGTCTTCTTCTTAATAGCTGAAACAAATTTCAATCAACAATGAACTTACACAAGCTGAATAATGACACTACTGTTTTTCCGGCAGAGCTAAATTAAACTAATTTCATAATGAATGAAATTTTATTAAAATTCATTATTAAATATAACTGAACTCTGAACTCAACCAACACTGAACTCACTGGAGCTGAATAATGGCTTTATTGTCATAAATAACAAAATTTGGATTTATCTCACATTTGACGTTTGTATCACTGATTCTCTTACTTTCCTTTTGATACTGAGAAACTGAACTACAATAAATGAAAGAGACCTGACTTTACTTAAATTGAAGTATCACAGTATTAGAATGTACCTATACCAAAAGTAAATATCATATATAACATAACCAACATGGCACAGATGCATCAAGAATCTAGTTGCAGTGATTTAATACAACTTTTCAATAAGAGCACAGACTCAGAGTGATAAGGTTTCATGAGGGCATCCCTAACAACACAACTGACAATCCCTTGGTGCATGAGCTACATGTGGGTGGCCTTCAGCCATCATCAGTTTCCATGGCAATGGAGTACCGGTGGGCAAAAATCTAAATCAGATCTCAAGAAAACAGAGATAGCTTGAAGCGAGTGAAAGAAAAGTACAGTTGACATTGCATGCGCATGCCAGTGGCACCCCAGACTGCTGCAGGAACTCTGCCACCACAAGTACAACTAGAAGAAGCATGTTACTCATATTTGACTTCAACTCGCCACAGTATTTCAGCAAGTTCTTTCTTTTCAGACCAAGCTTAAAGGGTAAGTTCAGCCAAAAAAGAAAATTCTGTTATTAATTACTCCTGTCGTTCCAAACCCGTAAGACCTTCATTCATCTGTGGAACACAAATTAAGATATTTTGGATGAAATCAAAGAGCTATCTGATTCTACATAGACAGCAACACAACTGAAATGTTTCCAGGTTCAGAAACGCGATTTAGTCATCTGTAAAACAAGCCATCAGTGGCTCAACTTAAAAAATAATACATAATTCACTCAATCATTCTTCTCTCCTGAGTTACATAGATCAAATGTCCCAAACTCTAGTCCTCGGGACCCACTGCCTTCACTTTTTGGATGCATCTCTTATCTGGCACACTCAGTTCATGGATCTCTCCCCTAATGAGCTGATGATCTGAATTAAATAAGGTAGATACGCAATATGTGCAGAGCAGTTGGTCCTGAGGACTGGAGTTGGGGACAACTGACATAGATCTCAGATTTCATCAAAAATATCTTCATTTGTTTTCCAAAGATGAACGAAGGTCTTAAGGGTTTGGAACAACATGAGGGGGAGTAATTAATTACAGAATTTTCATTTCGGGGTGAACTAACACTTTAAATCTCCCAGCTCTACAGTGTCAAATGAAGTCTGGTTCAATATAACTATGTCATGATGCTTAATAATTATGTAAAGCCAGTCAATCAAACTATATCTTGATATTTCAGACAGATTTGACCATTTTGTGTGTAGTACTGTAAGTGAACAGGCAGTATTGACAATCTGACAAAATTATGTTGCCATAAAAGCACGACTGCTGTGCAGATGTGTGACGTGAAGCATGTAAACATATGCATGGTTCCAAGCTGAACATTTATCAAGCCAGTTCTATTAAGAACATATAGTAAATGTAAATGCGCTGTCAATTTAAATAAATAAAACAAGTTCAGTTCAGCAGTAAAAGCAAAAAATGTGGTCAAAACAAGGGGTCAGAGCGGCTGAATTACATACAGATTATACAGCAAGAGACTTTCAGTGACATTTTACAGAGGTGACTTTGCTTTACACAGACATGCTCCACACCTTTAATGATCTGTGAATGTTCTCCACCGCTCCTGGATTCACATCCATATTCTAGAGATATTCCTATCTTTTCATTTTCATTCTCTTGTGCAATGCATAAAAACTGTACTAAACCTCAGAAAATGAATGAAAGTTGAACGCAAGGTGAACCTACAATATTACAATATGATATACTTTGTGTGTGAGCATTTCATAATAATAAAATTGATATTCAAACACGTATCTCTTTCTCTGACCTTGCACAACACTCAAACAGTGACAGTCATGCATCTATACAAATTTGTTTGCAAATAATTTCAAGACAGAAATAGAAAAACATAAGCAAACTACACCTTTCCATCACATATTATTCTGACTATAACAGCAGTATTTTTCAGGTGCTTGTTATAAGATACTGTATTCTATATTACCTACTGTAATACTTTTTATCACAACTACTGATCTTCCAAATGTACTTGTTAATTATTCTAACAAATATTTTAATTACATGCATTATTCATATTTTTGCTCAGTGTCTGCTTGGTTCTACATGCATAAGTAAGACAGCTCAACAGGAGTGCAGAGATTGAGAGATCTCCCAGAGACTACAGACAAAGCACTATGCTGTTAAAGGGGCGGTACAGAATATAAACCTCTTAAATAGATTAGTAAAAGTCAAGGATTGCTGTAAAAGCTGTAAAACTGCTCAATAAGACAAAGCTCATTCTACAAACACATGGGTTTATGGTCAGAGTTATTCCAGATCTTGATTTTAGTCCCTAGTTTGTCTTTGGCAGACATCCTGTCCATCTTCCATCTAATAAATGTAAATAGATTGATGAAATTAAAAAATCTATACTGCCCAATTCCGTGTGAGTTGATGTATCTCCCCACAGAGGGACTGTGCATTAGCATGTAATGCCATTATGTACATACAGCTGTAGGGCAGAAACTGACTGACAGGACCTGGTCAGATATCATGTGAGGACAAAGTGAGGACAGGACAGACACCAGACCACTCTCTGCCTCCTTATTACTTGTCTGCATGGTGGCTAACAAGAATGCCAGATTTGATCCTCATCACTGGGAATTCGCCGAATTATGACAAGATACTAATGTCCCTTACAGCCTTCTGTCCACTGTGGAACACTGGACATTTGGCATTATACATCATCTTAAAATCACAAGAGTTAGGGGCTGTTCCAATAAAATACATTTTTACATTTTACATGCAAAAGTAATTTATTAATCACCCTTATGTGGTTCCAAAGATCTTTACTCATCTTCGTAATACACTATTTTGGTCAAATGGGTTAATAACACAATTTTCATTTTTGTCTTTAACAACCCATAAAAAGTGAATATTGAAAAATTTCAACAAAATATTAGGTCTGTTTTGCCCTACCAACTCAGCTTCCTGAATGAATCAGCAATTTTGAACAAATCTGTTGAGTCAATGATTCAATGACTCACTCATCAAAAAACATCACATTTTATACCTGAAAGAACATATTCAATGTGCTTTTACATTCAATGACTCACTCATAAACTCTTTTCCCGTTACTGAATGAATCATTTAAATCAATAAATCCTAAAGACAGTCACGTCTTCACATACTGGTGAAACCGGCAAAAAGAGTCTGAAAAATCCCAATCAGAACACAAATGCACAAACAAGCGGTTTAATGAATACAATGTTAAGCCAATCAAATTAAAAGACCAGAATGAACTGTTGTATAAAATCCTTTTAACAATACATAAAAAGTGAATATTTCAGACAAAATATTGGCCTATTTTACCCCACTCTCTCCAAGCAACATGCTTCAGCTTCATAACGTTCTTAAATGAATAAGCAATTTTGAACAAATCTGTTGAGTCAATGATTCAATGACTCACTCATGAAAACGTCACTTTTTTCCTGAATGAAACATATCCAATGCAATGAACGTTAAATGACTTTACTCCTAAAGACTCAAATCAAAAAATTGTAAAGATCACTTATCTCCACATACTTGTGTAACCGACAAAAAGAGTCCCGGCAAAAAAATCCCAATCAGAACACAAATGCACAAGCGGTGGTTGTTAAACCAATCAAATTTGAAGACCAGAATGAACTGTTGCTTAAAAATATTTTAGCACACTTAAAAGTTAGCGATAGCATACATGTCTGTGTTTGCTAGATTTTTGCTATTTAAGCAAGACAAAATCATATCAGGAAGTTAGTGTCAAGCCTTGAGTGCCAACTTGTTTTACTGCCAATAAATTCAATAAATGGCTCTGTGGTTCACACGCACAGAGAGTGTGAACCAGCTCTGGAGCAGGGTCAGGATAAAAACCTTGTTTACAGTATAGACACTCGTCTCCCTTGGCAACACAGCAGGCAAGAATTCTGCCAACACATAAAAAAAAAAGAAGAAGAGGAAAATATAACTCCATGACTTTAATTGAGTTCTCTCTCACACATACACACAGAACCACACAAGCCCTCTTTCTGAGTAAATGATTTGACTTGCCTCTCAATATTCTAAAATCACTCAAGCAGAAGTGTCTGTGAAATCTAGTTGGACTCTTGTGAATCGATTTCAAACATGATGCTCACTGAAGTGAATAAACATTTTCCATACAGACATTAGCTGATGCTTCTCTCTCGTACTGTGTTTGATCACTGTCATGTAACAAAGGAAACAATTTTCATCAGAGAACATTAAATAACTACAGTGAGGACCAGTAACATGTTAATTTAAATATTTCATTCTCGTGTAGCAGGTTTAATTTCCTTTCTGATTGCTCTTCCCCGTGGTCAGGAAGAAAATCTTAATGCTTAATGAGTTAATCATGTACATTTAACAGGGCTGCACTTGTAATGTGAAACAGGTCAAATTCGAGAAGGTTGTTTACAAGAGAGTGGTCAGGAATGAGGGATGAAATGAAGTCTGCCTTTCTAATTAGATTGTGGTGAGTGTGATTTAATGCGGAAGTAATAAAGTCAGAGGCTCTGTATAAGCTCAATGGATATTGCTAAATAAATACAGAAAAGTCAGTGCTCTTATCAAACACAATGTTTTGAGGCTGCATAACTAAATGAACATATGGCCGTAAGAAAATGGCTACAGTACCCACTTTAGGGTTGAATCGATAGCAAAACTTTGGCTTCAATAAAATACCTGCTTTTGTATTGGAGCTAAATCAATAACTTAGGAAACAAATAAACACTTTGAGCCATCACTGAAATGAAACTCTGGGCTGTCAATATCATAATAACATCAGCCTGATTCGATAATGAAATGTCAAGTTAGCACGTTAACATATTCAATTCATTTTTTAGGATAGAAAACAAAATGTCTCAGTTGTTATCTGACAGTATATCCGACTTCTGAAAGACCACTTACTGATTCTGTTTCTGCATCAAAATAACATCGTAAATGCAAACACAGAACTCAATGTAAACTTGGTAATTTAACAACTTTTCTTCAATTATTTTGGAAAATTTAAGAAATACTTTTTTTGAATTATTTTTTTTTACTTTTTTTAAGAAATCCACAACATTCTAAAAGATTTGTTATATTTCAAATAAATGTATTAAAATACAAATCAGTTATTATAAATTGCACTAATATTTCACAAAATGCTCACTGCACACAGCATGTTAACAAATTGATTAAATGCAAAGCTATAATACTGTACTTTTTTAAATACTGTACTAACATAAAGTTTACAATCCTGCTGAAGCAACATTTTCTTATTGTCAGATTGTTCTTTTTGCCATCCTATCAGACAGTAGTACACTAAAATGCAGTGCCATGTCTATGTGTGTTTCTGCAGCTATAGTTTACTTCCAGCTGTTTAACTCTGACCCACGCAGACTGTATGCCCGCCACCAGCCTCCAAAACGTCTCTGCTGCCACTTGGATGAAGTGCTGGTTTTGATGACTGTTTGCATTCAAAGAGGTTGTGGCCTCCAGCTTGGCAAGCTGTCATCCTGTATCTCGTTCCTTTTATGTTTTTAGAATAATCCTACTGTTTTTTTACTATCATCTTTTTATTTTCCCTTTCTTGTTTCTTGAAATGCTGCAAGGGCAAATATTCACAATATATTTATGATGATTTTGCTAGCGATGCATAAAACTAAATAATTTTTGTCATTATTTTGTAGCAAAATATAGGTATGTAAATACAGCAAATTATTAATGTATTACTATATTCATGCCATTTCATTTAGGCCATTTCAATACAAATAGGTCATCGAAATGATAAAAAAAAATATTGAAATATTTCAGTCATGCCCCGCATTTTTTATAATTACTGTACTGTCTGACTGACACAAGGTCACACATGTGCAGTATTAGTTATACAAGTAAAAACTGAAGAATGAAAACTGCACTACAGAGAGAATGTATTTTCTGTGAGATGCTTGTACCACAATATCTTGCAGCAACAATGGCAGCAGAGCCCTTAGATCTTCCTCTTTCCCCCACAGCAGTAACTAAACCTCCTGACTCGGCATACTTAATCCACTGAGCTGAAGCCACACGATTTACTTGCAAATGGCTGTACATATTAGTCTAGCTAATAAAATTGGCATGTATGCAAATTTGGATTGGAATATTAACTTATTAATATGTTGCATTTATACTTATTAGAAAAAATATCAAATAAAACAATGGATGATTTCAAATGGTCATATATTCCTGTTCTGTTTTTAAGAAAAAACTTTCTATCAGTGTATTTGATCTAGGGCCTTATTAAATCAGCTTTATTTTTCACTTTTCCCATTTAATAAATCAATATATATATATATATATATATATATATATATATATATTGATAAATAATTATTTATTTGTTTATTTATATATTTTCTGGATTAAGTTTTGTTCCATGTTAATTTACTGAAATCATGAAATGTATACAATTTAACAAAAAAAGTTTAAAGTATAAATAAATAAATACAATTATGTTTAAAATCTGGGTTTGCATTATTATTACTTTGTAATAATTAAACATTATTATTACTTTTAGTGTATATGTATGTACTTTAAAATAGTAGCTAATGTATTTCTGGTTAAATTAAACTTTTATTACGATGAGTTGTCAGTATATTTCTGTGAATATGATGACAATAATTTTTCTCCACTGGAATTGTAAAATGCTCATGTGCTCAGTGCACATTTAAAGATATATATATCTCATATAGTGAGATGGCAGATGCTGAAAGCACCACAAGCATCGTACAAGCTTGAGTATGTTCAGCATACAGAATCATATACAGACAGAGACACGGAAATCATGGGACCCTACTGATCTGAGCAGATAAGGTAATTTTACTCCTGGTAAAGCCGAACACCGCAAAACTATCACTGATTCACATTCAAACAACATGCAGTACAGAAAGTCTGAATAAGGAACCTCAGCTCCAACAAGAAAGAAAGCAAAGAATGATAAGAACAATAAAAAGAACAGAAAGAAATTTACAGAATGACAGCAGATTAGTGGTACTGCTGCTCAGTGTGTTTGTGAATCAGTCACATTAGCAAAGCAGAAGCAGCAGTGGGTGAAACAGAGAGAGAAGCAGTCTCGTTTCAGCTAAAGGTAGCCAGCTGTGATGATGCAAGCAGCAAGGAATCACAACACAATGATGGCAAGCAGCTCGGCATCATGAAGAATTTAAGCATTATAAGCAGATGAGTGAATGTGCTTTCTGAACGCCCCACCGTGCCATTAGAGCACGCAAACACAGTCTGGGTTAAGTGTCAACTACCACACACACAGTTCTTGAGATGAGAAACACACTCACCTTCGGTCTCACCACACAATGTGCACTGTGACTCTAAAAAATGAAGAAAAAAAAAAAACAAGAAAGAGAGAACTTAGAGCAAACTTTTACATACACTGCAATGATAATCTCCCATGTCCAAAATAAAAACAGACTTTTTCATAACTGGGTGTTTTTGACTTCTAAGTCCGAAAGGTCAATTTAATTTCATTAAGGAAAAAGAAAAAAGTTCTCCCAGAAATGAACTGAACCTCAGGCTATCCAAGAAAATAGAAATTTGGAGAAATGGAGAAATTTTGCATGGCATCACTTTACAAGGCATCAATTGTTGGACTGGGGTGGGTAATTTATGGATTATTGTGATTCTTTTATTTGCTGTTTGGACTCTCATATTGAAGGCACCCATTCACTGCAGAGAATCCATTGGTGAGCAAGAGAATTTATTTATCCAAATCTGTTCCAACGAAGAAACAAACTAGGGTAAACTTTGAACCTTTAGCACAGAACACACATAGAACACATAAATGCGTACATTAGTATATAAATTAAATATGAAAAGTATATCAAAGTCATGAATTCCATTGTAATACTTGACTTTTTCCCTTGCTTTATGAAGGTCATGTTATAACTGCAAACACAAATTATAAATGCATCATAAAAAATATATTAAAACTATGATAATTTAAACACTGAAATGAAAACTCTTAATGACTGTTAGTAAAAATTAAAATTTATACGGTATTTCAGTGGACAAATGAAATAAAATCAGTAAAATAGTGTTAAATAAGATTTTTCTAAGTACCTATAGTTCAAATAATAAACACCCAATTATTCATACAGTAATTAAGCATAATTCTATTCAAGCACCTGTTTTGTTTGTCCCACCTGCATTGGGTTTTCTCAGGATTTCTCATCAATCAAAGTATTTTCGTAAAAACATTTTGCACTCCATAATTATTTAATCTATGGCCTCAATATAATATAATTTTTATACAACCACACACACATTTGAAGTCAAAATGCAAACAAACACAAATTAAAGCAAGAATCAAATATAATTACGGCCATCTCTTAGAAAATGTCAGTTAAAATACAGTATGTAGCTATGTTACAAAAAACAACTCTAATCATCTGCAAAATATAGGCTCTTACGATATAAAGAAATTGGAACACTATACAAATCAGTTCAGTTTTCATTTCAATGGCCACTAATTTCAACTGCTTTATTATAAAAGTCCTTGCGGCACTACAGCAGTGATTTAAATAGTTGTTCTGCCATGATGAATGGATGATTCAGTGAGTATCTGATTAGTATTTATTATATATTGCTGTCTATTTAAATCGTACTCCCATGCCGCTAATTAAGAAACGACTGACATTTGTTCATATTCTTATAGATAGATATGAACAGGCAACAAATTCCACAGATCAATCTTCTCATGTAATGTCTTGTGTTTCTGGTAGACTCTAAATATATGCCCAGTCCAGACATAACAATTGAAGCATTAACTGGAAACATGAAGTATCTTTCCTAAACAGAAAAATACTTTAGAAAAACTACTCCTTTCTAGGCCTGTATTGACATGGAGCTTTCGGCTCCTGATACCTCTAACTCCTTCTCTGAAAGTAAACCAACAAAACCTCAGACAGTGACACCGCATTTGTTTTGTTACTCATCCGAGTTCAGCTAGAATTGGACGGGGGGGGGGGGGGGGGAGGAGTTTCACACCAACAACCATATTTATAAA
>JAUCNO010000279.1:7181726-7200315 GCA_032353835.1 Enteromius viviparus | reverse complement strand
TTTTTTCTAGTTTAACATTTTTCTTTTGGTTAACACTGGCTTCCTGACTCGACTGTAACGAACATCGTGCCCTGTCAAATCAATGGCGCTGTTTCCTATTAGACGAAAGGGTCAACATAAGTACCGAAAAACACAAAATTAGACTATTCTTTTTCTCATTGTCAATGTCAGAACCTGCTGCTATAAAGGAACTGGGTTTGCTGTACGGGGCGCGTGTGCTTTAAGCGGTTCTCCGGTCCCGGGCGCACCGGACACCCACGTCAGCAAAACGTTTTTCCAGCACAAACGGGTTTCGGTCTTTCGGGCAAAGCAGGAAGTGAAAGCCGTTCGCCCTTATAACAAAAGCTGGAGAAATACATCCAAAGTACGCTAAGAAATGGAGATGGTTTGTGAAAGTGGGACATGTCGACCGTACCGGAGTGCGGGTGACGCGGGGCATCTGTGAGTATTATGTTTAAGAGACTGGGGAAACGGTGCCCGGGTACAGAGGGTGGGCGACGGGGACCAGCGCGAGGCTCAAAGCCAACCCGCGGGTCGCCCGAGCTCAGGTGATTCGAAATATGAAAAGGCGATGAATGTGCTTGTAAAGCCGGGTGTTTTGCGTTTTAAATCCAGTCAGGAGCGTTTCCATCTGAGATCGGTTCGGTGGGCGGCTCTCCGCGGACGCCAGGGCTCCCGTCAGAAACCACCCCAATACCTGTACGTGACAGGGTTGGTTCGTAATTTAAGAAATGATAAGCCCTGTTTTTTAAATGTCCTTTTAGTGAATCACGGGAGTGTGCGCGCGTTATCTCAGGTAACGTTATCACTTTCTTTCTCCTGCGGGCGTTTTGCACATACAGGGCGCAGTGACTTTAATTTTATAGCTCACTTTTCTAGCATTTTCTCTACTGCTATGTTATGTATGGCTTTATGTTAATTGGGTTGGTTATTTATTTATTTATATACGTGTGGCACTGTAACCCAGATTTTGTATATTTGTGTGCGCTTGCTGTGAAGGGAACGAATGATGAGATGTTTTAACAGCAACAGCGTCGCCTATTTTTCTTTATTCCAATGCTTTTCATGTTTTAAACGTGCGTTTCTCTTTTTCCCTTCATCTGTATTTATTTCTCTTTTTCTATCTCCCTGCTTCTCTCCCTCGTTACCCGATGCGCAAAGTCGGGTGTTGCCCCTTCCACAGCGAATGTACATGATTGACAGATGCGTCATCCAATCAGAGCACAGTGGGCGGAGTTTAGCTGCCTCTTCGTGAAATAAAATCGCTGCCATTACATCACACAAAGCACAACACTGCACATACAAACTATGAGTCCTGTAAAACTGGATAATGAAAATGTTTTTCAAGTTTTCCCCATTCTTTTTTCAGGCCTGTTCACAAATGGACCAGTGCAGATATGTCAGCCATTCATCAGAGCTGTTTACTGAAGCAGCTGGACCAGCAACGACAGCAGGAATTGTTCTGTGACTGCAGCGTGCTGGTGGAGGGTCAGATTTTCCATGCACACCGTAACGTCCTGTATGGCAGCAGTGGTTATTTCAGGATGTTGCTGTCTCAAGGAGCTAAAGACACTCTAGAGTCTGTAAATGCTTCTTTTGATGTCTTCAGCCCTGAGATCTTTGCCATCATCCTGGACTTCATTTACTCTGGTCAGCTGGAGCTCAACAGCTCTAATGTGATAGAAGTAATGTCAGCTGCCAGCTACCTCCAGATGAATGACGTCATTTCCTACTGCAAGGCCTTCATTAAATCTTTCCTTGAGATCAGCACAAAAGAGGACGATGAGAATCGGTATCTGTGTCTGTCGGACAGCAGTCCAGTTCAGGACAGGCGTGAGAACGTCATCGAGCCGTCCAACATGTGTGACGTAAGCATGAGCTCTCAGACCAGACTCTGGGATCAACCAGAGGAGGATCAGACGGAGGAGGACTTCGGAGGAACCAGCCCACAGCCCTCAGGGCTTCAGCAGAACTCTCCTCCACAGTCCAGCCTGGAGGCACAAATGGACGAGGAGCAGTTCAGCTCTGTGCTCCCTGAACGCCGAAGAAGAGGAAGCAGGAAAAGAACTGCCACCAGTCGCTTGGTAACAGAAGACACTTCTCTCATTGATCTGCAGGGGGTGGTATCACACTGCTCTCAGAAAGCAGACGACCTGTATGCCAACCTTCCCTCTATTGTTGGGGTAGTTGGGGTGTTTAATAAAGGTGAGCACTAAACTGCAACTATTGTGCATATATAGTTTGGGGTTTTAATGAATACTTATATTTAACAAGGATGGATTACAATTATCAATATTGACAGTAAAAAACATTACATTGTTATATTAAAAAAACTGCTTTTAAACTTTATTCATTAGAAAAAACATGATGTCAAAGTTTCCACAAATAAATATTAAGCAGAACAAATCTTTTTAACAGCACTAATAAGAAATTTCCAGACCTAATTAGCATATTAGAGTTTGGTGAAACTGAAGACTTGAGTAATGATGCTGGAACATCACTTTTACAGCGTTGCCATCACATCATCACATGAATAATTATGAATAAAAATGTGTATAGGTTTTTTATCTTTTTAAAGCGTAATAATATTGTACTTATATTTTTTATCAAATAAATTCACACTACATATAATATATATGAATCTGTTCATACATTTGTGCATGAGGATGGAGAAAATATTTATAAATATGTATATGTTCATAATGCTCAAATTCTAATGTAATTTTGTAATTTTAAAGAGCTATTCAAGATCTTGAATAAAAGTAAAAAATGCATAACATTTCTCCTGTAGGCCCTTTTCTCTTTTTTTTCCTCAGTGCACTTATTCTGTATGTTTCTATACTTTACAGTAAACAAGAGCTGTTTTATCTTTAAATAGGATTTCAAATAGTCGTTTGATGTGGTGATGCATGAAAGCGCTCTAACAGTCAATGTCTGTCTCTGTCTGTCTCAGATTCCACTCCCTCTATGCGTTACAAATGTCCATTCTGCACGCACACAGTAAAGAGAAAGGCCGACTTGAAGCGTCATCTTCGCTGTCACACAGGTGAGCGTCCTTATCCCTGTCAGGCCTGCAGCAAACGTTTCACTCGCCTGGAACACCTGCGCAGCCATTTTGAGACGGTGAGAAACACACTCAGCCTCACACATGTCTGGTCCATTAACGCCTCCACAGGCTGTACGTTAACATGCTACTGATGGTCATTAATTCATATCTTGTACTGCGTGTCATCACATTAAGCCAGGGCTGAATTAAGCCAAACGTAATGGATGTAATTATACATTATTACCTATTTTTTTTCAGGCTGTCAAAAAATCATTAATGGCAAATGTTAAACATCCCGTTTTATCACTTGTTCTCCACAGATTCATCAGGCCCGTAAGCTGGTGTGCAGGAAGTGCAAACGGCATGTTACTGAAGTTACTGGGCGAGTGGTAAGCGAGGGAACCCGCAAATACAGACTGTGTGATGTTTGCATTCAAGAGAGCGGCTACAGTGAATTGATCACAGATGAGACTGATGGAAATGAGGAGAAGGAAGGCCTGTTGTTGGGTGTGGAAGAGGACATGAGTGAGAACAGGCAAATTGCATGGGTCATGGATGACGATGACCTCGCAGAAGATTCTGGTGCTGATCTCATAATCCAGGAAGTGGAGGACAGTGACGAGGAAGCCAGTGGAAAGTGATGATATGCTTGTGGTTGTGTGTGAAAGAGGGAATGGGCTAGAGCTGTCTTCCTTGGCAGCTTAAGGTCTGTTTAAAAAAAACAAAAGGGAAATGATTGTGCATTTTTGTACAAATTAGAACACTTTCGCATTGAAAATTTAAAGTATTAAAATATAACTGCTTTTATAAAAGTACAAGTATATTTCTGTAATTTAAAGTATATTTAGTTTAATTCTAAAAGGCATTTATGGGCGGAATGACAATGTGGAAATTCAATTTAGATACAGGGCTGATACAATGGGTCAGAATTTTTTCTGTAATTAAAAAAAAAATCTGCAATATTTTAGTTTTGACTTTTATTTTTTACAGTTTCACATTCGTTTACTACAACTTTAGTTAATGCCAAGGTTTACATATTTTATTTAATATACTATGCTGCATGGAGTCCACGTGACCTACTTTGTGTGATGTGTAACAGACTCATTTATTTATTTAAAACAAAACGAGCTATATTTGTTACCTGTCACAGGCTTGACATAAACATTGTCTAAATAAAATATTGTATGTATAATTATATATGTGTCTCTGTTTCACACTCGATACATCATCTTTGCCATTTGTCTCATTTTGACAACGTTATTTGTGTTTTGATATTTTATACACATGCAGAGTTTAGGCTATATGAATTATCATTTAACCATAATTTAAATAAAAGGGGGGATAAATTAACTTATTCTACTTTTAAACCAACATTTAACACAGATTTTTTTTGGTGTTTGGACAAACCAAAATAACATTAAGCAATAGAACCAACATGACAGAATGGTCCCGAACCTCTCGAACTCTGAGCCCTTAATATCGCGAGATCTAAATCCATAAATGAGCCAATGACGTCAGGGCGAATGGGGGCGTGTGAAAATGGCGGCGCTCATAATGAGAGTTAGTCCTGGTTCTTTCGCTTCTTCTCGGGTTCATAGACCCGCTCTGCGCTCCGCGGCTGCCGCAATACTCAGATCCGTAAGTTCACGCGAGCTACTCTGAATCTGACGATGTTACGTGGTTTGTGCTTGCCTACATAAGTTAAATTACGAATGACAACAGCCTTTATGTTTACATTTTGGGAGCATCTGTATATTTGTCTACTCTGTGTGTGTGATCTGGCAGGTCAGTGTGTCTTCCACACAGTCATTCTCCTTCCCAGAGAGGGTGAAGATTGTAGAGGTTGGTCCCCGAGATGGACTTCAGAATGAGAAGGTAAAGAGTTTTCTGTGATTCTGAATTAAAAGGCATCAGCACCCATTATGACAGCTGCTGTGTGATTAAACACTTAGTGAACACTTATTTCATAAAGTTTGTTCTGGAAGTATCATGAAATACAAGAGCTGTATCATGTCCGTTAATCACAAACTTTGCATCCATCAGACCGTCGTTCCAACAGAGGTGAAGATCCGTCTGATTGATATGCTCTCAGAGGCAGGACTTCCTGTTATTGAGGCCACAAGTTTTGTTTCACCTAAATGGGTCCCTCAGGTGAGATGCAGCATACGCATCAAAGCCAGCAAACATTTCATAAACAAACATAAAACAATGCACTATAAAGAGAGAGAGTTTTGAGAGATTGGCTGCATTTGTTTGGCAGATGGCTGATCAAGAGGAAGTGATGCGTGGCCTCCATAAGAAACCTGGCGTGAACTACCCCGTTCTGACCCCTAATCTGAAGGGATTCCAGGCGGCGGTGAGTCAAATACAACACATATTGTCATGTGTTGGTGATATATGTAAATTAACATATTTAATATATATATCATCTTAGGTGAAGGCTGGTGCAAAAGAGGTGGCAATATTTGGTGCTGCGTCAGAGCTCTTCAGTAAGAAGAACATAAACTGTTCAGTGGATGAGAGTCTTGTGCGATTTGAGGAGGTGATGAGGGCGGCCAATCAAGAGGGGGTTCCTGTTAGAGGGTGAGACACCTGCAGATTGCACATTTTAGTATCTTACTTATTTTTTTTTAGAAACCATATGTCTTAAAATCCTGTCTTGCTCTGTTCCCAGTTATGTGTCATGTGTGCTGGGTTGCCCATATGAAGGGAAAGTATCACCTAACAAAGTAGCAGAGGTTGCTAAGCGACTGTATTC
Source organism: Enteromius viviparus (assembly GCA_032353835.1). Taxonomy (NCBI): domain Eukaryota; kingdom Metazoa; phylum Chordata; class Actinopteri; order Cypriniformes; family Cyprinidae; genus Enteromius; species Enteromius viviparus. The sequence continues at coordinate 7,194,511 of JAUCNO010000279.1, read as the reverse complement.
CATGGGCTGCTATGAGATTTCACTTGGCGATACTATCGGAGTGGGCACTCCGGGTGGCATGACGGAGATGTTGAATGCTGTGAAGAAAGAGGTTCCTGTGGAGGCTTTAGCAGTTCACTGTCATGACACTTACGGACAAGCACTCGCTAACATACTTGTAGCATTACAGGTAATGAAGTGTTTGGAATAAACCACCTTTATACTGAAACTTAAGTGACAAAAATGCCTTGAATGCATACCATGTGTTCTCACCTTTTCATTGTTCACATATTTTAAATGAGCAACTGCTTTTTAAACACAGTACACCTTTGTTTTCTTTTCTAGAATGGGGTGAGTGTTGTGGACTCATCCGTTGCAGGACTGGGCGGCTGCCCTTATGCCCAAGGCGCTTCTGGGAATGTTGCAACTGAAGATGTGGTCTATATGCTGCACGGACTGGGAATTCATACTGTAAGTACAGGACTGTGTCTGTCACATTTAAGTCTTAAAAAATGTTTTTAAAGAAGTCTCTATTGCTCCCTAATGCTGCATTAAAAAAAAATCTGTAACAGTTACATTGTGAAATTTTATTACATCATGAAAGAACTCTTCCGTTTCAATATATTAGAAAAAAATGTATTCCTGAGATGTCGCAGTTGATTTTTATTTTTTTAGCAGTCATTATTCCAGTCTTCAGTGTCACATGATTCTTCAGAAATAATTGTAATATGCTGATTTGGGGCTCAAGAAACATGTTGGGTCATGATATAATATTAATTCAAAAGTATATGTCACAAAAACAGTACTGGGTATAGAACTAAATCATAATAATTTAAAAAAAAAGAAGTTATACCGCATGTTTAAGCTGTCGTTTTTGTTTCAGGGAGTGGACCTGCACAAACTGTTGGACGCTGGCTCATATATCTGTCATTCACTCAACAGAAGGACAAACTCAAAAGTAGCTCAGGCCTCTTGCAAGCTTTGAATTCTCTTTATAGTGATTATAGTCTCTGGTATGATGACATTACTGTTTTGGAGTTCACACTACATTACCACTTAGTACAAAGTAAAAACTCTTTAATTTATAGCCTTTCTAAAGACTGGACATCTATTCTCTACTGTGAATGACATATAACCTAATATTCACAACCTTTGACCCAAACTGTTCTCTTGTGCCTTGATTTCTAATGACTGATGATCTTTGTATATGTATATTTGTAGTAAATTAATTATATATTTTACATAGTGCTGAAGAAAGATCGTTTGATGTCTTAAGGCAATGAATGCCAAAATGGGACTAAATTTGACTTGGCAGAATATTATGAATTTTAGATGCAAATGGCTTGCATAACATTACTGATGTTGATTACTGTTATTATAAGCGTATCTCAAAATAAGAGGTCGGAAATGGTTTTAAATATGGCATCCTCATACTTGTCTGTGTATGCTTTTTGACTCATGTTGAAGACGGAAATATCTCATTATCAGACAAACACACTTCCATGCTGGTAATCATAGCAAACCCGTTGTAATCAAAAGACTCCCGGAACTTCAGATTTCATAGTAAGGCATGGCCACCTATTCATTGTCTCCAGGAACAAATAAGAATAATTTGAGTGGTTTTTTTTCCATAATGAGGAAAATCCCTTTTCAAGTTTGGTGTTGCCTGTGAATTTCCTGTATTTTAAGTCATATCTTGTGGGTGCAGCAACCTGTTGTTTCTATTTGTGTTGTTAACTGACGTTATTGTTTTTATCTTTTAAGTGTGTATGATTTCATTATTAATTTCAATGATTAAAGGCAGGGTAATGAGAAATGTAAATGTGTGCCTCCTCATGCAACGTTCCAAACTTCTCTTTTTAGGTTTACTTTTACAGTTTGGATGACAACTGACATTTATATAATGGTATCAAATGTGAAACGATCCTTCGTTGCAAAAGATAACCATTTCACTTGCATGAACTACTTCTGTTGAAGTAGTTGAAGGCTGCCTTTCTGGATCAACAAGTTTGCGCATTTTCTTTGACATCATGCACCCACCCTCAAAAACGTTTTACAAATTCATGCATGACTAAGACAAAAAAAAGGTTTATTCAGAAGTGATTAATAATTTTTGTATTTTGTAGATCAGGACGTTGCATCTCATTAAGGCTGTACATCTACAAACTTTGGTATTTTGTAGCATGATAAAAAATAGTACTTAGTATATTATTATCTCTTTATAAAAAAAAAAACATCCATGCTTTCGTAAGTTGGCGTTATGATACATTCCAGAGATTTTGATCCATTCAGATGCTAATAACAGCTTAATTGTTTTAAAACAGTCAAAACAAACCTACTGGAAGCATGGACAAAGAATCCCACTGTAAGAAGTTCAGGGTCAGTAAGTTTTGTTTTTTTTAATGATTGTGAAAGACACTCGCCAACCCTATCAGTGGCACATGATTCTTCAGAAATCATTCTGATATGCTGATTTGGTGCACAAGAAACACAGCTGAAAAAAGTTCAACAGTTGTTTTTCCAACCCATGTCACGTTTTTCTCATGGCGTTTTGATGAATGGAAAGCTTAAAAAGCACACATTTGAAATATTTTTGTCTTTACTGTAACTTTTGACTAATTTAAAGCAATCTTACCGACTAAAAGTATTAAGAATCTTGATGACCCCAAACATTCAAATGGTTTTGAAAAGATTTGAAATAGACCAGTGTAAATTGATCAGTTTTACATAAGGTCTGGCAAAGGGTATTGAATAACATGTTCCATGTTCTCGGTTAATTGTAGTTGTTTATACACTTCCTTAAATCTGTTTCCTCTAAAAGCTATTTCTTTTTCACATCAAAATAATCTTTAAAATGTGACAAATTGGCTAGTTTTGTTCTTTATTCATACAGTATCAAATTTATTCAACTTTAAAAGCTTCCTGGCGCCTGTTTCATAAAACAAGATTGCCAAATAAGACAGGCTTATTTCAATTAATCTGACTAATTTTGAACTAAATCAACCGACAACACATCAGACTAACTGAAATAAGCCTGGCTTATTTGCTAAACTTGTTTTGTGAAACAGGCCCCTGGTTTACAATATCATCAAATATTAATACAAAAGAAGAACTCCATTGCAGCGATTTTACTAAAAACAATTAAATGAAAGTTCTTGAGGCATGTCAGTGCATATTTCATATTTGATGCTAAGGCAGGGTGTGCAGCATTATGAAAAATCTCAGTTCAAATAGGTCACACAATCTTAACAGCAAGTCTGAACAAAGTCAGATTCTTACAAATGCTTGCCAAGTGTATGTCAGATGAGGCGAGTCTACAGTAAACTTATAACAAATAATGGAAGAAAAACATTCCCTGATTGCCCATCTTATGGACACAGTGTTATATTTTATATACCTCTTATTTTTCCAGCTTAAGAGTTCAGGTGTGTTTGCGTATATAAACATTCACTATGATCTATATGAAAAAAGTTGAAACAGCTTAAACTTTGTTCTGATCTTTGTAACAAATACCAGGACATTGAGAAATGAGGCATGGTAAACAATGACACCTATGAAGCTATTTCATTACGTTTTCGAACATACAACGAACTCCACTCTTCCTCCTATCTTTTCGTGTGCGTGTGAAGGTGGAGGTGGGTTTTTGTATGCAAGGTGTGTTCACCATGAAAGCCTTTCTGGTTATTTGATAACTCTTGAACTTTTTCATGGGTTTTCACCTTTGTTCTTTTTTAAAAAAATGAATGAGAGGAATGAATCATAGAACAACGCATTCAGTACCCATTAATTCGTATCATGGCAGTTATGCAGTGCTTTGATCTGGAGTCGACGCCTGAAGGAACTAGGCACTCCAGGTTTCATCTTAAGTCCCTGCAGTTTCCAAGGCAAATGTTTTTGGCATATAGAATTTCAGGAACCATCTGCCGAATAGCAAACACCCAAGACTGGCAGTTTGATGGGCGAAGAAAGTCTTTGAGACTGTTCAGATAATCAAAGCTTGTTTTATGCCCCCAGATCACTTTGCGAATGCTTGATGGAGAAGGAGACAAGGAAGCATTCTTCAAAGTATATCAGACTTTATCTTGTACATGGGTACTGAGAGGTTTGGAGCAGAAGCTCTCATGTCTATACTCAATCTGTAGGCCGGCTTAAATGTTGGCTTGTGTTCAGCTTTAAACTGTGGTTTAGACCCAGGTTTATATTCTGACATAAAGTCGTGTTTTGACTTTTCCATTTCATGCAAAGGAAGGGTGCAGTTGCTGTCTTCGTCTCGAAATCGTCCGTTAAGCGGTGTGCTGCTTCTTTGGTGCCTCTTACACTTGTTGGCGCATCGAATGACGCGTTTCGAGATCAAGTAGATGATCTCACAGACACTGAGCACTATGCAAAGCGCTGAAGCTCCAACCATGAAGTAGGTGAAGACTCTTTTCTCTGTGGGTCGCCCGATGTAACAGTCCACAACGTTGGGACATGGCTGGACCTCACACTTAACCAGCCGTGGCAGGTAGAAACTGTCATAAATGTGATGGAGGATGTACAGGAAGGCGATTTCGATGCCAGTCTTGGCAAAAAGGCTGATCAGGTACGTCCACCACAGTCCACCGTGTTTCTTCCCAGTGTTGTCGTAGAGCTTGGTTGTTTCGCCATGCTTCTCACGGTACTTACGTTCGCGCTCATCGCGGTACTTTACGTGCATTACCACCATCAGCGATGGACAGGTGACGAAGATGAGCTGCAGGGCCCACAGGCGGATGTGGGAAATGGGAAAGAAGTAGTCGTAGCAGACGTTTGCGCAGCCCGGCTGCTTGGTGTTGCAGTCAAAGTCTTTCTGCTCATCGCCCCAAACTCTCTCAGCCGCTACAACATAAACCATCACCCTGAACACAAAAACCACAGAGAGCCAGATTCGGCCAAATGCAGTGGAGTATTTATTCACCCCACTGAGCAGGGCTTGAAAAGTCTTCCAGTCCATGGCTCAGAGCAAGGCCAAGTCACACTTTGTTCTCCTGATCCTCTTTAACACTCAGATGAAGAATACAGCAACCTGAAGTTGGAAAAAACTGAAGAAGAAAAAAATAAAAGAATGAACTTTTTCAAAACAACTTCTTGTATGTAAAACAACATGGCGGGATAGGTTCCTCACCCTAATGCTACTACAATATACTGAAAATGTATGAAATTATTTTTTTTTAAAGCGCAACTCTTTTCTTAATCTTATCCTATAAATAAATTACGGTGAATTTGCCCGAATGTTTTTTTTTCATTAAGTGAACTGATCCTTCCTGATTTCAAATCGGTTCTTCCTGAATCTGATTCTGTGTAGCCTACTTGCTTAATAAAGTGGATTCAAGTGAATAATTACTTAATTTTCAGTCTGTTAATCACAGAATGCTATTATATGACTTCAGAAGAATTAAAGTATATAGTGCACAAGTCGAAACAATCACTTTTGTTATACATTCATGGTATGATATGATATAAATATGATTAACAAGTTTAAATGGACATAAAGGTGTGTAAATTGACAATTTTATTTAGTTAGTTGTGTGTGAACTATCCCTTTAGAATGGTGTATGCTCAAATCATAAATGCCTCATGCAAAACAGGCCATCAAGCCATTTATTATCATCATAAAGGCAAAAATAGAACATTGATATTGTTTGTATCAATTTAGGGCTTTAATACACAACCTCCACATGATGTTTTCCTCAAACGAATGAAAGTGCCATCAGCTCTTTACCATCTGATTATATTTTATGTACCTTCACTTGTGTTGAATCTACGGCTGTTCTGTGTAAACTGTAATCAGAGTCAAACCGCTTTCCTTTTAACGTTAGCTAACTCTGTGTCTTTAATTTCTTTTCTTTTTTTTTACCAGCGGTTGTTGTTTTTAATTCTTCATGGCAGTTTTTCTCCTGCACTGTAATTATCAACTACTTCAGACGTTTTCTTCTTTTGTAAACGCAGACATATTGAAAGAATGCACCATATTAAAAGCGTTTGAAATATAGATATATAAAATGCTAAATATAGATTTCACTTTTTTTTTAATCAACCGAGAAAAAACTTACACGCAAATTTAATTACTAGATTAGGCTATACTTCAACAACTTTGCCCTTAATTACTAATTAGAAAAATCGCTTCGATCCAGTACAAGTGACAGGTCAAAGTAATAAGTGAACGGAAACGAGGATGTTCTAAAGTAAACTTTTTTAGCGCGAAATTTAACGATTTGAACGTCATTTAAACAATCGCTTCTAAAATTCACAAAAACAATGTTTATTACTTACTTTGGATGTATCTTTTCTTTTGTAATTCATCGGCTGTTAAACTCTTCTCCAAAAGCCTCTGTTTAGCTTCTCTGTGGATCTGGTTTGGTAACACGCCTCAGTGAGGGTGGAGTTCAATATCCAGACTAGAGGATAGCTTTGCTATAAACCTCTTACTTCAAAGATAGCAAGCTAATAAAGTACATATTTTTTATGTAAAATGCTCTCTCAAAATCATTATGCCTTTCTGTCTGGCCTCTATTGTCTTAAAGGTCCATTGTAGGGAACAGAAGACTGAAGTTACAGTGTTAAGTCTAAAATGACTGTAATATGACTCCATAAAAAGCTTTTTTTAGCATAATGTTAATATTATGGTACTGCATTGTATTAAATGCGACAAATAGTAAACCCTTGCCTGTGCAGCCTAGTAACATTTTCCATCTTATTGTACAATAAATAAGACTCCCTTTGTTTGGACAGCTCTGTCAAGTACACACTGCGTGTTAGTGGTTTGTGGTGTTGCCAACGTCTGCAGGCGGCTTCTCCATGTTCAAACTTGTCCATGAAAGCCTGTTCTCCGTAGTCACGTAAGGACCACACCTCACCCTGAACAACAGCTTTAGAAACGTTTTTGTTACTTAGAAACTTGTCGTGGGTCTTTACTGAGACATACTGTAAAAATTTTGTAAGCCACCTTTTAAGTGTTTGTGCCTAGAATCCGGTACTAATTCTTTGGTGTAATTAGAGTTAATGTGTTTCAAGTAACTTGTGGATTAGGTCTGGGATGCAGGAAATCCTCATTAGAGGTTCTTTGGACTGGATATGAATGAATCTAAGCTTCCTTTTTAGTTTTAGCTAGTGGAGGGAGTCTAATGGATTCGTGCTGGTGATATGAAAGACTGTTAGCTTCCAAGTAACCCAGAAGTGGAGTTTTCCTAAATTTAAAGTCTGTGTGGTTCTTTTTCACCAAAGCTTGAGAAATGATTGTCGGTCACACGTGTGAAGTCCTCTGACTCACTCCTAAAACATGATGATGGTGATTCATTCTCTGAATCAAGTATAAAAAGCGCTGTAGTTTTATAATTTGCTCTCTATAATTTTGTCATGAGATCCTCATCCCAGTCTTCCCCTCAGTGTGTTTTTAATGTCTTACAGGAACTCATGCCTGCTTTGAGTTATTCAGGCCATGTGTTCTGTCTGAACTTGTTTGTTTAGCAAGGGGAAACATTATGAAACACTGTTGAAGACTGAACCAGATTGGGCAAGTCTGCTGTAAAGTTTTTTTTTAAAACTGGTTTACACTTATTTATGTGGGGGAATGGTTAACTTCAATTGGCTTTGCATACTGGGTTTTAACTTCTGCGATGGATTTTTAACAACAAACACATTAGTTAAACATGCACAAGGTTTGCTAAGTCTATATATAGTACATATGGTTAGCAATTCTATATGCTGATATTTATGGAGTAAAGCGTCCTTAATGGTGATGAAAAGAGACAGAGGAAACACAAGCACAATGAAAAGGGAGTGGAATGTTGGTTGGGTAAAAAAAAGGAAAAGGACTCGCCTGATTGGTTTCCCCGCCTTAAGAATGTAGATGTGACTCACCAAAACCTGCTTTGACATGAATTGACTGCATCTACCCTGCCTTTCACTGTACATAGGTTATGGAGATATCAAGAAACAGAGACAAGCCAAACCATTGGTCGTGAAACAGGGTGGACGTTTTTGTTGTCTTGAGGCGCTTTGTGTACTCAAAAGAGTAAAGACTGAATGGTGTAACAGGAATACACCTGAAATACAATCCATTTTAGAAACAGCCCGAGGATTTGTTTAGGAAAAGTGGTTTGTTATTCTACAGTGCAAAAGGCATCTGAACATTTTAGACTGGATTGGCCAAATGCCCCAACACTAAGAGAATTTCTGGAAAACCACTGTTATGAATTCATTATATGTGAGTGTGTGAGTGTGTGTGTATGCACAGACACAAACACATACGCACACATATGCATACATACACATATGTATATGTTCATTTATTAGCTAAAGAGCATTGAAAAATTAAATAAGAACATTCTTGCAATTTTCAAACTTGGTGTGAATCCAAATGAAATGTCACGCCGACAAAGCACATCATGTTTATCTCAGGTATTTTCATTCTTGTCATTTTCTTGCTCTACAGTCACATGCAGTGTTAATAGTAAAAGTTTTCGCCTGCATCCATCGATTTTAACAGACATCAGTGATTTAAACGAGCAGCAGATTGTAAGAAAATAAAAAGCAGATTTTAATGCATTGCAAAATGTAAACAACTCCAAACAGTAATTAGGAAAGAATGTTGAAAGGGTAGCATACAAACAGAATTTCTAACCTCGGAGGATGTTTACTTTTCTGGATATGTTTATCAGTGAAAGAAAAACTCTCTCATACACACACAGAGGCAAAATGACCTTATTTGAATTTGATCGTCTGGCAGTGTTGAGCATTTATCAATACATTCCTGATGTTTTAAATACTGCAAAATCTTGGAAGACAATACACTGGAGGACCACCATTTAAGCACACATTAGCATATGCATACACACCAACTAATATACAAAATAGTAACTCAGCAGAAATTACAATATATTGAATAGTGATAATAAAAAAATAAAATACAGAACAAACTGTTTTGTTCAAAATTATAAACAAACAAATTTAAATTTACATTCTAATTTAAGTATAAATTAGGGTTCAATATCTGGATGGATTTGGGGAGTCTGTGAAAATAGCATTTGCTGGCTTTGAATTGGATGTATCTAAGCATGCTGTTTCCACTTCAGAGTAAAAAAAAAAGTATAAAACGTACAAAATTATTGTCAGATAAAGTTTAACAGTTCAACAAGAAATAAAGCTAATGAAAGAGTCACATTGCATTGTTGCGGTTCCAAGACATAAGTCACTTTGCACCATATAAAGTCCCATTGTGAGTCACAATTGGGAAATTGAATGAAAATTTTGTCATAATTTACTCGCTCTAAAATTAGTGACAAACCAGTGACATCCATGCATACCATGAGATTCATCAGTGTTTAGTGTTGTTTTGCACAGTTTTACCGTGTGGACAAAACCTGTTGAAACATTGTTCAATATATAAAGAAAGTTTTACAGGTTTAATACGACACAAGGATGAGTAAATGATGACAGAATCTTCATTTTTGAGTGAACTGTAATTTTCAAGTCACGTTGTGAGTTATGAAGTCAGAATTACTCAGGCTGATGATGCACTGGGCAACTTTTTTTGAGCAATGTTGCTTGATCACCTTTGAATTCAGAAATATTTTATCTTGATAATTTAGATATGTCTTGGGCCTGTGTCTCACCTGTTTAACCATTTATTGCAACATTTCCTATAGTAGCCCGGCAACATTACTTAAAAATTGCTCAGTGTATCATCGGCCTGTTAAAAACAGGCTTCTATTGTCAATTAATTATACTCTTTTTTTTCTTCTGAAAAAACAAAACAAAAACTAAGTATGAAAATATCTGAAGCAAATAGTGATTTAACATAATTTGCAGTAAAGTTTTGCTTGCTAGCGTCCGCTAAAAAACAATGTAATTAATAGTAATTATTGTAATTACCTGGGCTTATACCATATGTTTTGTATTTGCTTAGTTTAAAGTGCCCGCTGGTGTTGGTGTTCTGGATCTTGGCCTAACAGACGCCACACCACACCTTAAACCCTGAAGAGACTTGCTTTAGTCAAACTAAAGACTGCGTCATCCTGAATGTTGACATTTCGACCCCTATAAATATTTAAAATATACAATTTTGTTCATCAGGCCACAACTTTCCAGCAAAAAGATCCAGTGGATATAGGGTAAGCATACAAGCTTCTTCCTCAACTACCAACCGTCCTCAGAGTTGGCCATGTTTGAGGTCACATGGTGTTCACCATGAGGAACACTTTCCATCTCTCTGAGTTCCACATTGAGTAAAAGTATTATCCAAGTTAGGAAGTGTTTTTTAGGAAGAGATGACCACACTGTATGCTGGCGCTGGTTGGCATTTGCTCACCAGTTTCTTGCTGTTTGTATCTAAATGAGCATTTGAGCTCTTCATGTTGGCGATAGACCTTGCCTTGTGTATCTGCCGTGATCCCTGCATCCTGTGAATACATTCAAAGCAGCGTTTGCACACCAGGTAGAGGATTTCGCAGAGGGAGAGCAAGATGCACACCAGACTTGTCACCACCATGAAGATGGTGAAGATCCGCTTCTCTGTAGGTCGAGAGATGAAGCAATCCACCATATTGGGGCAGGGATTCTCAGAACACTTCACCAAGGTAGGGAAATCATAGCCTTCATAGATGTGATACAGGAGATACACGAAGGTTGCATCCACTCCCATTTTAAAAACCAGCGAGAGGACGTATGTCCACCAAAGACCGCCGCGCTTCTTTCCTGTGTTGACGTACAAACGCTCACAGCCCTCGCCGTATTTGATGCGGTGCTTGCGCTCGCGTTCGTCACGGTAGGCCACATGCAGCACCACGAGGAATGACGGACAGGTGACGAAGATGAGCTGCAGCGCCCACAGGCGTATATGGGACACTGGGAAGAAGTGGTCGTAGCAAACATTATGGCAGCCAGGCTGAGCAGTGTTACAGGCAAAGTCTTTCTGCTCGTCGCCCCATACCTTCTCCGCAGCTACGACGAAGACCATGACCCTGAAAAGGAAGACTATGGACAGCCAGACACGGCCAAATGCGGTGGAGTACTTGTTGACCCCACTCAGGAGACCCTGAAGAAAAGCCCAATTCATGGCACCCGCGAGCGCTCAGGTTATCTCACTTGAATACCTCTCACCTGAGAGGGAGGAGACCAGAAAGAGAGACAAAAGAAACATGGCATCACAAAACAAATTCACTTGCGTGGTTTCTGTTATACAAAGAACTACAGGCTTCTGTGACTATTCAAAGTTTTATTAAAACAGGCGGTCTTAAGTAGTAGTATATTTTTTTAATGCCATATCAGCATCTAAGGCTACTCTCATGGCAAAAACTACTCAAAATATAGAAGTATAACAAATACAATACTATCAAACGAACACAAGTAATATTGTACAAGATTTCTTACATTAACATTATTATTAATGAATCACATTCAGAATTATGTGAAGCCCCCTTAGAAAGATGGAAAAGGTACCACTTTTATACCATACACTTTTAGACCACTATTTTCTACTTTATATAATCTATACAAATGTAAGCTTGGAACATGCAGTGCCTTATTAATATATTTACATACAGTGTGTACAAAGTATCTGATATAAGCACGCACTTTATACATTTCAATGAGGGATGTACAGTATAGGTTAATGAAGCATTTAGCTGAACATTAACTGTAAATTAAATGGTTAAATTTCAGGTAACTTAACATATTTGATCTTTTTTATATGATTAAAGTAGTTATGGATAAACAACAGTTACATCAAACAAGACAATTAAATATAAAATACATCCCCGTATTAAAAAAGGCATACATTTACATTTAGGCATACATTTCCACTTTTAAACTGAATAAATATAGAAGCAGTTTTTATAACGATTCAACCTCCGACGATTTTAAACAGTCAATTAACTTACTCTGTTCACAAACCTAACTATAGACGTTTTTAACTGTAAACTTTAAAAAACGTACATGAACTAAAATCTATATATGTATAGCTAATGTAGCCCTATTAGTCGAACAAACGTACTTCAGAATAATTAGTGTAAACTTACAGTCTGAGAACTCGCAGTTGTGTACAATGCAGTCGGAGAGCTGTGATTGTCCTGTTTGTAGCAGTTAAACTGCGGGCGTTAAACAACTGACACGTGTGATGAAAGATACACAGCGACGCCACCTAGTGTTCAACCTCAGGAGACGCTCTGACGCCACCTGGAGGACAACAGCAGACGAGCAGCTGCGCAGCTTTGAGTGGAACACGAAATCGGAGTTTGATTAAATACAAATAATTATTGACTCATTTAATCCTTTTATTTATAATCTATACATTTACACCTCCTCTGGTTAAGGATTTATGAAATTATTTTACAGAAATGGCACTTGCAAACGGTACTCGATTACATAAATAGAGTTATTGTAATATACACTGCTCAAAAAAATAAAAGGGAACACTAAACATCCTAGATCTGAATGAAATATTCTTATTTAATACTTATTTACATAGCTGAATGTGCGACAACAAAATCACAAAAAATATCAATGGAAATCAAATTTATTAACCCTTGGAGGTCTGAATTGGAAGTCATACTACAGTGGAAAAACACACACAGGCTGATCCAACTTTGATTTATTGTCCTTAAAATGAGGCTAAGTAGTGTGTCTGTGGCCTCCACGTGCCTGTATGACATCCCTACAATGCCTGAACATGCTCTTGATGAGGTGGCGGATGGTCTCCTAGGTGATCTCCTCCCAGACCTGGACTAAAGCATCCGCCAACTCCTGGACAGTCTGTGGTGCAACGTGGCGTTGGTGGATGGAGCGAGACA
>JAUCNO010000279.1:7147462-7176243 GCA_032353835.1 Enteromius viviparus | reverse complement strand
GTCAAATACCGTGACACCGATATAATTTTGAAAAATACCGTGATATAAATTTTTGGTCATACCGCCCAGCTCTAACACAAATTATAAATAATTGTCACAGACTCATTTAAGCTATTTCACTATACACTTACCACACACTCAGGAGCCTGTCATGAGCTGCCCCTGACAAGAAGTACATCCCATTACTGTCTGGGGGCCGTGTTGTGGCGAAGCACAGGGTCGTTACCATGGTAGAATGACCTGTGAATTTCTACAAATTTGGGACATTTCATTGTTAAATCTAAAACTCTTCTGTTTTCAATTATCTGAGGTCAGGAACACAGAGGTCCGACTCACCCTGTACAATTCCTTAGTATCCAGGTTCCACATCTTGATGGTCATTCCCGCCGAGAGCAGGAGCTTTCCATCTGGACTAATACACAGGCTGGTGACGGCTGATCTGTCTGCCTTCCATTTGCTAAACACAGAACAGTCACGTTTGTTAATAAATCACATAAACAACTTTACTATGCTGGATAAAGCATCTGTCACCGCACATTCAACACACAGCTGCACAGACTCACCCACAAACTTTTCCTGTCTTAAGGTCCCACTCCGCTATGTGTGTGTCGTCTGAGCCGCTGTATAACACAGAGTCTTCTGGATGCCACTGAACACTGTTCACCGGTTCACTGTGACCTCCCTCCTGACAGGTTAAGAAATCATTAACATTCCTAATTTTACCTGAAGATGAACCCCTTTCTCCCTTGTGTTACTACAAAACTGTATAAGCATTTAGTAGGGCTGGACCAGAATATTCAAATAATTAAAACTGGCCTACCACTGCAGCACAAGTAGTTTGAAAAATCATCTGAGTTCTGTAAGTAGTATGAAGCTAACCTAACATCACCTTATTTTATTTAGACTATTAAAATGTTTTTATTCTATAAGGAAATTCATTTATAGAGCCCTGCAAGGGCCTCAAATTTAGACCAGTGTCCGACAGCTTGTCAGAATCACCAGCCCGAGCCTGTTTTTTTCCCCTCTACCAAAATGTCTTCTACTGCTGTTCAGCTATTAAAATGGTTTGATTTTGAGTGCAATTACAGAATGATTATATTTTGTTCCATTTTTTGTTAAGCTAATTTATACATTTTTTGTGCGTTAAATATAAGTGTGTTTTTAAAGTACCAAGCGGTCAGCGGAAAACTGCGGAAAGAGCCGATCATAAAATATGACTGATCAATTTAGCATTCTCAAATCATCACTTAAAAAAAAAAAAACACGATAGACATGCTAAAACAGTTCAAACATAAAACAACGTTTAAGCGTTAAACAGTAAAAGAATAAATGTGCAACATGATGGTTTGTGCAGAGATGACGCTATAAAGCGTGTTCTGTAGAAGATACATGCAGCAGCCAGCACTTGGGTTTTATAGCCGTCGCCTAAATTTTCTCTGATAAAGGTAAGAGTAATACCTCATTCAGAACTGTAAAGGGTGTACTTTTATTTCTGTGCACTGACAGTAAACCTGATTTTATAAAATAAAGAATACAAGCGTGTTTTTCCTTCTCGTCTTGACAGGAGCGCTTTACAAAATGAGCCGAAACTCAGTGAAAAAAACATGATAAATATATCTATAGAAAGCTTTAAATTACCACTTAAAAAACAAAAACAAATGAAATTAAATACTCGGTATAAATGACTTCTCTTTAGGCGCGTCTATGAGGAGATAGAAAATCAGGAAATTCATCTTCGCGACAATGAGTAATAATTCAAATGTCTTCCTATTGTTTTGCCCCGACACATTCATAATAAATACTTTTGCTGGGGCATTGCGGCAGGATTATTGCGTGCATGTGAACGCAGTACTCTTCAGCTGAGCTGACGGCAGATCTCTCTCTCTCTCTGCAGCGGGACAATAAACGCAGCGGAGTTGCTTTTAGCTGCAGAGCGCGGCCTTGTGTTGTATTCACCGGCGCTGCATGGCAATATTTTAATAAAAATAAGGAGAAGCCTAAAACAGGCCCAGGGCCTGGCCCGCGTGATTGTTTTATTTAAATAGCCTACCCTTTAAGGCGCCAGTAATTAGCCTACTGTGCTGATAACTTGGGAGTTATTTGTTTGTTTGATAAATGTTGGGCTACCTTATTTAAAGTACTGCTCTAACAGACCTGTTATTGTTTTGTATTATAGTGCAGTGTTCGTTCTTAAATAATATAACTCCTGCCCGGGCCGCATGTAGTGCCCGGCTTTCGGCTTGTGCTATTCTTTAATTTATTAAAGTTTTATTCATTCTGAAAGTTGCCTGTATCCATATTACACAAAAATGTGACTTTGCACTCCCTTGCGTCCGCAGCAGTTGGATGAACGGTTCTCGACATAATGCAACAAACAGATACGCACAAAGATTTCTACCTTTATTAGAGATAAGAATATATTCAGCCCCCTCCCACCGAAGCTTCGAATATTCGTTGTTGATCACTACTGAATACTCGAAGCTCAAAAAAATGGTATTCGGACCAGCCCTAGCATCTAGGTAATGTGTGCCACTTTGCTTGTACAAACCCCCAGCCCCCCCTTCCCCACACCAAATCTTATTTATTAAAGACCAGCATAAGGAGATAATTTCTTACCAGAGTGCAATGAAGGTCTCCCTTAACTGTACTGTAGATGAGGATGGACCCAGCAGCAGTGCCCAGCGCCAAAAGATCTGACTGCTCAGGTGCTGACCCGGCATCACATTTCCTCCTCTTCCTCTGTGGCAACTCCTAAAGCACACACATAAAGCAATATTTATCACTGTAAAAAGACAACTTGTGCTGCCTTTTAGTCAAGTCCTACAGAGGGGGGGGGAAACAAAACAAAAAACACTTATCTTTTTGAAGTGTTTTTAAGTTTCACTTTTTAATTATTCAGTGCATACTGAATAATTAAATAATTATTCAGTATGCACTCACAGAAATAATTTGTTACTCGTAAAAATAAATAAATAAAAATACTTGCAATTTATTACTGGGAACTGTAATCTATAAAAGTCAGCTATTCCATGCCTTAACAGTACTTTTCATTTTTTACAAGTAAATTAATACTAACAAGTATTAATACTGATCACTAGCTAACAGTAAAGTCTTAAGTAATTACTAGCTTCTATTTAGTTTGTACTATGACAACTGAAACATAACTATGTGTGTAGTTACAAATAGTAGGGCTAATGAACAGCAAATATTGATAAAGTAGCCTACCAACTAGAAAACATACTAGTCCCAAGTGAAAGTTTGATATCGGAAAATAAATGCTGGTCAAACATTTGCTGTGTTACTAGTAACAAAGGAAAAATTGTTTGTCGAAGCTGTTTATGGACAACTTTATCCAACAGGATCCAGAATCAAGTTTGTCATCTTTGAAAGACACTTTTACAAGAGCAACAAGTTAAAGGTCGACGATGATGTGACCATGTGTTGTAAAAAGTGACATTAAATATAAATAAAACACCGGTCATTAACAAAACCACAAAAATCGTCATTATACTAATTCTGACACGTTGACGTGATTTTGGATTAACTTACACGGAATCATCACTTTCTCCAACAACTTATTCTGCCTACGTTATTAGCCACCGATAACCAACAGACGAGTAAAACAATGTTAACAAACCACAAAATACGCATGCAGCCGCGCTATTGGCATTACTTTAGTGATTTTTACATGTTTTAATGATGAATTTTGTGTAGGCTCTGCGGGTCTCGAGGCCTGTGTCTGAACATGTGCCACACGCAACATGTGCGCAGCGCTCCACGAACGCAGCTCTGAAGCACCCAAAATTGATATTCCTAAACAATCCGTGCTTGGTTGTATGATCACTTTCAGGATCAATACAGAGCGAAAGCGACTGGAAACCTCTCCAGTGATGTACTGCGTTACACAGGCCGCATCCCCGACTGCCCCAAAACACTGTGCGCTACCTGAACAGTTCGGCATGGTCCCCATGTCACACAGGTACAGGCTGCGCTGAGGTGCGCGGAAGGCACGTATTCCTGTTGCAGAGTTTTGCTGTCGGTATTCCAGATGCGCAGTCTCCCGTCCTGTGCGAAGAGAGCCAGAAACTGATGTGGTTTAGGGCTGAAGGAGCAGGGTAGCACAGCTCGGCCTCTATCCGCCGCCATCTTACGATTCCGCATGCGTCCGTCCGCTCCACGGGAAACACGTGTGAGCGACAATTGGACAGCGCGCGCATGCGCTGCTGCACAGACGCAGCGAAAACGCTAATTGGTCGCACTAGGTTATGGGGGCGTGCCATTATTGGTATTAACCAATCACTGAGGACGCGGAAGTTTTATGTTCGAGTTATCAAATGTACAGTCTATTTAGGTAAAGGTAAATATATTTTAGTACATTGTACCTAAACTAAATAAACAACAACTATAAGTGCCATTATATATGTATCTATTATTAGAGTAACTCTTTAAATTAAAAATAATTGGATAAAATGCTCAATCTGTAACATTTTTGTACCGTTATTTATTCAAAAGACACTGTGGGTCATATCTTAATGTATATTTAAAACTTTAAAATGATGTATATCATATCTCTTCGTGTATATTTAAAAAAAATAATTCAGTTATTTTAACATTGTATTTTTTTCCCATGATTAATGCAATTATAAACAGTATCACAAAAATTAATATCTATTAAACCTTGTTTACGTTATTTGGCACACCTTAAAGATGCTTAAAGACTGCCTCATTACTCTGACCCCTAATAACATATTTTCTTTTTAAAAGCTTTATTTATTTTGTTTGAATATAACAAATGTGTTTTACAAGAGTTCACTCATTTGTTTGTTTTTGTAAAAAAAAAAAAAAAAAATGTTTTTTAATTATGTTTAATATGATAAAATAATGCCCTAGCCTAGGCTAATAATTTAAGCCTCATAAATAGCTATATTTTCTAATACGATATTTATCATAAGGGAAACTAGATCATGTAAACAAAGCATTTGTTCAGTTTATCACTGTACTACTGAAAACAAAGAAAGAAACCATCTAGCGGTGACCAGGTAGTACTACATCCATCAGTGACGTTTTTCCATCATGGCGGCGCCCAGCGACAATCATGCTTGCACTGATAAATAATTTTTCTTCTAACAAAATCGACTCAAGCTAAGTTGTCACTTAAAATAGTATCTATCCAGTAAATAATCATACATATATAATTGCTCAGGTATTACGACAGGCTGTTTGAAAAAAATCTATTTACCACACATTTGTTTGACTTTATATTTTACAAAGGTTATTGAATAGTGATAATTTGTAGTGAATTATATAATACATGTTTGGTCTGCTTCTACCAATATGCCTATTCTGGTTCGTGTAGAAGCAATCAAGTAGCAGCTGTGTGTTATGCTTCTGATCACTGTGTGGTGAAAAGAACCATCAAAGTGTGTCATCTTCATTTTTTAAGTCATTCTCTGTTGAGCTAAAAACCATGTTTGGTTCACTACATTTGGGTCTCCCATTCATTACTCGGAAATTTACCAAAGCCTGTGTTATGTGTTTGGAGAGACATAATGTCATTCGCAATAAACCATTTCTCTTTGCTCTGAGGAACTTTGGTACTGGCCCAAATGATTCTGACAGAGAGGACAGTAGCTCAGATGCTTCTGCATCCACTTTTCCCGAATTTTCCCGAAAAGCTTCTTTGTTTGGAAGGCGTCGACCTCTGTCCCCACTGGAGAGGGTCAGCCAGCTCCTGCCTGAGGATACATTAAGTCAAGATGTTTGGGCTCTACGGGACACTCGAAATGCTGATGTGGAACAGGGCGTCCAGAGTCTGGGGAAGGAGCGGGAAGAAGCAATAGAGGAACCTCAAGGATCTTTTGCTCCACATCATGTGTGTGTTCCTGAGGAAAGGCCAATGTGTTTTGGAGAGACTCTGCTGGCTGAGTTCAATCGAAAGACTCGTTTAGAGTTTCGGAAGATGTTCCAACTAAAAGAGGGACAGAAGCTTAATAGCAACTGGGGATTAATAGCTCATGATGACATGGAGGGGCGACCTGCTGGAAGCGTCATACGCACTTCAAAGGGATTCCCGATTGTCATTCGTCGACCCAGTCTGGATGAGTTCACTCTCTTCATGAAGAGAGGGCCAGCTATTGCATACCCTAAAGTAAGAAATAAACATTACAAAACAGCAGTCAGTCATCAATGAACCTGTAACAGCTGCACTCATGCAGGTCAATCATGTGATGCATATTCAAAATCCATTAAAAATGCAATTCATGCATGCAATGAGTTAAACATACATTTTCTGTAATGAATATGTCCGACTTTCTACATTAATTTAATTCATTTTGGTATTTGTTTTGTTTAGTTTAGGTTGTAAAATGGCACAAAATATTTGAAATACATTTTCCAAGAAAATTGTATTTAAAATCAATTTTATATTGTATTAAAATATACACATAGTATTAAAAAAAAATAATTGTACTCCCCAGTGATGATCAAAAGTGACAGTAAACCCTTTTAAATTGTTGCAACAATATTTTTTAAACAAATTCGTATAACTTTCTATTTATCAGAGAATCCTAATTAAAAAAAGGATTATGGTTTTACACAATAAAGCAGCACAACTGTTTTCGACTGATAACAGTAAGAAAGTTTACTTGAGCATCAAATCAGCATATTCGAGGGATTTCTGAAAAATCTTAATGGTTACTTAAAGTTTAACACCGATAAAAAAAAAACAAAAGAGTCTCTTGGATCCTATTCCTCTGCAGGACACCAGTGCGATGTTGACCATGATGGATGTGACTGAAGGAGACTGTGTTCTGGAATCAGGCTCTGGATCTGGTGGCATGAGTCTCTTCCTGTCCAGGGCAGGTGTGTGAATTCTTATTCTGTCTTCTATGTGTTCATAAACAGCAGTATAATGATGAGTCACCTTAATATGAGGTTATGGGTGATATTGTCCTGCACAAGTATGTTACAGGTGTTGTGATAATCACTTTGCATTCATGTATGTCTGCGTCATCAGTGGGTTATAAAGGAAGTGTTTTGAGTGTGGAGATAAGAGAGGACCATCACAGATGTGCTGTATTAAACTACCAGCGTTGGCGGTCCTCTTGGAGTCTTCGTCGAGGAGAGGAATGGCCTGATAACATTCACTTTCACCGTGGCGATGTCATATCTGCCGGACCTCTTCTGGCAGGGAGAGGTTTCAACTCGGTGAGGAGCCAAGTCCCGTGAAATTTTTTATATTTTTATTATCATGTATTATTATTTTCGAATCATTTGCTTGTCTGTATATGAAAGACGTTTTGTGTGTTAGGTTGCTCTGGATATGATTAATCCACATTTGGCTTTACCTGCTGTGGTTCCTCACCTCCATCCTGGATCTGTGTGTGCTGTTTATCAAGCAAAGTAATACAACAAATCTGTACACACACAAAACATCATAGTCTATTATGCTCAACAAGGTTGCATTTTTTGATCAAAAATGAAGTAAAAACAATAATACTGTTCATTTACTCCAGTATTCAGTGTCACATGATCCCTCTGAAATCATACTAATATGCTGATTTGGTCCTCAAGAAACATTTATTACTATCAATGTCAAAATCAGTTTTTGTTGTTTTAAAAGATTTTTTTAAAAATGCACTCTCAAAGCTGAAATACACAATAAATGCTTTTACTTTCCCTTTTGATCAATTTAATGGGCCTTTGCTAAAGGAAAAGCATTTTTAAAGCGTGAATTTTAAATGTTTTCCTGACTTTGCTGCCAGTATCACACAGGTCATTGATCTGTTGGAGGGTATTAGATGCTCAGCCCTCCCTCTGGTGTGTGAACGCATCGTTGAGGTTCAGTACAGGGACTGGCTTGTTGGCCCATCACTTAAAAAAGATGGAACATTTAACAAAAGAAAATCTCCTCATGACGATGACAGTGAACCAAATGAAGACGCAAAAGGTGACTTCTTTCATAACTTGGTCATTAATCTAAAATTTGCACAGTGCTTACCTTTTGTTTTGCTTCGTAAATGAGAGACAGATTTGTTTATTACACAAAAACCCAAACATCAACAGTTAAAATATATGTCATGCTCTATTAAAGGGGATTTGAATTGTCAGCATCCAGTGCCGTTTGGAGGTATCCCATACATTGCACGTCCTCATCCTGAACAGACTGGCCATACAGGTGAGTCAGCTTTTCATTTTTGTTTGTAATATTTAACGAGAGTAATCCTAAAACTTTAAGCACTTTGTATGCAATTGCATGAAGCTATTTCCCTGTCATTATCTGATTTTAACGTGTTTCTTTTCAGCCTTCCTCATAAAGCTACGAAAGATCTTGAAATAGATGTTTCATGTTAAATATCTGTGCAAGAAGACAACAAAGCTACTGTGTCTAATATGTTATATTAATAAAAACATTTTTTTTTTATTGCACATTTTCCCTTGATGCTCTTTTGTATTTAGCCAAAAATATAGCGAATCTATCTGCTCCATTCATGGACCACGTTTCATAGATGTTTATTCACATCAGCCAAAGGTTATACTTAAGACAGACTTAATCCTGCCATGTTTAACATCTAAACATTTCATTCACACTTGCATCTAATACCTAAGAGTAACAAAGTGCACGCCACAGACAAAAGTACTTTGTACAACGATAAGGAATAAATAGTTTTGAGGATTATGATACAGTAAAACACATGTACAGACCTTGACCTTGTATTTTCTGACGTATTCTTTACACCTTTATGAACAATGTACATAACCATTACCCTATTCACACCAGTGCTGTACATTTCTCATAAGCTCAGTTCAGAGATACTCTGTTCTGGCCCTGAGACAACTGAAGTGCATGTGGTCAACAGGTATATATGATCGGTTTGATGTTGCAATCAAGCTACTCCTCACTGATCCAGTCCATTGAATGATCTTGACATGCATCATTCCCTGTAAAAAAAAAAGACATATGGTAAATATGTCTACAGAAACACTTGAAAGGCATATGAAACAATTTCAGCTGAGGCCGGGGTAAAATTTCTTGTAACGCCACAAGAGGGCACCACACTCATTCACCTGATTTAGTCAATTTACAATCACAGGTGTGCTGAGCTTTCGTCATTAACACAAAAAGAAGTAGTAGTAGTAGTGTGTTGAGCTTTAAGCATCTTACTGGGCCTGTGTGAAGCTTGGGCCTTGTGTGCAGCTTGGGCCTTGTGTGCAGTGGCCTTCAGTGACAAGCGGGCTCCAGCAGAGGATGGCCGAGGTACAGGATGGGCAGAGGTCTTGGCACAGAGAAAACAAGTCTCTGGGGAAACAGAGGGTCCGCGGGGCATGAGGATCTCCTCACGGTTGTGGTACAGTCTCTGAGCTCCACTGTGATGCTCTGCACGCTCACGCTGCCAGATGAAGTGAGATGGCACAATAGCCATAACCTGAAATCATGCATCAAGTACAACTCAACTTATTGATTTTTCAAAACCAGCCACCAATAAAATAGTGCACGGTTAGTGAACAGCGTACCTCCTCACAGCATCGTCTGCTGACAGCCGCTCTGTACTCTATGCGTGCCCACAACTGGTCTCTTTGCTTGAGGAATCGTGGGAACTGTTTCCTCCAGCTCTTTCCCAGAGCCCAGGGGAAGATCTCATATTTGGTTTCCTCCTCATCCTCTTCCATAGTGTTTGCCAGATATCTAAAGTATGAAAAATTGAGCACTTGGACTGTAGGAAATTAAGGCCGCATTTATAAATAGGACTTTTCTGTCACACTCATAATATACTGCACTGAGTAACTTTAAAATGAACCTCTCTAAACTGTGTGTTTTTACAGTGTAAAGAACATCCACAGAATGAAGGGCATGGTGCTCACAGGGCAAGGAAGAAGTTCATTCTGCTGTGTTCAGTGATACTGAAACGAGCCCTCCTGAAGTACACAAATGTCATAGCCAACAAGTACTATATAAAATAAAGACACAGAGAACTGAGATTAGAGACACAGCTGCCTATAATCTAAATTAAAAGCTGACCACAATCATAAAACC
Organism: Enteromius viviparus; assembly: GCA_032353835.1. Lineage (NCBI taxonomy): Eukaryota > Metazoa > Chordata > Actinopteri > Cypriniformes > Cyprinidae > Enteromius > Enteromius viviparus. The sequence goes on along the minus strand of JAUCNO010000279.1, from coordinate 7,166,210 downwards.
ACTGAATATTAATACACAAAAAAAATGTCGTGCTACCTTGTCTGTAAGTTTACAGCAGCAGTCCATCCACAGAAAGTCCTGTATTAGATCATCATCTGAGCCAAACAACAAATCATATAGGTTTTATTCTACAGAATTATATCTAGCTATATATATCTTGACATTGAACGAATGAATGTAGTACAAAAAAAGTTGGTGTAAAAGTCATCCAGTAGACTGTTTTGTCATGGGATAAGTTACATAAGGTGACATTTAGTTTATAAGGCTAAACCCACCGAACAGTCTGAAGAAGGCGGCCATCTCCTGCCTCTGGATCAGCAGGGTCGGGCCGGGGGTCTTCCTGCGCGGCTGCTGAGAAAAGTCTGCCTGGTTCCGAGCTGCTGGGTTCCGAGCTGCTGGGTTCGGCCTCGGTCTCCGCTGACCCCGCCGGGTGTGCAGACTGTGAGCAGCTCCAGACGGGGCGCTTTCTTCCCACGGACGGCTCAGCTTAATCATATTTCAATGATTAAATCAGCCGATATTACAGAACTGCCACTGTGTACATATTATAATTAAATCATTATTATTTATTTTAGTTTAGAAGACATGCGTATTTATTTGTGTTACGTTATTCCTGTTTGTTTATAATGAGTACAGATTCAAGCAATTTGAGGTTGAGTCTTAAAATCTATTACGTTACCTAAATAACAAAAAAAAAGACTCCTAGCACTCTTATATAATTAAAAGTTAATTTTAAATCCTTATATGCTGAACTTTGTGTGGCTATATTTCAATCCAATATGAGCGAGTTTTCACGGTAAACAAGGTTTACCTCAGTTTAAAAAACCGCGACTCGGTGTGACGCGCATTATTTCACGCGCTCTCCCGGATGTGTTTGACCACTGGAGAAAGTACAATTTAAGTTTAGCTTATGTGTATAACAGTTAGGTTAATTTTAAGGTGACTTTAAATCAAAATGTTAAATATTTTAAAATTGAAGTCACGCTCTTCGCGCAAACGCGCACGTGCACTTCCGCTCCCTTGGACAGCGCGGGAACATGTGTCAGAAGTCACATGGTTAAATATTCTTACATCAGCAGAGGTCAGCAGGGCTCGGTTGCATGAAAGTCGTTACTGAGGAAACAGCTTTTAGACAATAAGATATTGCATTACAAAAATATAAACAATTACGAAATACTTTACATTTATATTATTATTTAATTAATGCAACTGATTAATACTAATTGTTTAAATTAATAATTGATACAACTCATCCGTTTTCTTAAAAATATATATAAAAAATTCTGTTTTGTGAAAACCTGTATGCCTGTATTTTACAGTGATTGTACAGTTGAATATGTTACCATAGTCATTGCCCTACAACGCTCATATGACATTTTATTTGTGCAGGCCTTAAAATGTCTTGAGTCTTATTTGAGCTTAAAAATCTTAAAAATACTGAGTAACCCTTAAATGTATTAAGGTGAAATAGAACAAAATAATAATAATCATAAATAAAATTACAAAAACGTTAAGTGGCAGTCTTAACTTCCTTTCAATAAAGCCTTTTTTTCCACTAAGAGTAAGCTTAACTTTATAATTAAGGGTTTTCATATCTAAAGAGTTTTCATGCAACCGGGGCCAGAACACTTGTGCATATATAAAAGTTGGTAATATTCAGAAAAGATGTCCTACATTTCCTATTTAAAAACCTTGCTGTTTTTCTAAGGCTAGAAAAATATTTTTCAGCAAATGCAAATAAAAACCAAGTTACCACTACCAAGTGGTTAGTGAACAAAATATGCTTGTGAGAAGCGTTTATTAATCCAATAAACAAATTTATTGCATATTTGTTGGTTATAAGATTTAGCTTATGATTGTAATGTAATACACACAATAAACGACACTGCATTGACTGCATTGGAAAAAAAAATTGCAACATCAAAAAGACCACAGGCTGATTTATTAACGTAGGCTATGTGAAAAATTATTTGGTTAATCACAACAGAGTAATACATTTATCCACACAAGTGCAAATGGTTACAGGTTTGTTTGCTATTACCAGGAAACAGTAAATGAAATACCATATATTGGTATTTGTGAGCGCTGACCTCACAGACGTGTTCAAGGATTTTCATTGCTTTGCACACTGCATGTATTTCCTGAAAGAAAAACATTTAATTAAAGACAGAGCAGGCCTATTCAAGCAAAATATAGAAGAAAGAATTTAGTGTTTTAGTTCACCTTTTTAATCGTATGTAGAATCACACCCTTGATCTCATGAATTGACTTCTTACAAACCCAGCACATTATTGCATTCATCTCAGCATTCTGGGGATAGTTTAAATGTGAAAATTCATATAACAATCTTTTAGTTTATTGCATTACTGTGCATCAGCTTACCTCAATATTCAATTCCTGGCTCATTTTGGATTCTTCGTGAAGGTTCAGCATTTTTCTCTCCAGCATGCTCTTCCAGTGTGCCTTGTTAGTAATGCTACTACACCCAACAAGAACTGAACCACAAAAAACGATCATTTGCGAACAGATTATGATGCAAATCAATAAACAAGCCATCTAAAAGAAATTCTTCAAACTCACCTGAGCATGCCACAAGCAGTCCAAAATGAAGAGCAGGTGCCATTATTCTTTAAATCCTGTACTCAATAAGATGCTTAGATAAAACACACCTGCTTTCTTCAAGAGTTCAGGTGATTCTCACACGCTGTATCTCTCTTGTGTTTGTCTGTGCTACTCTTCATCACAGTTATGAAGAACGCTGAGGAGAGTAAGTGTCTACGCAAGTGTTTTGGAGTGCTGATGTTAAGAGCACCAAAACCACTGTGGACCAAAGTGTCAAAGTGCTTTCATAAGAGCTCCTGTCAGCATTTTTTTTTTACATTGACTGTCTGTTTAGTTCACCTATCCATCCGTACGTAATATTGTACTTAAGTTCATAAATCATAAGTGACTTTTAAAATATTGAATTAAATGTGGTATATTAAAGTGTGAATGGCTAAATACCCATCAGTATCATTAGACTTCTCATTCCAGACGCCAGTTATTTGCTTCTTCTTTTTTTTTGATGTAAATGTATTTTTAGATGTATTTATAACAAAACAGAATGAATCACCTGCTCATTCCACTTTCACATTCAAACATTTATTAGCTCATGCTTTTGCCAAACAAACAAGTGAGCAATCATATCTAAAGAGCTGGTACTTTGGTTGGCTTGTTATAGGTTTAATCAATCCCAGAATTTGCACATTTTGTACTTAATGCAGGATAGACGAGGGGATAGTTTTGGGAAATATCCTTTGACAACCTTTTTTTTAATCTTTTTGGCGAGCGCATTACATGGAGCTCGGAGAAATAAGTTGGCACGGCATATAGCTTTTATTTTCTGAATGAGGAAACAGAGAATAAGATGGTTTTAATAAAGTAAACTTAAATCAGTACACCATTTAATGTAACAGTTTCACAGAGGAATGTAATAATAGAACAGTGACCACAATATGACTATAATACTATGATATTTCCAAGAATAGTTTAGAAAATCGATTTAAACATGATCTCCAAATAGTTTCAAAATAAATATATAACTAAAATACACAAATATTGAGATTCAAGAATGAAAAATCAAAATTTACCTTGTCGATCAGAGCATTTATTTTGGGTAAATATTTTGCTAGCGTATTCAAACATATACAACATTTTATGGCCATCTAGAAAGAGAGGTGACAATTAGATGCAATTATAATGGTTGCAGATCAAGAGGAATGTATGCTCACTAATCATAATGCACAACATTTTACTTTTTAAACAGAGATAATATTTAAAGGACAACATATTTTACCTTGGAAGGATTACAAGTATCGTCCTCATTATCATAGGAGCTGACTGGCTGTAGAGTATCATGAATGGCCTCATATGGAGAATGCTTAGCAGCAGCTGCACAAGATATAATTTTATACAATATAATACATTATAATAGTTACAGTAGTTTAAAATCTCACTAAACCTCTAAATATCTCTTTCAACTTTTAACTTTTTTGACAAGCTCAGATAAATATTGCTAAAGTGCTAAAATATTTCTTTTTTCTTACCAAAGAGAATCATTAACAATCCAAAAATACAGGCAAGATACATTGTAATTCCTTTTATGTATTTGTTTATTTCAATGTGGCAGTGCAGTCTAACCTTTTTTTTTTGGTCTTTGGTTTTGCTGATGTGAGAACAGATAAAGCTGTGACATGTAAGTGTGAAGCAAAGTCAGTTAAACCCAAAACTCGGAACAACACTCCATTTGTTCTGAAGTATTTAGATGCAGATCACTATTATTATATTAGCTTATTTGCATGAGTTATATTACTAGTACAATGTTAAACCTAATTTGTCTACAAACTGTAATCCTGTCTGTGTAAATTTCCAGTGTCAGAAACATCAACTGTGTTTTTACAGTAGTGTCCCTTAATAGTAAATTATGGTATATGATACTATAACTTTCAGTGGTTTTCAGTGGTGAACTTTTAAATAATAAAAATATATATAATAAACATAAACGCAACATAATACCAAAAGTGGAACTGTGTGACAAGAATAAAGAGGAAAAGAAATGTTCAAAGAAAAGAAGAAGTAAAAAAAAGAATTGCACATTTGCAATTTCTTATTTATGTCCACTCTTTATAAATTATTTAGCTACTATGTGTCATAACGGAGGCTCCTGTACCACGTCTTCCGGATCACCAGAGGGAACCTTCACTGGAATACTAACAGGTTTCGGACTCCAATTCCCACAATGCCACTGAGCACACACCTGCACCTCATCACCACACCAACTTACTGATCACACACACACACACACACACATAAAAGCTAGAATCAAAAAACATTCATCGCGATTCAACGCTCTCTGAGCGTTTTCCTAAAGTGAGTTTTGATCTTGTTACCGACCCTGGACGGTTTATTCCCTTCCTGATTGTTTCCTGCCTGCCTCAACCTTGCCTTCTCCCTCTGAACTGTGATTGTTTTCTGCCTGCACTGAACTTTGCCCATGTACCTCAACTCTGATTCTGTTTTAATGGTGTCTGACACAGCCTTCATGACTACACTATTAAAGACGCTGCAAATGGATTCCTCCCTGCCTGGTCCTTCTTCACACTGTGACATGACCTATTGGACCTTGTATGTCTTTACAAAATAAGATACAACATTTATGAGCAGACAAAATTTATTACTGTCAACATAAAACAACTATAATGAGAAAATAACATGACAATTCATATTTGATATAAAACAACACAATCTAAAACATTACAGAGGACTCCCCAAAACATTATCTCCTGTACAATCAACATCTATTTATTAGAACATTTTATAGGCATTTCTAATTAACTGCATTTTTTGCTCTTCTTTCGGTCACATAACTTCAGCACTCTGCAGGTGCCCATAATAGTACGTCCAGGAAAAAGAGCACTCATTATCGCATTTTTGTATCCGTCGGCTATAGAAAAGCAGAGGGAACGTAAAAACCAAATCCATTTACCGCATGTTTTATTGATTTCCTGAAAGCAGAAATAAAAACAGTAGACTCAACAGGGCTCATTTTAAGAAAAACGAAATAAATGGAAAACTTTTTAAATACAAATACACATGGCAGTGGATTGCTTTCAACTAACAATTCAATATTTTCTACCATAGAATAAAAAAACAGCTTTATTAATGTAAAAACATTTAAAATGAGCTAGTACCAGTCAATGTAAAAGTATCCCTTTGACAGCCATTGTCACAGATGTTATTAACATAACTTTATCTTCAAACACGTGCCCCTTGGACTCCCACCAGGGAAGAGCTTGTGCAGTATGAGGTCTCGATATTTCACAGCATACTGAAGGCATTTCTTTCGAAAAGCCTCTATGAATTTGTAACAGGCATGGTTTATATTCTGTAAAAGAATGAACAGAATAAAGCTTTAGGATTCAGAATTCAGAAATTTCAAAACCAGTGACTATTTATTTCATTTTCACTTTTTTGTTTTTATCTTTATTTCTTACTTTTTAAAAAATCAATATGAAATTATATAAATTAGAATGTGTCAAATTATACATGGATTTTTTTTTTTTATTAAACAATTGCCTTGAACATTGTCTTTCACAAATGTAATTAAAATGATGCCCTTTTGTGACAGCTGTTAAGTGAATACATTCACATTGACGTTACAACTTCTGACTATTACGTTATAATACTCATTTGTTGTAATGCTTAAAGTGGCTAAACACAAACTTTACACCAGAGTAAGACTGACTTTTGAGCTAAACGTTACCTGTGTCATCTTTTGATAGACTTTTTCTTTAGCCTGTTTTATAGCTTCTTGGCACACACAACAGAAGATGATGTTTGGCCGAGCTTTCTGAATGTGAGGTATGGGATACGAAATTAAAAAAACTATCTAGAAAATGATATTCAGCAATTTGTATTACATCTTATAAATGACAAAGTGTTGTACATACCTGTACCAGTAGGTCATTTCCATGGCTGTCCATCAAACTGTTTAAGCTTTCAGAATGTGAAATAATCTCTGGATCCCGCCAAACAGAAGGAGCTTCATTTTTACTCCTTGCCAGGGCTTTTCAAGAAACAAACAATGCAATTCACACACACTGAATGTTGATAAAGTTTTCATGACGCTGTAGTATACAAACCAAAGCCTAATATTTTTAGTAATATTGTGATTGTATCTTACCTGAGCAAGAGATCAGAAAAACTAAATATAAGATTGGCAACATGGTTTCAGATACTTTTAAAATCATCAGGTATTGATTCTTTCTCACTTTCCTATTTGAGTTCTTTAACTGACCAGCCTCTCTCTCTCTCTCTCTGTCTCTCTCTCTCTCCTTATCTAAGAAAAGCCACAAGAAGAGCCTGACCACTGTCAAAGAGCTGAGTAAAACAATGTGACACCATAGTATGAAAGTTCACAAAATCATGCATGTGAAGCCATTGTAATGCGAGGATGACAATTCCTGCATGTGCGACAGTATTTATACATTTATCATAAAGAGAATACAAGAAAACCTGCACTTAATATATGTGGGAAAATGCGTTAGACGTTCTTTTCACCTGGAAAGTTAAAATGCTTACTCGTGTCATGTTAGGTGCTGACAAAACTGTAAGCAATCCCACAACACCGCAGTGCTAAACGGCTTTTTTGTTGTTGCTTTGTAAGGCTTTTTTTGTTTGTTTTGTTTTTTGTTTTAGAATAACTGTATTTGCCTTTTTGCTTTTAGCAAGCAATTGACAAAAGAAATATGCAGCAGAAGCAATTTGCCAAATGGACAAAACAGTACAAGAAGTGCAGCCATTGCTGTAACCTAAAAAAGTAGATTCATCAAATGTTAAATTCTGGAGAAGCATTCTATCAGTATCAATCTTTACAGCTACAATGAGCTGCTAATATCCTGTCCTGTGCCAGTTCTTCTATAGTGGAAAGTTGCTGATAAGCATAAGCTCAATGAGAACAGATGGTTTTCTTTGGTATGTAGTTAGTTGATTGAAGTGGAAGTGACTAATGATTTATCATGGGTTCCCAAAGATTTAGTAACTTAGGATGAATGTTAAGGTCTATTTCAGGTCCATTTGTAGAACCATTTGTTCTGACTTGGGTAATTAAGACTTTCTTTTCTTTTGATTATGATTTAATCATAAATCATAGATTCCAATTTTTTTCTCTCTTTTTCTTCTACCACAATCTTTTTAACCTGGTGAATTTTGAGTTTCAGTAAATTAATGAAAATAAATGACTCACATTAATGCTTTATCATCTGTCGAGAATTTGTAAATCTTTTTTAATAGTTTTATAAGACAGGAATGTTTTCAAAAAAATGTTTTATGTGTTTTTACCATATATTCCTTGAAATTTTACAAGTAGTACTAAGTAGTAGTAGAACTGGTGGTGAAACTGGGGTGATTTTCTCTTGGTTAGAATTTAGCTAATGTGTTCACTGTATCACTTAAATATGCTAAAACACACTATTTTTAAACACACACACACACACAGACACCGTGTTAAAAGTAGTTATAACTACTAAAAACAAAATCACCTGTAGAGGACACTCTTGGTTATCCCAAGAAAAAAAATACATCAGAACTGATTATTATTGAGCTTTAAATTTATTGTCACATGTAAAAAAAATACAACATAAATGGCAAACCAATTCTATGCTTAAAGCATTCACATTACTACTGCTTGTGATTTGCACATTTTTAACTTTCTACAGATCATGATTTCTCTGTCTCCAGAGAGCAGAGCAGCCACAAGTTTATCTTTATATTTCTTTAAAAAAGTATTACAACCCTTTATTGGTATCTTTTGACAAATCTTATCAAGCTTCTGATCTATCTGCTCCTGCAAAAAGATGAGAAAATATTAAGAACAAGAGAAAACATTTACCTTTTAAAATAGTATATACTTAAGTTAAAATGTTTTACAAACCTTAGAAGCATTTTTTCCAATAAATTGTATCACTTTTCTTAGAATGGACTTACAGATACCACAAGTTATAGCCTGAGGGAGAGATAAAGGGAGATACCGTTAATGGAAAGAAATTTGTATTTAGAATGTTTTATCACAGTAAGTGAATACCCTTTATTTAACCTGTTTGTTCTCCATTGCTTTGTCATCATGATAACTGTGCTCCAACTCCTTCACAGGATTCAGATGGTCAGCGAGCTGAGACATTCCCATTTGAACATCTGAAATGCCTGAAGATCAGAAGAAGTTACAACCGGTATATACACGGACGTAAGACAATTACAATTACATTCATATTAGGGAACACTCAATGAATGATATAGGCATTAGCATAGCAATAATTCAGTTATTCGCATGCCATAAAATAGCTCATGTTGTATAATAAATGTATATTGTTTGTAATTGTCTAAATACGAAAAGTCTATATAAACTTATATTAAATAAGAATGAAATAACATTTAAAAGGACTGAGGAAAAAAACCCAGAAAACTATTTTACAAAACAATTACTAAAGTGCTAAATGAATAAAAAGGATATGTATTTGGAATCCTGGGTTTTGTTAAGTGTTAATTTTACACTACAAGAATACAAGAGCGAATCTTACCTGAACAAAACAGAAGGGATGTCAAAAGAAAAACAAGTGCTTTTATCATCTCTGTGTTGGTCTTCAATTATCAGTATGGATGACTGTCTACTGTTATACTCCATTTATATGGTAAATAAGGGAAGTAGGGACACCACCGTTCACACCCTTAACCTTCACATCTAAAAAAAATTATTTAACATCATATTCTTATTAGTAGACATCTAATAAATAGCGTCCAGCACTTTTCTTTTTACATTTATGTTTTTTATGTAACTCAACCATACAGTTGATATGTCAGTCCATGGTAAATTCAAATACCTATTTAATTAAGTATTTTGCAATAATAAACATTCCTTTAACTTTTTAAGCATCTTGGGTACAGTTCTTAATTTTCAGGCTCCACGAAGAAAAAAATTATATTTGGGGAAATAGATGGGGAAAATACAGCTGTAAAAAAAAAACTCTCTCATCTCTTCGTTTTGATAGATTTGTTCTTTATCAAAGTAAGCTCAACCATATAGTAGATATCAGTAAAGTGTCAATTTTAACACTACTAAAGATCATATACAGTATATGGTCCCAATCTATCTAGTGTTAAAAGTACACAGTTCGTAGTGTTAGTTTTTTAGTCAGACAATAGGTAGTGACAGAAATGTACCTCTTCAGAGATGTTTTTAAGCTTGATAGGACATTTTTTCAAGGTCTTTTGTAGCCTTATTGTGACGGTGGAATCAAATTGATGCAGTATATTTAAAAGCAGATATGACAACTTTAGCAAAAAATGCTTGAACATAGAATATAGATAATGAATGAAAATAGAAAATCTCATTCTAAAAATATTGGTCTTACCTTAAACATCAGTTTCATCCTCCTTTACAGCTGATGCCCAGGCCATCTTCAAGTGTACATTACTTTCTTATTACAGACAAATTCAACTGGAGTTATAATAAAAACAAACAAACAAACAAAACATCCAGGCTACTCCAAGATATGAATGGCAATGAATAATGAATTTAGAAGTAAAATAAAGTGCATTTATCAATCATAAAAAAGTGCTCCGCTCTGAGGTGTTAATAAAGGCCTTCTAAAGTGAATTAATGTCTTTATGTAAGAAATATATCCATTAGCTTCCGCTGTCGATGTGCATTGATGTAAGATGGAAACAAGAACACATTGAATTAAACATTAAGGCTCAGTTTTACAGAAAGGTTTTAGCCTAAGCCAGGATTAAGCCATGGTTCAGTTAGGACATTTAAATAATTTTTATAAACATACCTTAGAAAAAAAAAATTACTTGTGTGGATCTTAAGGCTAAACAAAGGCACTGATATATTTTAAGATCAGCCAGTGCAAGTTTTGTTTAGTCAAAACGGTTTAGACTTACAGTCAAGTCTGGGACTATAGGCTTGTCCATGAAACCGGAGGCTTATGTTAAAGAAAGACCGAAATTATCTTTTCTTTTTAAAACGTAGGCTACTGCTATAATCTTTATTTAAAAAAACATCTTCTTTTCATGTCACATACAACTCACTTAATTTGGTTATCAAATAAAAATTCAAATGGCATGGCACTTGTTAAACTATCTTAATCAAACAGGCTTACGATAGTGACAAATATGACTGCAAGTCTTTCTTCTCACTATTCCACATTCCATCGCTAATTAAATTAAATTAGCATGCATGCATGATTGGAGTAGTTTTGTATCTATCATATCGACACTTGTTACCATATTTAGTCTATGATTTAAAAGGCAAAATAAAAACACAGATGTGGCTCCTAAACACTAGGAAACATTATAGTTTACATATGTTAATATTCTCCTCAAAGCTTGAATAATATGAAATCCGCACATAAACAAAGCAAAATGACTTTTATGTGAGTGCATATTCTCTCCATAGAAACTCCAAATACTGCCTTCAGGGATTGTAATCATGTTTCGATCTCTGTCACCATCCATTTTTTTTCTTCATTTGTAGGCAATTGGACCAATGATGCCCTGGAGAATTTATGTTCCAGTGTCAAGAAAGAACAGCATAAAGGTTGGAACTTGCACAGTGCATGTAAACTTTACATTGTTTTGAACGGCACCGGCGAACCCACGGAGACGTTCTTCCAGTCTGTGTTAGCGGCATGAACAACGACAGCTCAGACCTTTCCAGGCATCTGCTCTAACTATTTAAGGACGCCAACTCTATTACCAGGTGCACTTCAGACTCGCTGACGGCAGTGACACAGAACAGGACGATGGCCAAACTGGAGTCAGTGATGAACAATGTCTGCTCTCAGCTAATTTAGCCAATTCCCCCTGCAGCCGTCAGACAGTACAGCGCCTCCCTTTGTACGGATTGGTGTAATGATGCTGAACATGTCCACGCGTTTATCGAACACGGAATCTGCTCTAGTAGCTACTATGCCTAACTTATGCATTCATATCCAACTTTTTTTTATTACATTACGTTTACTATTGGTAGGTTACGCATTAGAATTACAATATTAGCCTATCTACCCGCCTTCATGACTGTGCGTATAAATAGTACGCAGGATTAAAAATAAACTCGTGGTAGCCTATAGATACGCAAAAATGGACCGTGGCGTGTTTATGCTACGTGATGGGTGGGTTTATGGTTGTGGGGTAGTTGTGTATCTCGTAGCCTATGTGAAAACTGCATATGACAACACATTTTGTAGCCTATGCACGCAAAAACTGCATATTATCTGCACGCCAAACAATGCGTGTCATAAGTCAAAAGGTTTTTTTCTTAGCATATAAATCATTTACATTTTTATTTGGTGTACAAATTATACGCATTTTCATGAGCTGATTATTATAGTAAAAATATATTGTTTGTCTCGTTGCTAGGCCAGTTTTGTACATTGTAATGTAACAATATAGGCGTTTTAAATGAGCAATTTGTCTATTTAATGTACTAGCAATATATTGTTACACATTTTATGCACTTCTGTAAAAATGCTGTAAAATGAGGATCCTCTCAAAATATTTTCATAAACACATTTGCTTTATCAGTTTGTTCTGTTTCTTTAAGTCATTCCACACAGATTTGATGATGAGATCAGATCTCTGTGTGGAGCACAAATTATTAATATTTCTGACACACTACAGCACAAGATTTTACCTTTTTCAGCTGGTGAAACACTGTTCTAATAACTTTGGCCATCACTGTACATCTTGAATGGCTTGTGATTGAGCACATTTTCAGCATACATTTATTTTTGATTGAACAATATCACAAAGGCACAGGACAATAAATAGATCAATAAATAAACTTTAATTCTGTACATAAAGTGTATATACACAGCAATATCATGATGCTGTACAATACGCCAGCGTCATTTAGCTCAAATTAAAATAATAAAAGACCAGACAAAATGGGTTAAATTATATTTATCTTGTAAAGAGACAAGAGATTATGTATCATATAAATGGACAATACATGATGCCTTTTCTTCAATGACTAGACTCAAATAAATAATAATAAAAACATTAATTAAAAAATCTTTACTGTTATAATTTTATTCAGTCATACCCGCTGTAATGGTGTAGCAATAAATACATCTGCTTTATTTAGTTTCATTATGTTTCTTTTTTTTCTAAATTAAAATGTCTTAATAATAACAGATATTTAGAAAAGATGACATATATAGCACATATATGTTTAATAGACATCTGAACACACTAGGACATTAAAAACAAAAAAGATCTGTTTGCTGAAACCCTTGCCCACATGCTTTTATCGCACCCAGAGATTGTGTTTGATCAAGGAATGTGCATGTTCTGCTTTGAATTGGAAAAAAACATTAAAAAACACTTCCTGACACAGCTAAGATCTGGTCTGTTCTCAGAAGCATGAGTGGAAAATAACATTTTGGGAGCGCCCGTTAAGTTAAAGTATTACAAAGAACAAAATACACCTACAAATTTATTGGAAAGAATGGCTTAAAAAAATACATATATTAGGTAGCATTAGACATGTATTGGATTTTATGGAAATATATGAAGCGTTAAATATGTTGTCTTAACAATAAAGATATTTCAAAACAATGTGAGTTTTGATTCTATATTGAATAGTTTATAGTGAAAAGTGCTGTGGTTGATGACCCCCTACACTAACAGTCAATAAATTAAATAGACACACAGACATTCAGCAGTTAATGAAACACACAAACAACATCCCCAAGAAGTATTTGGACAATTAAGCTAGACGTCAAAATGATTAGATATAAAAATATCAAGCCGAATGGCATTTATTTTAACTTGATGTAAGTTTAGGTTTTAAATGATAACTAACTTTAAAAAACTAGAGAAATACAGGCACTATGTTTGAATTCATCATCTCAACTTAGTAAGAAACAAGTATTGGATTTTATTCAGCAAGTTACGGTTGAAAAAATGCTTACAAAACTAGCGTAAGTTCTGAGAAGCTCTGGCAGCATTTGTGTGCAGATGGTATGGTTTGTTAGTTATCGAAATTAAATATATACATTTTTAGGTGCAACTTAGATGTCCAAATACTCTTGGGAGTCATTGTACATTCTTCCTTCATCACTGAGGGAGACAGAGGTAAGAACAGGGCTGTTCTAAACCCTCCTGACGAGCCCCCCAGTGTCTGCTCACCCTACAGGCGGCCCACCAGTACAGACCATTCAAACAGTCACAGAGGCAGTGCTGGAAAGTCATCGCCATGGTCTTTCCTTTTCTTTTAACCAACTCTTCTCTCTCATCCTTCACTTCATATATTCTCCAGGACGTCACAGGGCATGAATCCTCTCTTTTTTCCGCTGGCTACTCTGATAAAGCCATTGTGTTCATCCTCACCGCTGACACAAATCTGAAAGTATGTCAATACAGTGGCATTATCAAGTGGTTTGTGGCGAAAATCCAAGTTGGAAATTATTAGAGGCTATACTCACTTGGCCCTCCTTCAGGGTGATCTGCCCTTGCTCCTTACAGCCAATAAAGGTTCGGTTACATCTAAACACCCGGTCGCCCACCCTCACCGGATGCGCAAAGGATGCTGGGAAAAAACCTATTCTATCTTCAATCACACCCTGGAATTGTTAGGAAAATACACAAGAACAGAAATCTAAACACAGATGTTGGTCTGTTTCTCACACAAAGCTATCACAGCATCAGAATTTGGGCTGGTATACGGCTGGTAAAATACATGTAGACATCATTCATTTTTTATGGTGCTTTTGTGTCCTTTTTAAGCTTGAAAGCTTCAGTCCTCATGAAATTGCTTGGAGAAGAGCACTGAAAATGGTTTACACATTTTCTCCTTTTGACTCGTCCCTAAGAATTTCTATGTATTCAGTTAAGGAACAAGCCAAAGATCAAGTTGGCCATGTATTTAATGGTGAACTCCATAATAAATAGTATTATAGCTCTATACAATTGCATGTTTATTTATGTATTTGCAAATTACTATTTGTGACCTTTGCCCAGACTATAGCTTTGTTCAGACAATCAGTCCGAATTTGATTTTAGCACATATCCATTTGGAATCTGATTTTATTTAGCAAAAATAATGTAAAAAAATCAAGATTTGTTTCAAGCTACCATTTGAAATCAATTTCAGTATTACTGCTGAGATTGGATCATATTTTGAGCAGCTTTTTTGTCAATGTGACTTTCTAGTGCCATGTAAAAGGTAAACGCGTCAGATGTTGTTTGTAGAAAACATGCTGAATATCCTTGCAGAAACAAGGTTTTGGTCAAGTGGAAAATGGCAATATACTGCTGAGCTACACACCTCTTTGAGCTGACAGACAGCAGCATGAAAAAAAGCCGCTCATAACAGCTTCCTACATTTCTACTGCTGCCTCATAAAACATAATATAATCCTGTGTTACAGCAACATGTTGTTTTCATCTGTATTACAAACTGAATTGCAGTTGTTGTTATTAGCATAGCCATATCAACACAACATCATTGCAATAGAAACCAATGCAGATACTGAAACAAAAGAGCAACACAGGATACACAAATCATATCTGAGCAGTTGTGATATAAAGTGTGGATAGTCAATTAGTGAATTCAGATTTCACTCAGATTCATAAAAACAGGATCTGGACTCATGGTCTGAACAGGGCTACAAAATTCCATCCGGTCACAGGATATTAAATTTGCTTCATATTTTTCATTCAGCACTTTTTTGCTTGTTTGTTGTATTCTGAACGACTTTAAAGTTTGGTAATGTGTGATCTTTAGTCATTTAGTATATGATGCCCATTTTTTTTTATGTTTTTTTTGCAAAGTCGGCATGTGTATAATGTCTAGTAAAATTGGTTCATATTTAAACTTCGTTTCCCAGCCTTCCACAACTTTAGTCATGTAGAATGTCACATTTTGGAGCCAATTAAGGTTTAACCAAACATTTTGTGAATGAGAAATAATCGTACCTTCCACCAGTCATCGTTGGAGTCATCTGCCAGGATAATACGATCTCCGGGTCTGTAGGGAGAAAGGAATGCATTAGGATAGACATTTAGCCATTACATCCCCTTTCAATAGTAGGAAATGAATTTTGGAATTAAATTATGATCAAAAGCTTATGAGCAGAAGACTTACATTGGTAATGTGTCCCATTCACTTTAATTCATTTATCATTTTTATCTGCTAGTTATAATTTATTCATAAAATATTTGTAGCAAAAGCTGAAGCAAGTGTGACTACACCTTAATCACAAGGTCAGCATCTAAACATTTAACACATTTTGCCATCAACATTCATGTTTATACAAGAGTGTGCTTATCAGTGTAGGCAACACAGTATGTGTTCTGAATACTAAGAAACCCTGAGCTAAACGTAAAAGTAAAGTGCTTTCCTAAAACTAATTGGGCAGGAAAGGAGCATGATACAGGTGTGAAGACTCAAATCAGCCGTGACGCTGAATAACGCAGTACTGCTCTAGCCGTAACTAAATAAAAAACTAGCATCTGCAGTTGATACCACAAAATAAATATAGAAAAGCAAAAAAACAGAAGCGAAAAATGTATTCTTCTCACCTCATTTCTAGGTCTTGGTTGTCTTGGGGGTTAAATTCGAACAAAGCCACGAAAGTATTGAGCTGCAGAGGGTCACTCTTTAACTCTCTGTTTGACTAGAGTTAACAAACAGGAAGAGACTATTACAAATGACATTACAAATCAGAAAGTACACAGGGCTAGTTACTCTCTTTACAGTGAATATTTCTCAGTCTAAAAAAAATAGGATTCTGAAGCCAGGAAGATGTAGTTATAGTTGAAGATTGATTCCACAATCCAGACATCACTGCGATTTAAATATTGGCTAAGGTGGGGGTGTTACTTAAATTTGGACTTTTTCCACCAGCTCCTGGGAAATTGTGAGAGGCGCGCACACACTCAGCTGGCCTAAGAATAGTTCAGATGTGATTAAATCCTGACTCAGAATCATGAGTGAATGAAGGGAAGCTAGCTGCCTCATATCAACGTCAGAAAGAATCAACACAACACAATTAAAATTCTGACTAAGCATCATTATAAAACGCATCATTTTCCTCAGGCCCGAAATATCATGGCTCTCTGTCTAAAAAAAAAAGCTTTTAAGAGGGAAACAAACAAGGAAGACTAGGACCAGTTGTGAAGGCTTGTATATAAAGCTGAGTAGCTGAAAGGTTTTTAATTGGTAATATTATATAAAAGTATTTACATTTAAAATAACTTTTTTCTATTTTAATATATTTTAATTTTAAATAAATAATTTTAATGAATAAGCTTCACTGTTTAATTCTGCGAAGCTTACTATATATACAGTAGTGTGACAACACGCACTCCAAAACAATGTGTATTCAATTAACTAAACCTGTTTTTTTCTTGGAAAATAATGAAATTTCAACAGCTTCTTGGTTGCAAAATTCTTAGGTGCGCTACACTGACTCATAGATACAGAACAGTGGCTTAATAACGTTATGAATCTTATACAAAGTGTTACAAATAGACATGTTAAGATGCTTACAGGGGATTCTTCTGATTTGCTTTCAGCAATATAAAAATGTTCTGTTCCATTCTCCAGGGGCATAAAAACTGAAACACAAAACACAAGAAAAATCAATGAGTAAAAACTGTTGATCACGTCAGAATAAACCTTGCATGAGGTTAAATGAATGATGCCGTTGTAGGACTGATTACCCAGAAATACCAGTTTCTCTGTCATGCTGGCACCTATGTTGCACCAGAGAATACATTTCTGTCTGTCTTTCCAGCACACAGTCATATGAATTCACTGAAGCCGGGGTAAGTCTGGGATGATCGAGAGACTACCCCGATCAAGGCTATTCACCTCCCTGATACTATCACAGTCTGTCCTGGATGGTGTATTATGGTAGATAAAGCGCTAATGAGTTTCAACAATGTGTCTGATCAAAAGCTGTCAGTCTGGAGTTAAAAGAAGGATTGTGGGATAGAAAATCAGATTCACATGGGCGGTTTCTGTTGGTTATTTTAATCATACTTTAACAATATACATAAATATTATATTTATTTGATTAGAAAATTTAGAAATTGAATTACTAAATATAATTATTTAATTTTGGAATCATTTTATTAATCTATTTACATAAGAGGAACAGGGATCTTACCATTGTCACTGGATTTTCTGTTGAGTTGAGCTCGACTGCTGTGGGCTGTCTGTTCTTCTGGTACCTGAGCCATGTCACTAGTCTGAACAAATGATAACAACACATGAATTCTCTCACAAACACATGCCCTAAGAAATGTCTTTGTCTGATAAACATGAGAGGATTAATGTTAACTGCTTATTGTCTTAGATTTACATCTATTAAATGCCATACAAACTTATCTTTTGCAAATAATTTGATTTATTTTATCCTGGCTTCGTTCTGTCATGTTGTGTCCTCTGTCTTTTCTCTCTCTCTTTCATCTTATTCTCTCCCTTTTTTGGTCATATTTGCTTTAGGGAGGCATTATCTGAAGCTGACCATCACTTCCTTCCAGGGTGTGTATGTGCCTGTGTTTGTTTCAAGCAGTAAAACATTACATCTGGGCCCCTCAGATTCCCTTACAACCGTAGTAACTGCATATTAGATGGTTTAAACATTCATATGCACACCCAGATATAATAAATGTGAGTACAAACGCTGTATTAATGTACTACGATTGCGAATAAACATAAAGTACTTTTATAAACAACATAATGATGACAACATTCTTGTTTTAAAATAGAAACCGCATCTCTGTGATAATGCCTCTAATAGAAGAACAAAAAACAAAAAAGTCTTGTGTAGAGAGGAAATAATGGACCGGCATTAAGACTTGAGCAGAGAGCAGAGATTAAATTGAATTGTCTTGAAGTGTTTTATTGAATGAATCATAATAATCATCACCGTTTTTATCACGAGCGCTGCACAAGCAACCAAACAGACACATTTTAAAATGCATTATCAGTCTTTTTAAAAAGCTTAAACTGAAGCAGACTGCCTGCAGGTAAATGATGAATGCATGTTTACTATGACCAGTCTCTCTCTCACACACATACACATCTACACTATTACATTTATTTCAACGATCACATGCCCCATCAGATAGAATTGAATGCACCTACTATATATATATATATATATATATATATATATATATATATATATATAAATATA
>JAUCNO010000279.1:7122268-7140642 GCA_032353835.1 Enteromius viviparus | reverse complement strand
ATGTTGTGGACCAAAACCAGTTTGCGATTGGACAACCAGGTCTGCTGACGCAGAGACTCCTCCTCCGCAGAACGGTAGATCTTACCTGATACACACAAGCACAGCTTATGATGCATTGGGATTTAAAAAGTTAACTGCAAAATTTCGCTAGGTAAAACGTTTAAGAGACATTTGTAAAAATCAGTCAAACAATATAATATTTAATGTGCTAAAAAATAATAAATTTAGTGTGAGTAGTAAATAATCTAAATAAATAAAGCTAATAGTTCAAGTTATGGTTGTTGGAAGAGAAATATCTTAAAATGAATTTTATCATAGAAAATAAAATTTCACAGTTTTCATTATACAGTTTCATATGTTTCAAAAGCACAGGAAAAAAATATTTGACTGTCAAATAATTCAACAAACAATTCTGCCTTTTTGAACATCAAATAAAAAAATTAAACCATCTTATGAATTTGTTTAATGATTTTTGTTCTAATTCAACTATTTTCACATTGCATGAGCAACCTGTTGAACTAGCTTTATATCTGTAACCACATGTCAAATGTTGAGTTACAAGTCGTTTTACATACATTAGAATAAAAAGCTCAAGTAAGAAAAGGCACAGTGAACGATGTGTGAGATTCATCAACTCTGCTTTGATCTGAATGGCTTCACTGTCTGTTTTGTCTGTTCATTCAGTCAGTATAAAGAAATCCCGATAACTTTCTTTTCCCAAGATTTTAAAGGTAACATTAATAAAACTGAAGGAGACTCCCTTACCAAATTTAATTTTCCATGCGTGAAACTCCATGTCCTCCAGAGAAAGACTGGCAGCACTGGCAACAGCCAGAAAAGCAGCAGCAACAACCAAAACCCTCATCCTGCACAGAGAAGGAGAAGACACAAGCGTGAGGTTGATCGAAATAAACACTAGTTTAAACAGAATTGAGGTGACCGACGTCACTGTTTCATTTCTTCTGTAATACTCCCCCACATTTTCCCTCCAACTGTATTTTGTAAAGTCGTACACAAGTACTTACTTGTAATGGTATGTCTAAGTTCGCTTGACTTCAGTCACCCGGCCTGTCAGTGTTCAACAGAGCGAAGGTCTCTATTCATATAGGAGTTTTTATTGTCTCTAGGTCAGGTGCCTGTCATAAACCCATAACCCAGAACTAGTGATGATGCGAGAAAAAAAAAAAAAAAGAGGGAAATTACATAACAACAATTGAGTGTGGCTTGTACAGTGTATTTGTCTAGCTGTTGTGCTTTTAATTAAGTTAGTCATGCCAGTGTCAGCAATGACAACACTGCAAAACATCAGTCATAAATGTTGAGCTGCAAATTTTCTGGCACTTCCAGAAACTGCATGTGACACATTCTTTCAGAACCAGTATGCCTGTTTGTGTCTTTATGTCTACATGTGTGTGTTTGTGTGACTTATGGCCTACGAGGAAACATTCTGACTTAATCAGAAAAACAAACAGACATTCTTGTTTGTAACAAAAAGCTTAATATTTAACTAATAAATCATTTCCAAACATGGAAAAATATGAGATAATATCACAAAGAAAAATGTGAATTTGCAGTAATGGCAGACTTACTGTACAATGTACAGTGACAAAAAACTATATTGCTCTTTTAAGCATGTGAGTGTATTTGTGTACGTTGATATGGGTTTGTGCACCCATGTGTATGACAACAAACATCTGTCATATACAGAATGTAAATATGCGACTGGGTGCTGTTGCATGTCAGTAAAACTTGTTCAAATAAAAGCATGATTACAGGAAACGTTGCATGACTGTCAATGTATAGGCCTACAATGTTCATGTTAACCTGAGAACACAAAGCAAAAAGATCATCAAAATTCATTTGTAAAATCTCCAGGCAAACTTCCCTGTCATCATATTCTCATTTATAATATTTCACATGGTTTGTACTACACTGTGATGATCATTTCTTGGAGTTTTTTTTTTACTCATTCTCTCTACTCTGCCTGTGAGCATTGTGATTAATAAAGCATTTGATTTCCTATTGAAGTGAAATACCATTTGAGTGGGAAGATTCAGATTATTCTGAAGCACATAGCTTGTCTCCATTTCTTTGAAAGGTTTAACCCAACCCCAGACATCCTGTTTACCTCAGTCTCACAAAGATTTTGCCTCGTTAACATATCCTCGCTTGCTCTGTATCACCTGCCCTTGTTTTTACGAGTATCTTTTTCCCTTCATGCTGTGCTATAATATTTTTTGTCACTCTCTCAGATGATCATGAATCCTGTGAACTATAGACTCAAGGCCACCGTAAAGATGTTTTATGCGTCTCTTTGAGCTGTTTTGCACTGTCATGATAGAGTTAAAAGATCAAGTGACAAGGCACAGAAGAGTTCCCCATATATGAAGAACATGGCACATGTGGTTTTAGGGTAACGTGCTGCAGTTCTCTATAGGATGAGTGGACTCTTTGTATTAAAGTGGACAAAAATACTGAGCACATCCTGTTTTTTGCACGTGTTTTGTGGTGGTTTCAAATGTATAGATCTAGGCATTTGGATTTTCTCATGTGTTAGTGCTTAGTGTACAATTCATGTATAGGGGCGTGCACAAACATGTTTTCTTTTTCATTATTGTCTATCATAATGAAGCTCAATGTTCATTGACCGGGACATTTATTTGATCAAAATACAGTAAAAGCAGTAATTACCATATTGAAAAAATTGTGTTCTATTTAAAAAAATACTTTTACCTCTGACCTCAGCTCTTTTACTTCTTTGCAAACCCCCCAAAAGCACCAAATATCTGATTTAGATGAATATGTACAAAACATTTGTAATTGATAACTTTTTAAAGATGTTAACAAGTCAAGAATTCATGTTACTGTATTTAAGTAATTAATGAAGAGTTAGTAATGATGTACCCCACATGACATAAAGATACAATAACAACTTATGAATTCATGACGTGACAGCTGCAGGTGGCAAATGTATAAACAATTACAGTAACTAACATTAAGTTGACGTTATTTATGCAGTAATTCATGTCATATCATAGTTTAGCTAGTTCTTGATTAATCGATTTCTTAACTCATCATTAGTTTATAGTCAAGAATACTTCACCTATTAGTGCATGATAATTCATGTACAGTTATTGTACAGTCAATTTTTTATAACTTGTGTCAAGTGACAGACTGTATCTGTGTCTTAAAAACTTTCAGAGACAGATGACCAGACAATATCTGCCCGCAAAAATATTTTCATTTTTTACCATCTAACACATGATAGCCATATAACAACAATGTAACTGCTCAAACACATGACTTCACCAGATTTGAGTGTTTTTCAGGGATTGTTTCTCAACCAGCGGAAAAAATACTTTGCTCGTGACAAACAAATCAGCATTTTTGTATCACTGTGTATACTAGGCTACACCAACTGTATTATTATTCGTTTTAATTAATATACATCTAAATCAGATTTTTGTATCATTTTTACACCGTTTTCCACCAAGTTTGGAAAAACAATTACAATACATGACCAGCAGAGGTCCTTTTCGTTTCTGTCCATGTAAGAGGACAAAACCTCAAAGGTCACGTGCCATTTAATGTGTTTTTAGAATAATGGCTCACACTTGAGCCGATTATGAAATGACTCAGTGTCTTCCTTATTCTGTAAGTGCAGTAACGTATCGCTTGAGAAACAGAATAACTTCTTGTCCTGGTCTTTTTATTTAAGGAACTTCGTGGCATGCATTTTCATTACATATATATCCATAATCAGCTTTGTGTTTTATCTTAAAACATAAATATAAATAGTCCCTGTTGACAGTCAGAGATTTTGTACCAGCTGGCTGTCATGTTTTACAGTTTTGGCAAGGGAGTCTTAGAGGAACCAACTATCCATGCACCCGTTTATAATTTCATGACCAGGCAAGAGTGAGTTTGCGACCTACAACATCAGTGATAAGCCTGGAACATCTTTCCTTCCAGAGGAACATAAACACAGTATCAAACCTGGGCTACAGCAGCCCATAATTACACAAGACTCAAAAGTAAATCAAGGCTTTCCGTCAGTGACCTTCCTGTCTGTGACTAACATGTTAGCTGGAAATGTTTTCTTGGTTCACGCTCATACAACACAATTCTGAAATATCTAGCAAGTGTTATTATAACGTATAGACGTTTTTGGGAAATATAATATAGGCCACGACAAGAACAAGGCAGCAATGACTTTTCTCTTATAATAACATTCATGGAACCGTTTCAATTCTCTACAGTGGTTCATTAACCTGGAAAATCACATCATTTTATTTCACTCTATTAAGTTAAGGTATGGTGTATTAATTCCTTCGATTCTCTCAGATTTATTGTAGCTGTTTCACACCAAGAATAATTTTCCAAGAATAAAGAAAAAACCAACAGCACTGGCCAACAGTGTATTTTAATTAAAACACATAAATACTACTGCATGTATAAATAAAAATACTGTACATGGGAAGAAAACGAATGCAACGAAATAATACAAACACATTGCTGCCATCCTTATTCAATCAATATAAACAGCCAGAGTGTTTTAGAAAATGTGTTATTCTATATATACTGCACCATGCATTGTTTCATACGTCTCACCGTCCAAACAGAGAACTGTAGAGGGCAAGCTGGATTTTTACACCACAATAAATTAGTTTAAAAAAAGATCAAAAAGAGAAAAATAGAAAGACCATGTCTAGCACCCCAGCCTCCCCTAGGCGTTCTCTCCTCGCCGTATGTTCATATCTCCATGGTGCACACAAATAGTCCTGGAGCGTGTTCATAGCGTGTGCAGGGCTGCTGAAGAGAGCCGCTGTGCGTGGGGGCTAAAGAAACAACAGTTCGGCTACAATGGGCCAAACTGCAGGCTTTAATTGGATGGTCGATGAAGGGCTTCTCATTAAAACCAGTAGAGCTCCTTCCCTTTCTTGTGGTGCTGGAGACCTGCGGTGCAAAGCAGACATGAACACAATGGCTGAACACAAGGAGGAATCATTCACACATACAATCTCCATGGTGGCGGCAAACTCGCTATAAGCACCAACAACTGAGGCCAAACAATCCATTTCCTGCCATTAACCTGGAGGGTGTGTGGCTCATTTGCTTTAAACATAATTCATGCACTTTTCTAAACAGAGCATTGCACGAACTTGATCTGTAATTTGCTGGTAATCTCTCAGTTAGTTTGGAAAAAGACGTTTGTAGCTCACATCAAAGCTTAATGGCTTAATTTGACAAAACAGAGTTCACCAGCAAATTACTGATGAAGTTGTACAATGTTTGGATTTTAAAAAAGCGTATAATTTGTGTTGCCAGAAAAACTACTAAAATGCTAGAGGTAAAACATCAGAATAATGTAAGCAGTTTTAGGTATTTTTAGATGTTAGATGTTTTTATGTGTTGACATATTGTGTTTTTTATATTTGATATTTTTCTGTGACAGATTGCAAATACTTGCTGGGATTGTAAGTACATTCTACAAAGCAGGTCTGTGTCCTTTTTATGCTTATGCATAAACATTTTATTTGATCTAATGCTGACTTTTACTGTTTATTAATATACTTTTTGATATTGTGTAGCCAGGTTATTAATCATGTTTCCATCTTTTCATCTTTTAAAGTGATAACTTGTTCTGTGAATTAACCTGAACCACTAACATAATCATGTTTAGTGTATATTTATATAAATATCAGCTTTAGATTCTTTTTCAAGGAAGCAACTTCAGTTTAATCCAACCTGGTCTCACAGAATTGCATGAGATAACCATGTATTCTTAATGCATAATTCTGTGTTAGTATCACGTAATCATCGAAAATTCCGTGATGGGCTCACGTAAAAGACTACAATGTAATTCAGCGACAGTCATCAGCCCTGATTCATGCGCGGATTTGGATTCAAATATTGGGTAATGATATTGTCATTATTGCATATGTATTGGGGTGTGATTTTTCACTGTAAACGGTCACAACAGTTTTATTTATATTACTTTATTAATACATTTATGAGCACGTAACCCAACACCTGCCCCTAAACCTACCATCCCAAAACAAGATAAACTGGCAGATACAACATTATTTATTAAAAATAATTAATATTCTAATTATTCTGAGGCAAAAGGATTGATCACCATCTCTCCATCCGCCGTAACTCGTCTGTGCTGCAGCTGCTGCTCTGCGCAAATTAAAAAAATCCCGCCAGGAGAATTCTTACGTCAGCCTTGGTTGTAAAATTCTATTGGCTCTCGCATGTCTCGTGACCGATTTAAATCTAGTAGAATGTTTTTTTCAAATCTTCTTAATTCACCTTAATTACCTTCATTACAATAACCTCAGTACTTGCATTTTTTTTCCAACTTATATCCGTTTTCAAACCTCCCGGCATATTAATACTGTTTTGAAGTCACATTATACTCCTCAAGTAATTGTGTTGTCTTTATCAATCAAAACTCAAGCAAAAAAATCTGTGTGAATTGTTTATGTCATGAGACCAGGTAGTTTATTTCCCTGCATTAGACCATCATACCTGGTTCCATGTTGAGAGCCAGACTCTGAGCCACATCCCCGGGTTGAAGCAGGCCTGGCCATGTTGGTGTGGGATCCAGCTTTCCCACATCGTAATGCCCGGGCAGTGTCGGGAGATGAGGCGGCCGGACAGCAGGCATCAGTAGGGGTCCGTAGTGGGCATCCAGCCCAGGAGGAGAGTACAGTTCGTGTAAGGGCCGTGGGGGGGGGTAAGGCTGGCTCTGAGAGTAGCTCCAGGAGTCTGATGGGTGTGGGTGAGCATGTGAGTGAGGCAGACCCGGGTGCAGGGCCTGGGCATAGGGGTCCATAGCATAGGTGGGCGCACCCGTGGGGTCACAGTGCGGTCGGCTGGGCGGAGAGGGGTAATTACTGTCCCAGAAAGATGGAGGGAAACTGCGCCGACTGCTTGAGGATGAAGCATCTAAATGGGAAAGAGAAAGGAATGAGAATGACAAAGAGAAACAAAAAGCAAAGTGTAATTTAATGTATGCTTCGAGAAAAAATATTGATGTATTTTCAGTTTAGATTGAAAAATATTGTGCAGATTTATAAGTCAGTAGCATAATTTCCCAGTTGTTTACCTTCACATACATAACTGACTGTTTTTAACATTAACATGTGTGTATCCGAAAGTTTAAGTGCAATAAGACATGAAAGAGAACTCATTTTAGTAACACTACTCATATGCAATCAGTATTGACAGTTATTGCTCTGTTTCATGAACAAAAATAATTCTAAACATAGCCACAGCACGACCTTTGCAAGAAACACAGAGTGGTGTTTCGTTCAGGTTAAGTGAACTGTTCATTCAGTGATTATAAGGATAATCACTTGTTTTGTTCCTAAATGAATCAGCCACAAACTGGGATTTGCTGCCAACTACTTGTGAAATTAGTGTCATATTTAAGAGTATATGAAACCAATCATTTATTTCTTAACTTTTTTAATTAATAATTTAATATTTCTTTTGTTTCTTAAATTTTTTTTTTTGCAAATAAAGGCACAAAAATCAATGAGACCATCAAAAATATCAATATTTTTTCTGTTTAGTAATGACCTTATAAAGGTTGAAATCAAAATATCAATCCTTTATGAAAAGTTTATTTCTGTCACTGCTACTGTTGCTATGGTGACCACCTCCTCAGGAGAATATGACCCCTGTTCACGAGCATCTCTCTTCAGTGTGCTCTGACTGACTTGTAATCTCAAGTTTGTGTTTGCTGAAATGTTGTCTGAACACTGCTGAAACACTGAAACTTCCATTGGAGTGTTCAAGCTTTAATTAGAGGTGTCCGAGCCCTTCAAACCCCCCTATAATATGCACGCTGGTGTCGGTTAGTTATCATATTATTAGAGGTCCAGCTGAGATGGCATTTCTCTGTGTCTCATTTGTCCACATATAAGGCCGTTGCACCTTGGACTTTCAGGTCAGGCTTGTCACATGATTTCACATGATTTCCAGCCCCACGCCCTCAGATGTCTTTCTGGTTGAATCATATGGTGTTCCATTTGCTTCTAAAGAGCTTAGCACACATCACAGAAATACACACGGCCACATGAGAGAGATGAGAGATGGAAAGAGAGAGGGAGAGAGGGGGAGAGCTAGAAAGGACTAAGAAAACCCATCAAAGACACACAAAGGACAAAGAGGTCAAGATATTGACAACCAACAAAAGAGCAGAAGAAAGACAAGAAAAAGCCACATACATCTGTCTGCTGTAAAGGTCTATATAAGGCACAAAGTTAAACCTGGAGGTGGTCTTCTGCTCCTTCTGTCGTATCGGCCCCCCAGCACCTCCACAGACCTGTCTGCTTGTGCCCCCACCTGTTGTTTTTACTAACCCTCTCGCCCCCCGTAACCCCTCATAGAATGCGGAGGGAGGGGTGAAGTATGTTTTTAGCCGTTACTTTTATATTTAGAATTCCTCTGAAAAAAGACACCGGTGATGTAGTCGTGATCAGAGGAGGGGTGGGTGAGCTCCTCATAAATCTGACGCTCGGTATTGTGAGCCGCTTGAACGCGATATGAGCTCGAGCCACTGCGCTTACCGCCACGTATAAACATAGTATCTGTTGGGAGGCAGGCAGCGTCTGAGAGGCCAGATGAAGATGTCATGGGGAGGGAGAGAGAGAGGGAGGGAATATACCAAAGGTTCATTAAGGTAAACACACACAAGTTAAGCACTACCTTGCATAGCAGACACTTGTGCGAGGTTGGTATTCAACACACTACTCACGCTACCTCAGCTGGTGGCACAAAAGACCCGAAAGTGAAAGACATTTGTGACTATCTGTGACTTAGATCCTGTCCTTGAAGGGATAGCTCGAATCCAAACGAAATTGCGGCAATTAATTGTTCACTTTCCTTATGTTGTTAGCTCATATGATTTTCTTTCTTCAGCAGAACACAAAGATATTTTTAAGACTGTTCAAGGTTTGTCTTGTAGCTTGAAACTTCTGGGCCTAATTGACTTTCACTGTGAAAAGTGATATGCTGCAATTGTAACCTTATTTCCACTTAATTTAACCCCTTAATAAAATGAGTGTTTATATAATTTGAAGTATATAGATTGGTTCAGTGATGTCAAATTTGTATTTTTCTTATTTTGCACATGTGTGTACAAACATCTGAAACGTTCCTTAAAATATCTTCTTTAGCATTCCTCTAAATATTGATTCTAAAAGGGGGTTTTCATATTGATTCATTAGAAGACCTATATTGAATGTAATGGAAAGGGATGTTAACAGTTCCGATTGAAACCAAACAACCATAAAAACACAACTGAACATGCAGACAAACGTATGTATGGTTTGGAACGACTTGGGGATAATAATGACATGACTAAATGATTTTTAGGTGAGTATTGCCTTTAAAAATGTATCATTCTTTTATTTCTTACTTACTTTGTTCCAATATGCAGATTTATACAATTACATTAAAGTCAAATCAATTTGATTCAATTCAGTGCATCTTATTTGAATACAGCTGAGCTGAGATCGCTTAGCTTAAATTTGTGCATGCAAATGATTTGCAGGGATTTTAAATTTATTTTCTTTGACTGCATCTTGTATTTGTCTCCATTCAAACTGTCCATTTTCCAAACTTTCTCATTCTCACCTGTGCTGGGATCACTGTGCCTCTTTTTGCCCTCGGCCTCCATGTAGGTGCTGAGAGCTCTGGAGAAGTGTTCGTCCACCACGCTGCTAATGTCCCCTTGGTAGTAGGTGAAGAGGACACATCGTGAGCTCAGGTATTCTGTCTCCCTGACCTCTTTGCCCTTTGTAACCTCCTCTACTTGTCCGGCTGAAGGATACGGTGATGGGGACTGACCCCCTGAGCTGGAGCTTCCGGCAGAAACC
The DNA here is from genome assembly GCA_032353835.1 of Enteromius viviparus. Lineage (NCBI taxonomy): Eukaryota > Metazoa > Chordata > Actinopteri > Cypriniformes > Cyprinidae > Enteromius > Enteromius viviparus. The sequence continues at coordinate 7,130,749 of JAUCNO010000279.1, read as the reverse complement.
GGGACACCATTCGAGCAGCACGGGGCCGCCACGCTGTCCATCGGATCCCTACAGCGAGACGAAGGGCTTCTCAGACCAAGGGGTGCCTAAGAAAAAGTAGTTGAAAGACATTGTGACACATTCCGTTTGTGTGTGTGTGTAAGAGACTGTGTCAGTGTTTACGGATGCTTTTGTATGTGTGTGTGTGTGTGTGTGTGTGTGTGTGTGCGCACACGTGTCTGACTGTGCATTTATGGATGTATATAGGCAAGTACAACAGTTGCGATCACATATATATAATACAGGGAAAAGACCAGGGCTAGTTGTCATATTCTGTTGTCTTTAAAAAAATCCAGTTACACCAACGCTTGTTTTCCTTAGCAGTGGCTTTTTTTTTCTCGTTTGTTTGTTTCAAACATCTTATTCTAAGATCTCTTATATTTGAATTACGTTCAATCTTCAAAATTATTTATCTCACATTTTATCAAAATATTTTGTTGAAAAAAGCACAATAAAATCATACTTTCATACATTCAGAGTAAAGTCAGCTATATAATGATTTTTTAATTTATAATTGCAGAAGTTTACACTGAAAGACTGAACTGTGTTCTCAGGACAGTAAGATCAAGACAAGTTACCACCTGTGTTGTTAATGTGATTTCATGTTTATTTCTGCAGTTTATTAGTCACAATATGTGTTGCCAACAAGTATTTGATATTTTAGTATATATGTTTACTGTTTAAATGTAGCCAAAAGTCCTTATAAACTGTCAGGTTCCAGTTAGGGAGCTTACACCATGTAATGAGACAACATGCCCCACGCACGAACTGCATCTTTTCTGAACTGTATTTCTGTGCAATGCTGGAAATATTCACAGACTGCTTTAGATGTCCTAGAATTAAAGATTTGCGCTGAAATGTGATATTCACTAGTGACAACTTACCCCGCTACCTCACACACAGAGCAAACAAACACAATCGTGATATAAACTTTAAAAAGTGTAAAAATGCACACTTGCAGTTTTAATTCAATTATAAATTAAGTATGCATTTCCCATATGCATTGCGCGGAAACCTGCTTACCGGTAAAGTGCTGATGAACGCTGAAGCTTTGTGCGCGTACGGTGCGTAATGACCATAAGCCGGGTACATAACATCCAGACAACTCATGATAACCTGCTCGCTCCTCTCGGCTCGCAGGCAGCGGAACTGTCGCGCTCTGTTTCACGTGCAGAAGCAGAGAAACGGAAAAGATAAGTCAAGTGGGACAGCGCAACATCTCGGTGTCGGTAAGCAGAGCGCGCGGTGACTGATCGGTGGTCCACGTTGACGCACACCTGACAACTGCGCTTGCGGGACTGTGGTTTGGTTTATACCACAGAATGCGCCCCAAGACAGAGCTTCACATGTCGACCCCTCCCACCCTACACCAAGACCCCCGACCACCCTCGAAACTGCGTGATCCAAACACAATGCAGAGCAGTGCGTAGAGTTTGAGATTGACAGACTCAATTCATCTATCATGACTGATGCCAAAGCAATTAGCCTACGTGATGAACCACACTTTTGAGGGGAAAAAAATTATTATATATATATATATATGCAATTTAAATAGGCTACTTAATGTGTTATGAAGTATACTTAATTTAAAATATGTACATTAATCATAAGTTCCAAAAATTCCAAAATGCTAATTTGATACCAGCAAGCAAAACATCATGTATTAAACTACAGTTAACTTGTGCTGAAGAACATTGGCTGATTCTCAGGGTGGCACAGGGGTGTGAGGTATAGTCTGGACACCCAATCCATACCAGCACTTGAGCAAAGAGATTCCTCTCAAATCTAGCTCACATTATCACCTTCACTTAAACAAACACGAGGTCAGTCAAACACACGCCTATTAACGGTTGTCTGTGGTCTCTGTCCCGCTAGTTTACGTTAATATTCAAAATCAAAACTGTTAATGCTCTCTTCAAGAAGGAACCTCCTCTAGATCGTGCTCTGTTAAACATGTCAGACATTCTTCAAGATATTAATATGTTCACATTGGACCTTGAGTGCCAGGAGTTTTCTGACAGACATTCTAGAACGTTAAGAGAATCGTGTGGAATATTTGCAGAATTTCATCCAGCGGTGTTAAACAGAGAGGAATGTCTCTGAAGTGTTTGCTCAGGGTCGACCGAGGAGATGTGTGCCAGAACTATATGTCAGCTTCAGTTGACCAAAAAACTTTCTGTCTAATATAATTGGTTTCAGAACAACTGGTCCTGCCATGTAAAGTGTCAGAAATATCAGAGCTCTTGAATGATGCACATGCTGTAACATTTTTCAGTGAGCTCAGAACATTCCAAGCATATAAAAATATTTTAAAAAGAGTATTATTTATAAGTTTTTATGTATGTTATGTATTTTTATGATATATTGATAACACTTTACAGTAATGTTGTTAACTATTGTTAACTAATAAACCTTATTGTAAAGTGTTACTAATGTCTTGTTTTATAGACTTACTAATACTACTGCTACTATACTATACTACTAAAATACGACATATTCCTTCCTATGTATATTTACATAAAGTAAGCACAGGATTTTCACTCTGCCTTATCAGTAGTAGAACATGTACCTTTCAGAACTTCATGCGCATGCTATGTAATGATTTGTTTTAACACAGCCAATATAGTCCCACAATTATGGAGTACATTTACGGGAATGAGAGACATGGATACTTGAGACAAAGTTGGATGAAGCTCGGCACTGCTGTCAGGAGTACATGCTTAACTATTCCCTGCTGGAGGTCAGGAGGTCTGGGACCATTAACCTCTCATTTTACACGCATTTAAAAGACTTGTTATCTGAATGCGTTCTGGAGTCACGGACATGCTGTTGCCCATCTAATGTCTGTCTCGGATAAAGCACACTGTGAAACTTTATTCGCATTGGTGTGTTTTTTTGGGATACAGGGGGAATGATGCAATGCCGCAGGGAAAGGGGTTGAGAGCTTCAGCGTGACGGACAGCTGCTCCTGACGACACGCAGCACAGAGTTTAAAACAGACTCTGCACGATGACCACATGTAGGAGGAACCATTTATATTAATGGCCATGACCGATTGCTCTCTCTCTCTCTCTCTCTCGCTCTCTTTTTTTCTTTCAGAGTCTTCCCAGCAACACATATCACTCTCTCCTTCCTTTTTGGAACAGTAAGTCATTTGTCATTACTAAGAAAACAGGTTGTATGACTATATGCGTATGCGTGTGATGTCTAGCCCAGTCTGTATCACAATCTCTGAGCCATAGCGTATGACCTCTGAGGTAGAGCTCTGAGTGACCAAACTAGGGAACAGAGGAGAAGGACAGATGGCCCCCTCCTTTCCTTCACTCTCCTTCAAGCTCCGTTTCTCCATTTCTGTTTCATTCACTGTCCAGGTCCCTCTTTCTAAGACTGTGTGTTTGTCTGTGTCTGGATTTGTGAACGAGCAGAAAAATAAACGCTGATTACATCATTGTTTGGTTTAGACCCTTCGTGCTAGACCAAATCTCTCTCAGTCATAAAACTGAACTGACAACTCAGTCAGGTGATTACAAGAGTTAAAATAGTTTAGTGTTCTGTAACATTTAAGTTGACATGGAGAATTCTTGTAAAGCTTGTTTTAGTAGTTACAAAATGCTTCAAGGAATTTGACATTAAATAGTACAACATATACAATATTACAATCAGATATTTGTGTAATTTTGATATTTATATATATATATATATAACTTTTACAATTTATTTTAAAATGAATCTTTATGTTATATTTCATATATATTTTTTATCTTGATGTTGTGTTTAAAAAAAATAATGTTACACATCTTATCATTTTAGTATCATTTAGCTATTTTTGTGTTTTTTATCAAAAAATGTAAATATGCCAATATAAAACTGTATTAATTTTTGTTTTAGTTTTAACTAGCACATCAAGTTAAACTTAATAAAAATGTTGCCTTGTCAACTGACTGAAGTAAATAAATAATTTTGTTAATATATATTATTATTTTTAAAATGCACTTTTACGCCTTTTCTCGAATGCTTTTAGATTTAGTTAACTATAATTACCCTAATTGACATATATCTGTGCTGTAGGGAGCGTTGTATCGCAAAATACACTTTATATTGCAGGTATAACACAAATTAAAAATTCTTCTTAATCTCCTTACCACACTTACCCATCTACTAAGTGGGTCAGACCCTGTGAGGACCCTTGAAACAACAGTCTGATTTTAGGGCCTGGTCTGGCTCATCACCAATGGGGTCAGGGCTGGAGGTTATAGTGTTGTTTGTCTTCATCAGCTAAAGCTCCATGTGTGGCGTACAGTTGCTGCATAAGCACGTACACACACACACACACACACACAAATGCACTGTCTGTTACCACAAGCAGTCTGATTCTACACTATAATCAGGGCTCTAGAATGTTGGTTTAACTTTAGCCCCAAAACTCTTAACTGTGTTACATGAGCTAGCAGGAACCAAAGATGCTTGATTGTCATCTAAGATTATCTCAAGCTTAACAAATCTGCTTTCAGACCGAACCATATAATCTCTGCATGTCCAGTTACAGTATGTTCTATTTTTCCGTTGGCACATCTAAACACAATTAAACTATTGCAATTAGACACATTTGGGGTTCAGCATGACTCTTTACGCAAGGTCATTCCTTGCTTTTGAAAAAACAGAATTGTCATATTTTATTCCAGCATTTTATATTATTCATTTATTTCTTCTTTTTTTTCTTAAATCTTTTTATTAATAACAAAGTGGAAAATATTGTTACTTTTAATACAATAAACCATTAATGAACTTTTAACTAAGAATTTTTTTATTTATTATTTTAATATAATTTTATATTATTTTTTATAAACTATTTATAGTTTATTTTATATATGCATATATGTTTATGATGTGAAAATAATATAATAAAAAATATTTTTTTTTTAAATGCTTAATTGTCCCAACAAATGACTTTTTCTCCATCAAATAGGGATACTTTCTCCTTGGGCCTGTTTATTAAAAGCTAACCCGTTCAGTATGGACAATACGTGAACAAGCAGCATGGCTGAAGTAACTGACGGGGTGCTACATTCCCCCTTTGGCAGCCTGGAGTGTCCCAGCGATGTAGACAAGCAGCTGATGTCATCCTCTGTGTGTATGTGTGTGTGTATGTGTGTGTTTGTAAAAGGCTAGCATGAGATTGTCACCCTGCTGTTGAACATTCCTGTCCCACAAGCACAGGAGGGCACTACTGGCCCCAGAGAAAGAAAGAAAAAGAAAGAGAGAGAAACTGAACCGATTGAAGGGGAGATGTGGTTACAAAGCTGTTGTGTCACATGCTCTAACAGCGATAATTTACTCCGCTGGAGTCAGATGGTGTTGGTGCCTCAGAATGCCAGGAACGCAGATGAGTCCATTCTGCACGCTATAAGACGATCACACTCACAACTCATGTTAAAGGGCATTTTCACCAAATGTTTCAAGGCTCTCCAGTGCTTCATTGTGGCTATGCTTCCCAGCAGGGAAAATACTCCCTGAATTTACCCACTTTCGTTTTTGTTTTTAAATATCTCTTTTCAATTTCTAAAACAAACTCTGGTCATATTTTTTTACATGTAATCAGTTCATCATAAATATGTGTTATTTAGTCTATTGGGGAATTCTGTTTACTGATTCCACATGAATGAACTGGTACTGTCATACTGCTTTGAATTGTGGGAATACTTTGTTGTTATGCCATGTTGTGTGATTTATTCAGTGATGACATCATAGAGTTCACAGCTATTTTTATTGGCCAATAACTTTCCGAGATCTGCCCTCAGTTACAACAGGTAGCCAATCAGGGTGAGTTGGGGGGGATAGGGGGCTTTATGCTGGTAAGGCTTCCACTTGGAAAATATGTAAAATGTAAGACTATACAATTGACTTTAGTGTCAAGTGTCTGTAACTGTTCACTTTTTCTGTCTATATAAACCTCTATGCTAAAAAAGTCATCGCCCTAACAACCACACAACTAAAACCAAATACTTTATCCAATGATTTTCCATCTCTTATTTCTCACAGGACCCTGGAACTAAGAGGACATTAACGTCACCCCTGTGCAATCTCTGTGCAATCAGATCAGCGCCATCCATTTCAAATATAAAATTCACCTGTCATTGACCTTTCACTTGCCGCAATGAGAGGAAGAGCTGTTATGACATCATAGCCATGTGACAAATTGGAACTTTTACCTTGTCAACATATTAAAGAATTTGTGGTTCTTTCCCTTTGAAAAGGAAGAAACAGGTTTTCACCATAATGAGAGTTTGAAAGCAAATATCTTGACTACTCACAAACATCAGTAACATGATGCATTAGTTTCCTTGTTACAGTGTAAATATAGATTTAATGCAATAATGCATTGTGTTATTACTATGGTAAGTGCATGCACGTAATAAGGAAGGACAAATGTTACTGAAAATTTGTTAGAACATTGTGTGAGGAATTGCAAATGTGACACAAGAATGTGTTTGTTGTGAAACTAACAACTGTCTTTTCTTCCTTTTTTCATGGTCACTGAGTTTCAGTTAGAAGGTGAGAGGTTTTCCTCGTTTGTACAATATATGTGACCTATCTATAAGAAAACGTCAGACACCGACATTTCATCTTTTCTACAGCTCTAAAAATAAATGATAAAACAGTTTAAGTATAACTAATTTGGAACCAACTAATCCAGCTGCAACATTCAAAGTATACACATCAAATGCCATATTAAAACAAGATGAGCCAGAGAGCTAATTACTTACTCTATTAGGAATTCATTAGAGCACAAGCCCTTTCTCCATCAGAGTAATCTTAAAAGATCGGACACTGGGTTTTAAGAGCAAATAACAGGCCAGGGCCAAAGCTTGAAAGGCTATAGAGCACAGGTCTCACATCTCTTAATAAATTACGAGGTGAGATAGGGCTACTAATGAGTTGTTTTGACACAGTCTGAGACTCACAAATTGGATCAATACACATTCAGTAAATGGTAAAGACACTGTCTTAATTGGCCGTTCATTCATGTCACTCTTTGCAGGTTTTCGCAGGTTCATTTGTGTATGTGTGAAAGAGAGATCACTCACTGAGTTATTAGTGGTATATTTAGCATGATTTCAGAATAAGGTTTCATAAGTTACTATTATTTAATGCAATTAACCACAATTTACTGTTAACTATGCCATTATTGTAACAAAAAACAGTATGTTATATGGGTATGTCAGTCCTAGACATTTGGCATTTAGGCTATTGATCTTCTTAATGTTAATAAAACACAACTGTTCATTTTTTAGTTAATTTTAGCTCAGGTCTATTAAATAGTATTAATAGATAACAGTTACGGCGTTTAATTGTAATAGCAAAAAATGAATCCAAATTAAAGTAATAAAAGTATGTTAACGAATGTTATTTGATTTAACATTTTTATTTTCACTAGACTATGTTAAAAACGCAATTGTGCATTATTTGCATGGTCAGATATAAAAGTGTTACTCGCATCTGCATAACACTTTTTGCAATATGACACACAATCAAAATGAGAATTAGCATATAACTCTTATATATATATAACCACTTAAAAATAACGTGTTTTTTGTAAAGAAAAAAAATAGCATGTATAGCAAGCTGCTTGCGCTTGGTCCATGGCTTGTTTTTTTTATTTGACTTGACTAATATCAATTCGTTGCAGTAATCATGAGGATGACATCTAGTGGCGCACAACTGACAGTGCAGATATGATTTCTACCCGGGCTTTCGTAAAACAGCACATAAATACAATTTAACTCGTTATATCAACACAAAATTATTTATATTTTCCTTTCTTCTCTTCAACAGCTCAAAACATATAATCCCTTGGAAGAAACTTTGTTTTGTAGAATGGAAAGTTCAAGAGAAGTATCAATTGATAACATATCAAGCTCTGCAATTTCATTGCCTGATTTTTGAAAAACCAATAAACAAGCTAATACCACAGAATTGATCAAATCTACCAAAGACTAGAGACTTTTGATCTACCCAATACATCCAGATAATTTTTGCAGTTTTTCTCATTAGTCATGGCGTTTCTTTCAGGATGGTGTTAGGAATTAGAAATGTTTAAAGGGGTCATACAAACCCAGTTTTCCACAGGCTAATATGATTATTTAGGATCTTAATGGAAAGTTTGTAATATAGTTTGTTTTAAAAATCCCGAAAGATAGTTTTAAAAATGCAAATTTTACCCTGTCATAAACAGCTTTTTAGAAATCACTCTGTTCTGTGTACTACCCCTTTAAATCTTCATGAGCTCCGCTGACTCCGCCCCTCTTTTCCGGACGATCTCAGAGGATCTTTTTTTTAGCCATATTCATAGTTAAACTTGCAATTTGCACATTATTAGGAAAGGCGATTTGCAAAGATTCATTAAAAGACATTATACTCACTGCTTCTGTAGGTGAGGCTGGA
>JAUCNO010000279.1:7093708-7118986 GCA_032353835.1 Enteromius viviparus | reverse complement strand
AGGCGACAGCGGCAAGGAACCAAAACCCCATCCATGAGAGAATGGGGAAAAAAACCTTGTGAGAACCAGGCTTAGTTATGTAAACCTCAAGGAACAGATTAAAATTATGGGGGGGGCAACACATCATGACCCCTTTAAAGCCATTTTCAGGTTAAACAGGTCTCTGTCTTCAGAATGATTACAATATTATTAATGAAATGTTAAAATGTTGTAAATCTTTTAGAATGTTAAAAAGACATGCATCTGCATTAGATGAACCCAAACAGTAGCTTAACGCAAACCTTTTTATTGAGTGGTTATGTAGGCCATCATGTTGCAATTACATGACCAATGACTTGCATGTTACTTAACACACGTAACTGAATTATAGCTGTCTTACACAGTACAAATGGCACTTTTAATAGAAATCTTTTTGCGTTTGAATGAATGTACATCCACACCACTAGGTGTCACTATGCATTTATAAAGAGATGTAAAAATAGCATGCTATTCAAAATGCATCCTTTTGCTCTGAAACCCAAAAGTTCTGAGTGCGTTTAAAAAAAAAAATTTTTTAAACATGATTAATAAACAATTGAATCAGAAATAAAGGTACAAAAGCTGTCACTGGGGCGGTACCTTTTCAAAAACTATACTTTTGTTCCTATTAGATTGAAACATGTACACTTTAAGTAGGTACCAAATAGGACCCTTTAGGTACAAGAGTTTTTGTATCTTTATTTCTGAGAGTGCAGAGACAAAGTCAGACCAGATTATTATGAATTAAGCCTCATAATACATCAATTTGCGATAATCAATCCCCAAAGCAGAGTTCAAGTGGAAAAAGTGGCGTTGAAACCACAGTTGTAAATACCAGTAGCCAGTAGGCCACACGACTCTGCTGGACTGGCCCCGCAGGTCTGCAGGTGCACAGCGAGATGGGGAGACATAAAGATCACAAGCAGAGAATCTATTTTTTTACCCCTGACCTTGAAAAACATCCGGTGACAAAATACTGGTCTGACATCTTGTGGATGGAAAACTTAGAGGTGAGTGTGTGACCGCATTCAATGTGAGGTTTTGAGAAGGCATTGCGCTGTTTACACACACTCACACAGTGTCTCTGTTGTGGTGGGCCGCACTAAAGTTTCCATTCCGATGAAGCATCATTTCCTGGGCAACAACTCTTCCGACCACGTGATCCATTGGGTCCGATTGACTAAGAGCAGAGTTTTTGTGCTGTACACCTGTAGCGTTTTCTTGAAAAATCTTGAGGAGATATGATAAAAGCACACATCAGCAAGGTTTTTTTTTGCTTGCCGATCAGTTTTGAACATCGAACCTTTTCTGTAGGGTGTGTGTGTGTTTGTTTGTCTAAATGTGCTGTGTGTGTTTGTATATGCTGCTTTCTTAACTCCTACGTGATAACTGAGTATGTATGAGCGGTACAGCGTCAATAGTGTGGTAAGCCACAGACAGAAATAGCTGATGTACTTTTTTGGTGTACTCTGGCCTGGGTCTCACCTGTGGGAGAGAGAACAGGAGGTGGAGGGGCTTTTAAAGATGAAGGAAGGTGTCGCTTTACATGAAAAGTACCCATTGCACATCTTAATTATAGTTAAATGAAACCAAAACTGCAAGGAAGATTTCCGTTACTTAAAATAAAGTAAATAGTAAATAGAAATATAGTAAATCGAAAAGAAAAAAAAAGTCTGATGTAACCCAATGTACGAAAATAACTACAGTTAAAAATGAAATAAAATGTACAATATGTAGACATTTAATAAACAAAAATTGGTCAGTAGACACATATACAACAAAGTTAAAAATAAAACTTTAAATAAAATGATAAAGTGTATAATAATAATTTAATAATAAACATAATTATATATATTTTTTAATTACCACTAATATTATCTCACTATTAAAATAACACTGTTGCACATACTTCATCAAACCAAAACCGTATCATATCTAGAATTTAAAGCAAATAGTCCTATTTTGAAGAAAGTTTCAGAATTACACAAATAATTACAATAAATGCCAAGGAAAAATTTAGAATTTAAAAATATTTTTCTGTGTACTTTAGCCATATGGTATCTGAGGCTATACATTGAATATGTCGTCACAAGTAAAGGTAATTTATTTGGCACTATACTTAAAGATTGTGCTTTTTAATGGATGCTTAAAATATCCATTGAAGATCCTTAAAAGACGCTTATTTGTTTTAATACATTGATTTTATTATCAAATCTATCATGCATGAGAGACCCAGGGTGACACACCTGTTAGATTGCTATTACCTCTCAAAAAATTTATAAATTTGAACACCAAGAAAAGCATTATATGTAAAGTGAGCTTTAAGACTCCAGAAAGACTATTATAAAGTAAAGTTCACTGAACGTGAGGGCCACAACCAACACAGATGATCAGAGGGCGATCAGTGTGGGTTTTTAAGGACAGATCCTTCGGTCTTCTCCCCCGTTTTGAAGATTTTATTGCATCTTTAGTCCCAAGTCGATATTACATCAGTATCGCTGTGTTCATGTTGTTCGTATCCGTCATCTGGAGACTTTCTTCTGAAGGTCTCCAGACACTGATCCCCACAAGGGAACGTGAGCGAGTGCTGCACACTTTCCTGCTGGCATAGTGGCATCATTCTAAAACTGGTATTAGGCATTTCCTGCTGGGTTCGTTGGCGGGTGGAAGTGTGTGAATGTGTGTGTGTGTGTGTGTTAGAGTAGATAGCACCTGGCTTGCGCAGCTGTGGGTCTCCTAGTAGGGGGGAGCAGAAGGAGCGGAATGAGGTCCTGCACTGTCACAAACTGTGTGTGTTGCATCTGCGCATTTCTTTATCAGTTGCCAAGGGCTGAGTTAATCTAAATAAACCTAAAGAATCCAACATGCAAAAATGTTTTTTGCATCCAGCAAACTTGCTATGTTGCTCTTAACCTAGGTAAACAGCAGTTGTTTAGCTGGTTAGCCCCTGCTGGTAGCTGCCGTAACTACATGCTCTGCAACCAAAAAGCATCTTTCTCTAATGACGGCCCTTCACAAACAGCTGTGTATAGATGTTTCAAACGATGTCAAATATTTCTTAGAATTAGCATTTGGAGGTCTCATAAAGGGATGGTTCACTCCAAAACATGGTCTCACCCTCCACTTGTTCTAAACCAATACGAATTTATTTCTTCTTTTGGACACTAAAGAGGATATTTTGAAGAAAATGGGTTGACTTCCATTATACAAAAAACAAAAATACTATAGCTGCCTTCATCTATTCCCACATTCTTCGAAATATCTCATTTTGTGTCCAACAGACGAAGGATACCAAGCGTAGGCTGTGCAACATTATTGAGATGATTGGAAATCTAACAGATAGTTTTCTCCAGCTGGTTAGTTGGTTCCTCTTTAGGACTAAAAAAGCCGTTATTTCATCACCAGAGAGTTTGTTGAGTTGTGCACATCTCTAAGGCATTTCCCAAGCGTACAAGGTGGGGATTTAAACAGTTTCTGGTTTGTAGGTCTATGTCTGAGGCGATAAACAGCACGGACAGGGAAAGTGATTTGTTGACTTTGAGTTGAATGTTGGCATGAAGTCACATGAGAACATCAATTTGTTCCCTCACTTTATGAGTCTGTAGGAGTGCAAAAGCCTTGACTTGAAACCCAGTGTCCTTGACTTAGAATGTCTCCCATTTAGAGCTTAGAGCTGTTTACAATACTCTGATTGTCTTTATTTTTGGTTTATCTCCACTATTATTATTCATACAATGATTCAACCCTAACAGTAAGATGCATATTTGAATGCCAGAAATAATGTTCTGCTGACACGGTTGTTGTTACATCTGCTTGTGTTGATATGTAATATGTGTGTTTGATAGTTTGACAGTGTGGGTCTGCAGATGAAATCCACTAGTATCCTGTAGGGGGCACTTTGGATCTTGGAAAAGTTCTTTGGAATGCTGCGGAGAGCAGAGAACATGATTTCTTGTGTGTTACGTGTGAACCAATCAGGATTAACATATTCTGAAGGATTTGCTGAGTTTATTTAAACTGTTTGTGGAAGGTGAGAACCCCATTTAAATAATGTATCTCGCAAGCGGGCAATTAGTTAAGCGGGAAAACCCATGAGATGACTTATTTGTCATAAATAATTTGGCAAACACAGAGATCTCAAGGAACGTTTCCAAGTGGAGGTGACTTTTTAGAGTTATAGCATATCAAATAGCTCTCAGTGTCAGGATGGTGCTGTCCTGTCGACTCTCTTCTTTACAGTTTATGTTTCACAGCTCAGAGGAGCAGCTACAAAAATCCATCAGGGGCAGGTCACACGGCAGGTTAAAGGTGAGAGGTTGGGTTTGACCGATAGGTTAAAGAGGTCACACATACATCACGACTCTGGCCTTAGGATATTCTGAAACCTGTGACGGACCTAGCCTGTAAAATGACCTTACACAAAAACAGGACAAGCAGTTAAAGATTAAGACCACTGTGTAAACTATGGGGAATCAGCAATGCGTCCAGTCAAGACACATTTGCATTAGCTTTCACAATGTCTCTTATATGATAAACAGTGTTTTAGCAATCAGTTTTTGTATCACTTTTTGCAATTATATTCATCTATTATTAATTATTTTATTAAAGCATTTTAGAATTTATACATAGTACATTTATATTCAGGCACAATATTCACCAGTCTTTTAATTGTTTTGTTTTGGTTTTTATTTTTTTTACCATTATTGCCTAAATTATATATATATATAGTTAATTGAACACATTTTCCAATATAGGGTGATTTTGTCATAATGGAAAGTTGCCATACATATAGACTTACATATGTTAGACTTTTCAGGTAACTAAAGAATAAAGAATTATATCTCCCTCATTTAATTTCACCCAACTGATCACCTACGACCCAAATAGAAGAACATTTTTTAAATGTTTTTTGAACGTTCAAAACTTTCATTTTTTTAAATGTTTTTATTGAGGAGAAAACATCAATGGAATTTTACACACCCGCTTGCAAACCTTTTCTTGGAAGGTTCTGAAGTAGCAACATTTTTAAATCTTTTATACAAACATCCAACAAAATGTTTCATAAAAAAGTCTTTGAATGATGCATAAACAACATTTTCGTGCTAACATTTCAAGAACATTATTATGGACCAGAAGAACATAATTTTTGAACAATGTTCCATTAACGTAACTGACAGAAGGTTTGTTTGAGAGAATCTTATTAGAACTTTCTACATTGTTTTAAACCTTTTAAAATCAACATGAAAAAATACCACAGCTTGAATTATTTAGTAGTCTAATGGTACAGCACTTATTTAACATGCTAAGGGGACCAGGGTTCAAATCCAGACCCAAAACAAACCAAAATGTTATTATTATAGTTATTATTTCTAGTTGTTTTCAACCTTTTAAAATCAACATAGAAAACTGCTATAGAGAAAACAAACATTTGTGTAATTAGGCTTTGGACTTAATCCTTAATTATTAGCCCTGGACTAAACAATATAAAACAGTCTTCCATTTAAGTAAAAATATCATGGCAGTGGAGAAGGAACTGTGGGTTTATGTGTGAAACGGTCAAGCGTTTTTATTGCTAGGCAGTGACTTTTCTAAGTTACAGAAAATTAGATTTGTGAGCTTTACTAGCTGTCAAGACTCTTAGTAGATTTACCCATTACGAACAGAAACACTGATTAATTTGTTGTCTAAAAAAAGTAGTGTAGCGTGTCAGACAAACAAGATAAGGTCTCATCTGACCTAACAAATGACCTGATGGGAAGAGGGAGGGAGGGAGGGAGAGTTCCCGAACACAAGGACTGTTTGAGATAAATTGACATTTTAAGTGTTCAAATTCTATCTTATAGTTCAGCGCAGGACAACCCATCTGTGTGACTGATATAAACTTAAAGGCTTTCTGCTTTCTGAAACATTTTTAAACATGCGTTAAGGACTTCAAGCCTACATTGAGAATTTGTCTTGACGAACTTTAACACTAACAAGTTAAAATGTTTCTTCAGAGAGAAAGAAATGCTGAAATTGAGATGGACTGAATTCTATCCTGAGATTTCGGACAGACAGAAGTCTGTTTGAGTTCTCCTGGCTGGGTCCGGTATCCCCTCCCACTCCTTCCTTATCAGTAATAAATGCAGAAATCCAACACCTCACAGCTCACTAACCAACGTTTGTGACTTTCGTCCGATCATCCGTGCCCAAGGGCCAATTTCACGGTGGGCGATCACAACGACCAAATGTGTCCAGTCATCCTCTGCTCTCTTTGATGGGGGCAGATGAAGTGAGAGATGGAGGAAGGAAGGATTGTGGGATTACGGTGATTGTTGTGCTATTTTGATTGAGAGAAAGTTAGCATAAGCATGAGGCAGTGATTTTTGACCTTTTGTTGAGTCACTGTCAAACATGTCAAGCACACAGGTCATTGTATGTAGCTTAAAGCATGGTAACCTCTCGTTTTTACCTTATTTAGCTTGTATAAAAAGCACACGTGATTATGTTTTGAAGAGCAGAAAAGTGTGACTATAATAAAGACAACGGAGGGCATGAGACACCCCTATGGCTACAGTCTGTCTGCCGTTACAGCTGGATGTCCCATTAGAAACAGAGAGGGGGTAACTTTCACTCAAACAAACACTTTAAGACTTGTTTTGCTCTTTCACTTACTTATCTTGTGAAGTACTACAACAAATTCTGTCCATTAACATGAATAAGCACACAGGGGCAACAGTAGTAGTTTGAGGCCTGGCAGCTAACTTGGTGCAGATAAAACACATAAAGAAATATACAGATTTAATTATTCAGTTGTCTTTAATGTGTTAAACACATTAGTCTAATGGTACAGCACTTATTTAGCATGCAAAGAGTTTAAATACAGACCTAATATAAACCCAAAATATATTTTACTGAAGTGTGGATAAGGGCAGCCTTGATTATTTGATATTTTAATTTATTTTGTGTTCCATTAATTCTCAGTTCAAAAAGCAATTAGTATATACATAGCGCTTTGGATTTGATTGACCAAGTATAGATTTTAAGGAACAGTAAATAAATATTCAACCTGATTTTATTTTTCTGGATGGATGTTGTAGATGTTATTGTGAAAATTAATAAGTCGATATGTTTAATTTTTTTATGTTTGATCGAAATGTCATATTTCATCTGGGTGCATGCAAATCAAAATCCTCATCCTTTATTTTTTAATTTTCAGATGTTCGTCACAATATGAAAGAAGAAAACTTGAAACTTAAATGTTTTGAAGTGGCAATATTGTTTTGGGGATATTTTGTATTGATAGGCCTATAAATAAATGAAAAACTAAACATTTTGACAAAATATATTTTTTAATTAAATGGAGTGCTTCTATTTTTACAATAATGTATGTACTTACATTTAAGAGTTATTATTTTCTGATTTTGTTCATCTTGTAATGTGCATGATCACTCAAAACCTGAAGAAAAATGCAGGTAAAAGTCAAAGAACTTTATGCTAAACCTAGGAACATATATACTTGCGTGTAAGTGTGCATGTGTGGTGTGACTTTTGGGTAATGCAGTTGCCTGTAAAGCAAAGATGGAAAATCTTAGAGAGACAGAACTTGCAGCTGAGGTTAAAAGAAGTGTGTGAGTGTGTGCAGATGAGTGTGTTATTAATGCCCTGGGTGCTGCAGTATGAGCAGATACTGGTTAGCTGCTGTGGTTGCGCTCTTGCAGTGGCAGGAAACAACCCAACCTGTGATCTTTGCAGACTCTAATGGAAAATTCACTCAAACAGAAAAAAAAAAGTGTGTACGTTTGTCTGCATCCGTGACGAAGAGTGAGAACATATGCTGCTGTCGCCTAAAAATAAAGGTGTTATTCATTTATTTCTATGATCATAAAGGATGTTAGCTAGTGCCACTCAAGCCCCCCTAAAAATATTTTTTGCTTGGGATGTTTATATCTGCTTTTGGGTTTATAGAACTGCATAGTAATTAAAAGGCCGAAGGGGTCATATATTTATGAAAATGCATTTGCACATGCATGCACACCTGTCCTTTGTGTTTGTCTTTTGTACTTATTTTTGACTTGATTTAAGTTATAATATTATGTTTTTGGGCGTTGTCTTGCCAGGGAAGGGCAGAAAGATAATCATGTGTGTGTGTGAAGTGTGTCTTTAATATGACATCTCCAACAGCTGTGTATAATCTCCCAACACACTCGCTCACACTCTTTTCCCATTCCATCTTCTGCACAATGGAACAAAAGAGCAGGAACTGCCACTCTCTCCCCATCGTCCAATCAAAGCCGTCATTATTTCTCGGCGGAACACTCCCTAAGGAAGTGCCATCTCCAAAACACGCCAGCTGTGCTGCTGTGCTTATTATGGGCCATTATGAGAGACAGAGACACAATAACGCCACAACATACAAAATACCGTATCTGGGCCATTGTGTGTACATTAAGGTACCCTGCTGCGAGCGAGCGCTGCTCTATGGTTCCATCGAGAGCAGCGCACCCGATTCTGAGACAACATCTTGCACCGCTCATGACTTCAGCTCAAATTACGGCACAAAGCCTGGGCCAGGTGACGGATAACATCTTCCAGATGTTAGTTGGATGTCATTTAGAGGTTACGGTAATACAGAAGCTGCAGCGAGGCATAAAAATCATATCATATGGTGGCGTTTTATGGGGTGAAAGTGGTTGTCTTATTTGCTGTCTTTAACCTTAAACAATTGCTCTTTTACCACCCACCTTCCCAGTGACCGCAGCTGATATTATGGCATATTATACCCCTACATCTAGAACCGACAGCTCCTGAAGCTGGACAGGTGCTGCTGGAGTATGGTGTATGCAGTCGATGACCACCATAAATGTATTAATTTACAAAACATGAACTATGATAAAAGTGTGTGTAGTGATGCCGCCACTCATGATGGGTCACTTGTTTGTTGTCTTTGGAACACAAGAAAACACAAACATATCTTTCATAACCCAATCGCTATTTACATCTCATACAGTATGTAAACACTTCTGTTTCCAAGGCAACGACTAACAATCTCTGTTATCAGCCCCATAGTTGTGAAACCATGCTGGCTGCATGGGTATACAACAGTTAAACAATGAAAATGGTTTGCCTCAGCCGTGGAAAATGTACTCTTTGACATAATTTGCTTCCAACATTAGGGTTTACTTTATTATGCTGACTTAATAGTATCTAGTTAGGACTAATGCAATTCCAAATCCATGGGCTTGAACTAATATTAGAACGGTAATATTAGAGATGTTTACATTATTATGGGGAGATATGAACCTCCACAGCACACCCACTAACAAGCATTAGGAATATTTCACCAAAAATGTATTACTCACCCATATGTCATTCCAAACCTGTATGACCATCATTCATCTTTGCAACACAAATCAAGATATATTTGATGAAATCTTAGAGATTTCTGATCCCGCATAAACAGCAGAATACTACTCCTGTATCCGCATTCATACTCTTGTGAACATTTGGCAAAGACTGACACAGAAGAGAAGAAATTGATTAATAACGTCAGTTTTTTTGTTTTCTCTGCACAACAAGTTTTCTCGTTTTATAGTTTCATAAAATTATGGTTGAACCACTGAAGTCACATTTCAATGATGTCTATTTTATCAGTGTGCTTACTACCTTTCTTGGCCTTGAATGTTAGTTGGATGGCCATATATGCAGAGTCAAAAAGCTCTCAGATTTCATCAAAATTTGTGTTCCAAAGATGAGTGAAGGTCTAATGGCTTTGGAACAACATGAGAGTAACTAATGGCATAAATTGTATTTTGGGAGAACTATCCCTTAAATCATGTGTGCCTTAATCACGTGATATTCTCAACATCGCTGAATTGCTGCCAAAGTCTACCCGGTCTCATAAAATTACCTCTGTGCACTTTTAGCAAGACAGTGGTGTACTTGAGATGTGAGGAGCTCTGGTTCAAATCCTTTGTAACTACGGTTAAAAAAAAAAAAAAGTTTAAATCAGTGTAAAAGGAAGTTGAAATGGCATGGTTGCATCAACAAATGCGTTTTTATATTAGTTTTAATATGTGACAGGGTTCACGTATTGACCCTGTATTTTGTAAATATTAATGGACATTTCTCTTTGAAACTGCGGCAATATCTGCAGTAAGGCACAAAAAAAAGTGCACAGAGGTACATATTTTTACGAGACCAGATTGCCAAAAGTTGTACAACAGTAAATCAATGTTTGCTGAAACCATAGAAGTGAATAAGAATTTCTCTTATATAGCAAGTTTAGGTTCTACCTGCATTTGAAAAGTTGATAGTAGGCAATAGATATACAGGGGACTAGTTTGTTTCAGAGCTTCACTTTTTCCAAACTAATGGACAGATATTTTAGTCTAACATTTGAGGTATGTAAAGTCTGCATAAACAGTGCTTCCCTGCTTATCATCTCTATCTGTCTCTCCATCATAGCTGACGGTCAGACCTTGGTAGACGTCTGAAAGCTGATAATTAACTCAATCTGTTGACACAGGTGAGCATCTCTGGTTATTTAACACCCATTACAAACAACACACTCACAATCCTGCAATTAAACATGCTTCTTTATCACACAAACCAAATCCACGCTCACAAACATATGATCACATTTACACCTTCTCACATCCCAAAACACTTTTAATCATCGATCTAAAACTCAGTGTAAATGACTGTTTATGTTTATTTGAAGAGACACTGCGGGACAGTATTGTTTACTGGAGTCGTTTCTCACTGTGAATCTTATCTTAATTACTCTGTGCTTCTCACTATATGGCCTCTTCGCAAGTCAAAGGTCATCAGCTCTCTATCTTAAGCACCCCCCCTCCCCAGACAGGGAATGCTAAACTGACGTATAAGCTTAACTTAACCACATCCCCCATAATCTCGTTCAGTCACCCTGACATTAGCTAGAACACGACCATATCAAGGCCTGATGACCTCTTAAGCTTTACTTTGGTTTCTGCACTAGCTGCTCTATTGTCTTGCAATTATTAACTAATTAATGCAATGACCTTCAATAATTATATAATTTATCTATCTTCAGTTGTTTATCTAGTTGTTAATCACACTAAATCAATGGTTTGAAGGTTAGAACTGAGCAGCTTTGTGGATTTGCTGAGAAAGAATTTGAGAGGTTCTGTGGACAGAACAAGTATATTTTGTAATGTGTAGCTTTAAATATATTTATTTTTAACATTAATTTACGTTCAGTCTTTTATTTTCTAAAGGGTTTCTACTGAATTTTTTTCACAAACAAATTTTGTGACATTATTCTATCACGTTACATATTAATTTACTGTAGGCTATATTTGATGCACACTACCTTTTAAAGGTTTGTGGTCGTGAAGAAAGAAAGAACATATTTTATTCAAAAGTAAACATTAAATTGACCAAAAGCATCAGTTAAGACATATATTGAGTTACAAAAAATGTCTATTTAAAAAAAAAAATCATTGAAAAAACATACTAAATAGAAATAGATTTTGAATTATAACAACAGTTCCCCATGTTACTATTTACTGAGTTCTTTCATTAATATATATATAAATATATATATATATATATAAATCCCTTATGCTTTCCGTTTTTTTTTTACTATTTTTGTAAATATGTTTTGTATGTTTTCCTGTAAATGCACACACATCTTTTTCTAGACCATAATGTAAAGTCACATAGGAACCTAAAGTGTGTTGTCGTGTCTATTTGAATCAGAGACGATGCGTGTGTAGTGGGACAGGAAGCAAATGGTGACATCTCAGAAGATAAGAGGTTAGTTATGTCTGATTAGTTGACTGTCTATCCACGTTGGGTCTTGAAATCAGGTCAGTTATTGTGTGAGTGTGTGTATGTAGCATCTTGAGGAAGGAGAGAATGAGGCAGTGACCTGGATAGGAACAGCAAAAGGAGGGAGACAAGAAATCAGCTGTTTGTTTCTCAATGGCTGTTTTGGATCATGGAAAGATCTCAAATGAACATGTGAACATGTACATATATGTGTGCATACACATACTTCGAAATCGAA
Source organism: Enteromius viviparus (assembly GCA_032353835.1). Classification (NCBI taxonomy): domain Eukaryota; kingdom Metazoa; phylum Chordata; class Actinopteri; order Cypriniformes; family Cyprinidae; genus Enteromius; species Enteromius viviparus. The sequence goes on along the minus strand of JAUCNO010000279.1, from coordinate 7,106,934 downwards.
AAACCAAAGAACTCTCAGTGATTTCAAATCATCGTTGACCCAGAAAGAAATGTGTGCACACTGGCTCTAATTTACATGCAGACACTCAGTAAAACTGTCTGTAGGACAAGAGGGCTTTTGGCCTGGGTTTATCTCCCTGAGCTCTTTCTTGCTTCTTTTATCCTTCTTTCATCCCTTCTCTTTTTCACTTGTTCCTGTCATCTGAATCCAACTCCTGTCTTAGTCTGTTTTTGTAGTCGGTGCATATGTTGTATAATACTCATGCATTTGACCCCAGGATAAATGCCTACTGTGTAGCCCTACTTAACCTTGCAATTTAAACACAAACCTCTGGCACTGGATTTATGGCTTCATGATGTTCTTCTGTTTCCCTTCCAAAGATCTCCATCAAAACTTTTAGTTGCAAACTGATCTTGTCTCTCTGCAGCAATAGCCATGAATACATTGTGGATCAAAATTATTCATATTTCTTTTATGCCAATTACCTGCCATGAATTAAACATAATTTGTATTAATAATATGCATTGCTAAGAACTTTATTTAAACATTTTTGTTTAGCAACCTCAGATTTCAGATTGTCAAATAGTTGTTTATCTCACCAAATATTGTCTTATCCTAACAAACCATACATCAATGGAAAGCTTATTTAATTGGCCTAAATACTTAAGTTTTTAAAAGACATTACCCCTTATGTCTGTTTTTGTGGTCCAGGGTGGCATATTCTTAAACTTTTTAGCCCATTGTTTTTAGTTGTTGTTCATGTCATACAAAATCTGTTCATTATTAATTTGTTTAATCACTCCTATCACTCAAAAGTCGCCACTCCTTTCTGTGTGGAGAATATTCTCGCGGTTTTCTCGGCGATCCCTTATTGCTATTGGACAAATAGAGAGGCTTTGTCGACGAGGAGGGAAAAAAACGCCTTGAAAGATTTTCTTTGGGAGTGATGAGGGTGGGAGGGGGTGCAGGGCCGCGCTAATTATGCACAGCGATTGTTGATGGCTTGATTGTGTGCGTCCAGCTGCACAGAGGCGCGGGGGCGAGCAGAGGGCGGGGACGCGGAGCAGGGCAGACTCACTGACGCCAGTCGCCACATTCTCCCATGCGCTGAAAAACAGACTCGATTGTGCCGGACCTGGTCCACAGACACCGCAGTCAAACTGAACTAAACAGAAAGAGAAGAAAATACGCCTCACGTGTCCCCTGTGCTGAATCCATCAGTACCAGCACTTAAAGTAGTATAGTTTGGATCAAACGTCACATCAGGGCAGTTCACGAGGTAGCCCATGGTGCGTCACGTGATTAGGGAATAATAAGGACATATTCATTCTAGCTTAATGTGCTTTATTGGCATGGCATAGGCTAACTTTACATTTGTATTGCCAATAGCATTGGGTCTAAAATATGAATAAATTCACATGGAGTAAACAATATGAACATATAAAATTGTGGTGTAAAATAAAAACATATTTAAATGAATAAAATTAGAATGTAAAAATCAACAAATTAAAACAGCAGTATCACACACCTAATCATGCGAATAATCTAATAATTATTATTACTTTCATACAAATGTTTTCACTGCTTTGCACATTATTCATTTTAGATTTTAATAAAAATGGTTTATATGGTATAATAAACAATGGAAACTGTTCCAAAACAAGCCTTTGCGAAAGTTGGGTATGAAACAGTGTATGTCAGAGAAGCAAAGATAAATAACTAAACTAACATGAATTTAATGAATTATAAATTTGTTTAATTGGATAAACGTCAGTATGCTAATAGTTATAAGCCAAATTGCACTTAGACATTGAAAGGGAAATATAAGGGTACATACTCAAGGCAGTAACTGTCTTTCATATTGGTCAAAGACATACTGTACTTATTATCGCCTTGGTATAACAAAGATCTAATGCTTAAGACAAAACTGTGGCTTCTCCCAACCAAACATTTAGGGAGTTGCTTGGTATCAGTAGAGATGATGAAACATTTCCATGATCTGTTTTCAAAAACCTTTTACTTTTTTCGTTGTTGTTTTTTTGTGATCCTTTCACTTCTTGCTCTCACACCCACGGCATCTTCTTTTTTATAATTTTTTTATTGCTATTTTCGAACCCAACTGGATACCTGCAGTGGCCTTCTTCCCATGCTGTTGGTCTTGGCAAGAAAGGAAAGGGGCTGAATTTTTTGCAGTTGTGCAGAAACATCAAAAGTTCAAGCGAACATCAAATATAAGGGCAGTTTTTGTGCACCCTAATTAGCACCAACATCAGCATGGCCTGCACAAATTCGTTCATCCGGTTGCATGCACATAAAATAAAAGGTGTGAAGAGGCCAGTCTGTAAAACTTCTAATTATTAGATGCCATGTTTAATTTTTAACAAATGTAATGATGCCGTGAGTTGTAATGTACCTTTGTAGTCAGCCATTTAAGTAGTGTAACTTCTAAACTGTTACGCTACAGCCTATTGAACCGACTGGACTGAGCCTAACCTTTATCTGTTTCTCACAGCCTCTTTTTTATTCGTGAATCGAAATCAAATTAAATATTGTGTATTCTTTGACTAAAGTGTACTCAATATAAAACCAGTTTGGACATGACAAAATAGGCTAGCCTGCCATTCAAGCAAAACAGGAATGTGTTTTATTTGAGAACTATTATACTATTGCAGTCTGAGAAAACAGAGCTGCTTTTGTATTAGTTTAACTAATCTAGCCAAACTGAAGAGCTTTACACACGGAAAAACTCTTCACTGAATGTAAGTCCAGGTGTGCGCAAATAAATTGTGCGGGCAAGTCTACATGTCTTGTGCGCGAGGTTAGGCGGGTTTTCTAGGATGATTGACAGCTGTACTAACCAATCAGACCGGCTTCACTGCCGAGACTAGTCTCTTGCAGATGGGGTGCGCGCTGGAGCGCGTGAATGGATGACGTCGGGAGCCCGGCGCCAGGCTGTCTGGGACTCGCGCGTTAGATCAACACAGCTGGAGCGGGACAGGACACACAGCTGGCCCGCCAGCGCATTCCTTCACAAAAACAGCACTGTGAGAAAAGAGGGGACACATCTTGATGTAAACTAAAAATGCGCTGGGTTAAAACTGGAACGAGAGTCAGGCTATAGTTTGATTGTAACTTGCGAAACTTCCTCTTCATATAAAAAAAGAGTCATGGGAGACAGCTATAGTTATGATCTATTTATAGTTAACGAGTAGCACTTTTAGAATGCAAGAAAACCGCGCGCAGTGGTTTGTTCAGAGGTTTATGGGTTGGTTATTAATATTTCTCTGATCGTGAGAATTTTAGGAGATGTTTTATTGAAAAATATCTATATTTAACCCTCTTGGCATGAGAATCGAGAGGGGTATCAAAGTTTCAAGCTTTATTCATTACTTGGGGAAAAGTACATTGAACTGGTTACTGCATGTTGTGACTTGGGCACTTTGATTTCGCTTGCATTTCAGGGTTTTATTTTTAATTAGCAATTGCAGTTGTTTTTTATTTCTGTGTGTGGGCCTTAAATGTGTTCTGTATAGATATTTAATCTCATGTAGCCTAGGCTATGTGTGTAGAGTGGTCTCCTGGAGGAATTAATTCCAGACGCCAGTGTGTCTGCAGGTCACGGGAGTAGCAGATTTATAGAATTTATTCATATCATGTCTAAGCTGAGATAGAATAATTATAAGCATCTTCCTCCCACTTATTCCTCTACAAATTTTACAGATCAAGAGTGTTCAATTTGAAAGAAAGATAAGGTCAGCGCAGCCTAAACTACGTTTATAAGTTTACAATGTTAATTAAAATAGAATCCTAACTTATTAGGGTTGTTTGCATAGCCTACAATATTTCCAAAGAATCAGTATAAAATAATAATGATAAAACTATCTTAGGGGAGAAAAACATGTGTGAACTTTAAGCAAAGTTTATATTTAATCTACTGCACAAGCTGGCCCAGCTCCGTTTAGGTTCACTGACCCCAAATCTTCACTCAAATCCACCACAGAAAATATATATCTCTCTCCCTTTCTGGTATTCTGACAGCTCTTCCTCATTCCACCATTCAGTCTGACTGACATCTCAACCCTTCCAACAGCGAGGTATCTATTTGCGTAGGGCGGGGCCTGCACCCTTAGAAGCCTCTTACTATTGGCTTAGCAGCACATGAGGGTTTGTTTATTTTTGGAGAGGGCGGGGCTACACGAGTCAACGCTTAAAAAGCGCTCGCTGCCTGATCGTGCTTCCATCGTTCAATGAGCACAAGACGTGGAGTGAGTGAAACATTGGATATCTATCAAGCTGGATAGCTAGTTGGTCTCGCTTCCCAGACTTCTTCAGACATCTTTACAGCTGGATTCTACTAGCAAGTCAGACGTCGGATCCAGAATGAAGGCGATCAGTCCCGTTCGCTCGGTCAGAAGCTGTTATGAAGCGGTGTGCTGCATCTCAGAGCAGAGTCTCGCTATCAGCCGCTGCAAAAGTCCCATTGAGGAGCTGTCCGATATGAACGACTGTTACTCCAAACTCAAAGAGCTGGTGCCCAGCATCCCTCAGAACAAGTCCGTAAGCCAAGTGGAGATTCTTCAGCATGTAATAGATTACATCTTCGATTTACAGATTGCCCTGGAAAACGAGACGGACGCACAAAACACGCCTGACATGTTTATGTCAATGAAGGTGAGCGCGACGTTATTTATTTTCTCCTAATTACTGTGATTTATGCCATATGTTAATCGATATAAAGATCATTTGAAATAATTAAAACTGTGCATGTATTTTCCTCCTGTAGAATTCAGATATGAGCTGTAATTTCTCCAAAGAGGATGAAGCTATGTGCCATTAGGACAGAGGAATGACAACGTTCAATGGTACGTTACTGTTTTTAATTACTTTATTTGTGGATTAGTCAAATTTTGTTAGGGATTAATCTACATTCCTTTATTATTCTTATCATAAGTTATTCAGCCCTTATAGGATCAGCAAAGAACGCTCTTCTAATAAAGAACCGTTCTTGATTTGAAGAACGTAGAATGAAACCTCAAGAAGAATTATATGATTCTTTTGAGAGACATTTCATTGTAGGTTCTTCAGACCAGCATATTGGTTTAAGTTCTTTAAAGCAGATTTTTTTTTTTTGTGGAAACTAAAAAGCATATACTATATGTTATTATAGTAGTTAATTGATTAGTCATTACACATGGGTTTAATCTCATAGTTTTGGTAAATGTCATACAGGACAAGATTACGTATTAAAGTCTGTCCAGTGTCCTAATATTTTGGTCATCATGCCAATCAGCAAACAAGCTTGTATTCCCCTATCAGCTCTAGCAAATGAAAGTTTTCCATTTGGCGCCAGACTGTCTGCAGTCCGCCTGAATCCACAGTGTGTATGTGTGTGTGTGCTCTGAGTTAACTTTTCTCCCTCTCATCTATGCTGCAGGTGCGGGATAGAAACTTTTCTCCTCCACTTATGGAAGAAAAGAGAGTGAAGGGGTGAGCCGGGTGAAGGAGTGAGGCTCTATTCAGAGTGTGGGAAAGCAATCTGCACCCCTCTCGAGCTGTCTATTCTTTGGTCACTGGACACTTGAACAAACCAAAGCCGAGGATTTTTTAAGATCACAAAAAAAGAAAAGCCCTCAGATTTTTTTCCTTTATCATTCCTGTTTTTTGTGGCAACAATCAAGCATTGTATATTTTGTACTGGCTACATTCCTGACTATTTGGACTGACTAATATCTCTTCACACACCCTTCCCTCCCAGCCATTCTTGGAGAATACACCCCCCCTTCCTCCTTTTTTTTTGTTGAAAACATTTCCACATTTCAGCATGGCTGCAGTTTGGTCTCAGTGAGCTTCTCGATCACTGGGATGATGTACATATTGTGCTTGAGGGGTGTTTTTGTGTTATAGGGTGGGAAGGGCCTTGGGCAGTGGGAATACAGACGTGGATTAGAATTTGAACTCTATAATATAGAGTGGATTGTATATGTTTGTGGGGATTGTCTATTTCCACAGACTGTCAGATCAACGAGTTTCATAAACTCCTTTAAGAGTTTTTGTTTGTTTGTTTGCTTTGTACTTATTCTTTTTAAACAAGAAAATAAATCATACATGAAAGTGAGAAATATGTGGTTCAGTATCATTTCTTAAAAAACTCAATGCAGACAAATGTAAATCATCAAATGTGTCATGGATATACTGAAAATAAGATGTGCTTTTTGTTTAAGAACAAGGGGGAAGGTGATTCCCTTCACTCCATCTCCCCCTATAGTTGTTTAAGTGATTAAAATATGAAACATCATTCCCAACACATTTACTTTGAAGACAGGGAAACTGTATAAAAGGCTATGGGTAAATACTGGTTAAAAAGTAAAAGTACAGTGCATCTGCCAAAAATCTTTCCAGATACAGTCATCTTGGGTTTTTTTGTGTTTAGCATATGATCTATTACAGGCCTACACAACAATGTGTAAGTGTGAGTCACTTCATTCAAATAGCACATCTGTCTTCTGAATGTCTGTAGCCTCAATCAAAAAAGACCTTTGCCCACAGAACTACTGCAAAAGTGGCCTGTGGTCAAACTTTGATAAGCACTAGCATTCATCTCATCTGGACTCTAAAAGAGGAATTATGGTCTTAAGAGGCTGACCGTCTCCACACTTAAGCTTTAAGATTTGGGTGTTGAGTAATCTGAAGAGTCCTGAAGGACGCTTTCAAACATAATTGGTAATATAGCGACACCCAGTGTTCAAAATAATAATTACATCCCTTTTTACGCTTAAAAAGCGGATAATGAACTGGGGCCATCTTGTGGCTTGTACACAGTGAGTACGAAAAGTATTCAGACCCCCTTTTGCTAAAATAATTTGTTATTTTTTTTCTCGTTAATGTTCACACAGCACCCCATAATGACAGAATTTTTGACAATTGTGCAAATTTATTAAAAAAGAAAAAAAACTGAAATATCACATGTTCCTAACTATTAGAAGAGCAAAGGGTCTTTGCTGTGACACTTTTATATTTAACTCAGGTGCTGTCCATTTCTTCTGATCATCCTTAAGATGGTTCTATGCCTTCATTTGAGTCCAGCTGTGTTTGATTATACTGATTGGACTTGATTAGGGAAGCCACACACCTGTCTATAAGACCTATATAAGACCTTACAGCTCATGTTAGAGCAAATGAGGATCATGAGGTCAAAGGAACTGCTTGAAGAGCTCAGAGACAGAATTGTGGCAAGGCACAGATCTTGCCAAGGTTACAAAAATCTGCTGCACTTATGGTTCCTAAAAGCACAGTGGCATCCATAATCCTTAAATGGAAGATGTTTGGGACGACCAGAACTCTTCCTAGAGCTGGCTGTCCAGCCAAACTGAGCTATCAGGGGAAAAGACCCTTTAGTGAGAGAGTCAAAGAAGAACCCAAAGATCACTGTGGCTATGCTCCAGAGATTCAGTCGGGAGATTGAAGAAAGTTGTAGAAAGTCATCCATCACTGCAGGCCTCCACCAGTCGGGGTTTTATGGCAGAGTGGCCTGATGGAAACCTCTCCAATTCTGTGTTTTTCTATCATTATGGGGTGCTGTGTGTACACTAATGAGAGAAAGAAATGAACTTACAAAAAAAAAACATTTAATAAATGGCTGCAATATAACAATGAGTGAAAAAAATAAGGGTGTCTGAAAACTTTCCGTATCTGTACACTGTATGTAAATGTAGGACACTGTAACTAGCTGTCAGGCTACACTTTGTATTTCATATAAATGTGTTTTTGAATGTTGCTATGGATAGCTCTTTCAGTACAGACATAGGCAACAATTGATCAACAGTTAATTGAACACGTTGACCTTTTGTGACAACATGCCCCATTCACAGAGGATGCCACAGTATTTGGGTTAGACAGTCATATGAAATCTAAATTGTATCTTTATTACAATTTTACCCAAATCTGAATGTTTTAACCAGCTATTTGAAAGCAAAACTGAGCTAGAGAAACCTATGCTTTACAAATTTACATTACAAAGTTATGCTTTGTTTACTGTATTTTGGAAATGCAGTATTCTCTACTTCCGTTTTTACTTTGTATAAATAGCCTTAGTAAAATCTGATAATGGACAAAAGTACACGTTTCTTAAAAACTTTGTTTGTCACGATATTCTTCACAAATGAAGAATACTTGGCTTTTATCAGGCATTTACAAAACCCCCAAAGAAAATAAATGCCAGAAATCTCGTGCACTTCTATGTGTCTCCAGAAGAGGGCGGAACACAGCACATGATGCCAATCTTCTGGAAACGTATATCTGTGTACATTGCTGTTTTGCTGTGCCATGTGTTTAATGCAAACCAGTGCACGAATGTGTAAACACTCCTTTACTCAGAAAGAGCTCACGTTATAGACTTACTTTATAGTTTGTTAGTTTGAAACATTAGTGGTACTATAATATCTAACCTTACATAACTTAGCTACGTCTAAAGTAAGGAGAAACTTTATTCGTTACTTTAAGAATATGTGCTGGGTTTATTTCTGCCATTTTAACAACATTTGCCAATTGAACTGAATTATAGATGCCCTTTGCACCCTTTCACTTTTACGTCATAAACAGTATGTCTATATCATTTGTCAAAAAATTAATGAATGAATAAAATTAAATACATTTTCAGTCTAAACAATTCTGTTAAACCTGCTAACCAAATAAACCTGCTTCAGGCTATTAGACTAGTAAGGCCACAATTTCTTGCTGTGTGGTGGGTTTTGATGTATGTGTTTGTGTTATTCTATGCTTTCTGACAATTACAGTGTTTACAGAGGTACTAAATTTAAACCCATAGCTAGATCAATTATACATCAAAAGTAATTCACGAAATGGGCATTTATTGCCTTCATATCCTGATTATGTGGTGCATATTTCCCCCAAGTCCTGACTAATTTTAACAACTGCATCTCTAGAGCCCATTTGTGGGCGACTGGATAATTATAATGATTGCTATGTGATAAGTGTTTCTAATCAAACAGTTGCCATATCCACAAGATCGGAATAACCATCTTACTATTGTGTGTATGTGCTGTTGCCATATTGTTGGTAATGCTCCACTGTTTCGTGTATTTGGAAGTGTGTCTACTAAACATTGTAAGGCCATTATTGGACAAATGGTTGGGAGAGTCTTAACAATCATCTGAAGCATGGTGGGGGTTCGCTCTTTGTGCTAGAGGATAAGATCCTTTCAAGTGTAAAAGGTTCTTTTCTTTTGGGTTGTTTGGGGCTTTTAAAGCCCTTGTTTTCTCCTTAAGTCTCTTTTCACGGAGTCAGGCCACGCCAGAGTCAACTATTTTTCCGTTTTGCTGTTGAAAAACATTGACATTTAAGATTACTCTATGAGCATGGTTAATTTGAAAACCATGGATATGCATGTTGTAAAGTCGTCTTTGTACTCTGTGGTGTATTTTATTTGTGCAAATGCTTTGATGAATCTTTTACATGATATGAGTTAATTTGTGTGAAAAACGTCATTGTTATGTACATTATGAAATACATTTCTGTGAAATACATCTATATGCTACATTTACATTTGACTGGGACACGTTTCGTAACGCTGCTGCTGTAAGGTCTGAAGAATATCGACCTTGTTCACAAAAGAGATTAAAAGACGCTGTGTCTTTAAGAGGAAGAACACTGGGCACCAACTGTTACGTGTAAATTTATTCAGAATCCGAACGAGCGCGGCGTGCCAACAGCCAATCACGAAGCGTTTCTAACCGCGGGAGATCCAAATTTCGCGGGACGTAATTTGGCGCTAAAATAGCACTCCTCTGTTGAGCTGATGTCAAAGCAAAGCTTCTCGGCCGGAGAGAGATTACAGACACACAGGAAGGTTTCTTACAATCGCCGGCTCTACGCAAGAACGAAAAGAGAAACATTTCCGACCTTTGTTTACCTTTGAAAGGTATATTTATGAAACTGAATGACCGTGGTACCTTTATTACATGTTTAATTTATTTTTATTATATCGAGACGTAATAGCCTCTTGTGCCACCAACGTTACAACAAAGGACCCTAGTAGACAGTTTTGTTAATTTCGGATGTTTACATTTTTTTTTGTAGTTTTCGCGCACAATTTATCTAAGTTACAACTTGAGCAATATTTATAATACTAAGTGCATATAATATAGTTTACAGTCTTTTAAGATTATACATTCATTTTGACGGTTGATTCGTTCGGCAGTAAATTATAGACGCCATTTGCGTAATAAAAGAGTTTCTTTTGCGTCACTTTCGCGGGTTTTCGTGCATTTCTTGCGCAAAATGATGCGGATACCCAGAGGGATTTCTCCAGCTTCTGGAAGAGGCGCAGTATCTGGACTCTCGTGCCCACAGAAGAAAATGTTCTCCGCGGTAAGAACGGAATTTTTCAACATGGGACTCTCAAGCCCACCGATGAATTCGGTACCGGCTGGATACTTCACTCAGATCGGGAACACGACAGCTGCGGAGCAGAGACCCAACTGTTTGTACGCGACCCCCCACGGGCCGGAGCCTAAGCCGGTGCGGACCTCTTCCGGGCGACTACCGGTAAGCCTCTTTCCTTCTACCGCTTCCACGCTAGGTATACGCAGACTAGTTGTTTCATGTCATAGTACAGTACGATGACATTTATTAGAACACTGCTACGGTCACACGTTCTACAGCTTCAAAGCTGCACGTTTATGGCTTTGCCACAGGGTTTTATCTGTGCCATCATCTCTGATGTACTGAAAATCTGTCAGTTCCTCATGAATGAATAAAACAGGGCGGTAATTGGAGAGCATGACCACAACACTGCATGTATATTTTAGTCATGGCATTAGTACAGACAGGACCTTTAGGTAAAAGAGTGTGGCAAGCCACTTAATTCTTAACTAGTAATCCTTCTGGGCCCAATTATTGAAATACTACTCACTATTTTGCTAATGTCAATAAAATAGGTCATATCCAGGGTAGTGTCATTTAATTTTGCAATTGAATAAAAAGGAGTCTATAAGGGATAGAATTATAGTGTGTTCAATGGCTTGTGCTGACACTTGTCATCCGCAGGACACCAGATAACTCCAATAAATGGTTTAAAGTTGTGTTTTGCTATTGTGTAGACAGTAAGTCTAACACTCACAGCCTCATTCTCAAATAAGGTAAATTCAGTGTGGTGTCTCTCCTAAGGTCTACGCCATAGCTACTGTTAACAAACTGTTAATGCTACACTTTTTGCCATTGAATTGTGGAAATCTGTGGTTTAAACTGAAATGGATACTAGTAACTAGCAACAAGACTGTGTAAAATATGTAATTAATAATTTGTAAAAACTAATTCATAGTAAAACAGAATACTGGTTTGTTACCAGATAACTACTAGAAAACTACTGGGACCAGTATCTAGTGAATAGTTACCAGTGAAATGGAAATAAAATGGCATTTGCCAAAGCATTGCTTACTAATCTATTAAAGATAAGTACTAATTTCATCAAAATAAGTTGTACCTAGTTAGATTTAAATGTTGAAATAGCTTGCCATAATAGTATTTCCAGGGGAGGTGGTTGAAGCTGATAGATGGGGGAAGGGTGCTTTACAGCTTCTGAACAGGACATTATATTATACAGGTCGGACCTAGTAGCAAAGTGGGGGAAGGGTCTTTAAAAGTAAATAAATCTAAATGCAGAACCTTTTTATATTTAGCAATCTGTAAACCATGATATGAATGAATGCTTTGCGTTACTTGAAGCTGCATCATTAAATGATCCAGGTTCATTAGACTGATCCCAAAACTGGTTATTCCTGTATTTGTATGTTTAAACTCTTGGATTCTACAGCTCTTAGTTTATGTAGCTGCAGTTGTAATTATCACTCCCATTTTTTCCTTTGCCACTGTACACCTGTCTCCCCATTCGTTCTGTTGAAGAGGTCAGAAGGTCAAAGTATGTGCTCCAGGATCTGCCTATGTCGAACTTCTCTGTGTGTTGCTTGCTGCTTCCAGCTGATAAACAAAAGCTACGATCACAGACTCATGCTGCAGAATATGGGGCAGGGCTGATAACAGACAGGGCGTCTGCATGGGCCTTGATGCACATGCCTCCAACTCTATGGATTGCAACAGAAGCCTGTCTCAGAATGCTTTTCTGGGTTTGTTGCATCAATTGGTCAACTCAAAAAGGCTAACAGATCAGATAAGGCCTTGTTATATTGCTTTACACTTTCTTTTATCATGACATTACTATTAGTCTGTGGTTGTAATGTTTCAAACAACTACTGTGTTTGAAAAAAAGTGTCTAGTGAAACTCCATGGCATGAAACTTCCAGTTTCCCCTTTTTCAGTTTTTCACACCAGTGTGCTAGTCATATCTCCTGCTGTGAAAAGTTTCACTCGTTCTCTGCCCCTTTTTCAATATGACATGAACGACACACCTAAAGTTTACTTTTACCTTCCCAGTCCTTTGAAGCGTTTTTCCTAAAAATGGCTTTTAATCAATTCCTCTGCAACCCATAGTTCATGTTTCTTCAAAATGTTAGTCAATATGATGTCATTTCCTTTACAAATTACTTTGCTTTTCTCGTTTAACTATGCACATTCCTTGCACATGCCTTGCACATTCAAGTTAAAAATGGCGGCACCTGGTCTAATGTTCAAAATAACGTGGATAAAGTTTTTTTTCCAGTTGAATATCCAACCTGAACATGTTAGTAAGATGAATTCTGTGGTCTGTAGCTTGCGTTTCCTCTCTGACTACTCGGATGATCTCAGAGTTAATGTTTTCTGATTGTGATGAATCATTTGCTCAAAGAAAATAGACCTTTTTATATGCTTCAAAGGTAAAGGCTGACAGTTGAAGATCTTCTAATTCAGTTTCAGTTTTCCCAAATCATATTTTCTTATTTGGTTAATATGTTATCAAGTCCACGTTGATTTATAAAATGTATAAGCATAACAATAGTTGCAGACTACATGCAGCAGTAGTTGATGTCAGCATTGTTCAATGAAGAAAAATAAAGACTAGAGGGCTTTACAACAGAGCCGAGCTTTGAGGATTGAAAAGTCATGGAGATAACTAGGTCTCTGGTTCCAAACCTCACATGTCTGAGATCAAATGATCAGCCACTGGTCTGTGATCACTATGTTGTAGAACACATGATTTGTCTTTTGGCGCTTTTCCACTACACAGTACCAGCTCGCCTCGGCTCGACTCGACTCGGCTCTGTTTGGTTTTCCAC